>OX463855.1:41802092-42234231 GCA_949825065.1 Odontocerum albicorne
CCCACAATTACCCTGTTGGTGTTGGTCTATAGGCAAACAGAAGAAAAAGTCAGATTTTTCTATCAAAACACACATATTTCATCTCTTCTACGTTCGTACACCTCATACACTCACTGATTGATAAAATTTCCTTCTTTCTAAATATTATTTACTTCATCCTTGGTTTCGTTTTTCACGCTTTCACATATTGTCTGTATGAGAAGGTACAAGTATATTGTGTGTATGAGAAGGTACGAGTATATTGTCTGTATGAGAAGGTACGAGTATATTGTCTGTATGAGAAGGTACGAGTATATTGTCTGTATGAGAAGGTACGAGTATATTGTCTGTATGAGAAGGTACGAGTATATTGTCTATATGAGAAGGTACGAGTATATTGTCTGTATGAGAAGGTACGAGTATATTGTCTATATGAGAAGGTACGAGTATATTGTCTGTATGAGAAGGTACGAGTATATTGTCTGTATGAGAAGGTACGAGTATATTGTCTGTATGAGAAGGTACGAGTATATTGTCTGTATGAGAAGGTACGAGTATATTGTCTGTATGAGAAGGTACGAGTATATTGTCTGTATGAGAAGGTACGAGTATATTGTCTGTATGAGAAGGTACGAGTATATTGTCTGTATGAGAAGGTACGAGTATATTGTCTATATGAGAAGGTACGAGTATATTGTCTGTATGAGAAGGTACGAGTATATTGTCTGTATGAGAAGGTACGAGTATATTGTCTGTATGAGAAGGTACGATTATATTGTCTGTATGAGAAGGTACGAGTATATTGTCTATATGAGAAGGTACGAGTATATTGTCTGTATGAGAAGGTACGAGTATATTGTCTGTATGAGAAGGTACGAGTATATTGTCTGTATGAGAAGGTACGAGTATATTGTCTGTATGAGAAGGATGTAGAAAATATGAAAAATGTGTGTTGCGATAGGAAAGTATAGTGCTGTGCCTTCTTTGTCTACCTCAATATGTTTGTATATATTCGTGTATATTTATTTTTAAGCCTTGTTATTAGGTTAAATTTATAAATATGTCGGATAGTAAAATATATTTAAAAAAAAGGTTTGGGTAAAAAAATATATAAAAAAAAAATTATAAAAAGGAGGAATCTATAAAAAATTAGGATATCTCGAGATAAAGATATAAGAATGAACAATTGACTCTAAGATATATGTTCGCATGTACGAGGGTCATCCAGAAACTATGGTACGTGTAGGGGGGATCCTAATGGTTATTTTGTTTGGTCCCGCGTGTTTGTCGGCCACTTTGTTCAGTCACAGTAAATTCTTCCGATGGAGAGGTCGTCGTGCGCTCCCGCCAACTCTCGTCTGTGCGAGACCCGCGCGGTCATCAGTTTTTTGACTTTGCAGAACAATATCGCCGCGAATATCCATCGGAAGCTCGTGGAAGTTTATAGTAGTGATGTGATGAGTCGACAACATGTCACGAAGTGGGTTAGGTTGTTCAGAGAAGGCCGTACTGATACTCACGACAAGGCAAGGCAGTGATTTCTGACGAATTTGTGCAAAAAAATTAAGAACAAGTGCGAAATGACCGCCGTGTGACGCTTGACGACCTTTACGAAGAATTTCCTGACATTGTGTCGGAAAAACTTGGTTACAAGAAGTTGTGTGCGAGATGGGTGCCCAGAATGCTCACACCGGAGCACCGTCAAAATGGCGTGAAAGCCGCGCGTGAATTTTCGGATCGTTTTGCACAAGAGGGGGAAGCTTTTCTGGTCTCTACCGTGACGGGGGATGAGACGTGGGTGTATCACTACACCCCAACAATTTTTTAACGATCAGGAGATCGAGGAAGCTGTGAAGAAGTGGCTGAAAGAGCTGGTGGTAGAGGTCTATGACACTGGCATACAAAAGCTAGTGCCCCGACTACAAGAATGTCTCGATTTGTGAAGTGTCCTGTGAATTTCAATTAAATACAAGCATTTGTCGATCCTACATAAATGTTGTAACTTTACTTTCTGGATGACCCTCGTATATAGGTAGGTAGATGCTCCAGCTGGGACAGGCGGGGAATGTTTAAGGCGTGGGTTTCAAACATCCCAGCAAGTAGCCAGTAGGTTTGTTGAAAATTTTGAATGCAGCAAATGTATCCTTCGACACCACTAGACCAGAGTAGTCAATCGGTTCGAAGCTTTACCGATGTAAGGCTGAGTGGAGATCTGTTTGGAAATTGTTGATCGATTATCATCGGAGTACCACAGAAATTGATCATGAGTATAGATAAGAGTTTACTTGAGGCTGTTGAAGAACTACAGGCACATGCTGTAGAGGTTGTTCCCATCGGAGTACCACAGAAATTGATCAGGAGTATGGATAAGAGTTTACTTGAGGCTGTTGAAGAGCTGCAGGCGCATGCTGTAGAGGTTGTTCCCTTCGGAGTACCACAGAAATTGATCAGGAGTATAGATAAGAGTTTACTTGAGGTTGTTGAAGAGCTGCAGGCACATGCTGTAGAGGTTGTTCCCTTCGGAGTACCACAGAAATTGATCAGGAGTATAGATAAGAGTTTAATTGAGGCTGTTGAAGAGCTGCAGACACATGCTGTAGAGGTTGTTCCCATCGGAGTACCACAGAAATTGATCAGGAGTATAGATAAGAGTTTACTTGAGGCTGTTGAAGAGCTGCAGGCATATACTGTAGAGGTTGTTCCCGAAGGCGAGGAGTACCAGCTGGCTGATGGACAAGTCGACCTTCTTTACCAGCAGCGCTAGGTGCGCGTACTCCTTACGTTGGATGCGCCAAAATGCTTCTGGTAAGTTCTAAACAAAATATACAAGTAATAAAAGTATAAACAATGGACTTGACTTATACTCGTACATCGCCGTTTCGGAAAATAACTTTCCCAATAACCAAGCGCCAGAACTTAAGAATGAATTATTTTATTTTATTTATTTTATTTTATTAACGACACAACAGTGTCTTTATATACAAATGAACATGTGACAGGTTATACAAGTACTTAAATTTATTGACAAATAATACAACTTTATCTTAAACTAACATGAAGATACAAAAAGCAGTAGAATAAGTTAAAGTCATCGTTTTAAAATTATTTAATAACCTTTGAGAATTTTGTGGGAATTTTATGGATATATATTGAAATATAGAAAACACATGGCCTCATTAGTGGAACGAGATGCAAGTTGCTTTGCAGAATTAAAAGGTTCACATATGTTGATGCAGGGTTACTCAACTCCAGAGGCAAAATATTGTCCTTAATATTTGGTATTTATATTAATAAAGGAGAGCACAGAGTTAGTAGCTATTTCTAAATATTGTTGTAATATTCTGGCGAATACTATATATACTTATATTAAAGATATCTAAATTGTTGCAAAACTCGTTTCCAAGTCTTTGCATACGAATTATAGAGGAGTTGATTTTATAGTTAGTATAACAATTTTCGGTATAAAAGGGATTGAGCTGTCTTGTGGATCTAGTGGGGGAAATATGTACGGGTAATGAATGAAATGCACGTACTATATATAATAGAAGGGGCAATACAAAATGGGTGAACAGGGTACTTGACGTTGGTGCCACCGGAGATGACTACGTGAGCCGATTTGTGATAGGCACGTTGTTCACGCCAGAGCGTGACGCGAAATATCGTTCCGATAATGGGCCGCTCTGTTATCGCTGCCGGCCCTGTCACGTGATTTAATATTGTTCTCACAAGTTCTAAAATATAGTATTGTCGCGGGTTAGCGATTTTGGCGTGACGAACGAATTCCCGCCGACGGAGGAGTTGTGCACAGACCGTCATCCGGATGACACCTCAAGTGGAGAAATAACAACCATTACGCTTCATCAACGAAGAACCAGTGCAAATAAGTTCTCAACCACCGTGACCGACCTCTTCAGCCCGAAGCAGAGCTTGACCCGATTTCGTGACCTCATCATCCACCCGTAAGGACCATTCCAATTCCCTTTTTCATCATCCGATGGTGTGGCTTTCGCTTCACCACACGTCTTATTGCATATAAGACAAGAAGGTTCAGACCTGCAGCTTGTATGCGTCTTCTTTCTATATTGGGTCCCTGGTAATCAATGACTGTTTCACGTTGTTCGGCTTCATCTACTGATGTTTGCTACCAGTTATACCTAGCATTAATGTTTTTAGTTTCCCATACAGTTTGTCCTTATATATCTTGCGCGTGACAATATTGCCATCGCCTCCAAGCAAATATAATCCATTGTATCAAATTATTAATGTAGATTTTCAACTTTTCAAAGTGTTGATCAGTTTTTGTTTGAAAATATTTTAGTTCAAAAAGATTAGTGAAAGTGTTTGGTATAGGTTTATTCATTATTTGTTACTTAGCGGATTTATTATAGGTATGTAACAATCGTAAATTATCGTGGCGTACTTCAATCGTTTAAATGAGTTCATATTCAAGCTGGCGACGGTGAGCCTTAAGTAGATGGCACATATCCTATGCCACATATCCTATGTCACATATCCTATGTCACATATCCTATGTCACATATCCTATGTCACATATCCTATGTCACATATCCTATGTCACATATCCTATGTCACATATCCTATGTCACATATCCTATGTCACATATCCTATGTCATATATCCTATGTCACATATCCTATGTCACATATCCTATGTCACATATCCTATGTCACATATCCTATGTCACATATCCTATGCCACATATCCTATGTCACATATCCTATGTCACATATCCTATGTCACATATCCTATGTCACATATCCTATGTCACATATCCTATGTCACATATCCTATGTCACATCTATTCTAATTTCACAGTCCATAACATCAAAAATACGCCGAAAAAACAATAACTCATCTGTGTATTAAGAGATATAATATAACGGTGTCACGACCCAAATTGAACGGTGTGCAAGAGTGCAAGTGCTGTCACATATCAATTTTTTCAATTAAAATGCGTTTAAGTTTAATCGTTTCCCTTATTATTTTGGCGTTTTATGGATAGGAAGTTTTTGAAAATCCAAAGGGATTAAGTTCACGAAGACAGCCACGTGAAGGGGCGGCCAGTGCAAACAGGCAGTCCACCTCCTCCATCAACCGGCCACCACTGAGCGTCACACACAATGCACATATGCACGCAACACCTCTGGCTGTAGCACCCTCCCACCCTTGCTACCCTTTCAACTTCTCCACCCCTCGGGGTTCTCGTTGAATACTCTTTTTCATGGTACTTATTCCCCATACGCTGCACATGGATTTTCAATAGTATGTATCAGCCGATAAAAATAGTTCGTTTTCCCTAACTACTTTGCTAATTGTCTACCTTATCCTGGGTATCTCGCAGAGTTTCGTTGAGTTGCTGGAATCTGTCGTGAAGAGCCAAACTGATGAGGATGATGAACAGATCTCTGAAGCTCCAATTGAAGGTGGCTGCCAAGTTCACCACCTGAAAACCCACACGGCAAGCTGTCACTTAGCTTCTACAGTCTGTAATTAGTTGTGTGTCGATGTCGTCCAACAAGATAAATTAAAACTCTTATTAATTAATTTGTTGTATCGCGTCTGGACTATTATTATAATCACTACCTTCCTTAAAACGTCACTACCTTCCTTAACGTGTTCCCCGCGGGGAGCACAAACGCCTGTGATCTGACGACAATCCAAGTTTCAAATCACAAATACTTAAAAAAAATGACACAAAACCGGAATAAAAATTGAACTAAAATTTAAAATAATCTTTATTCTAGCGACATCTCTGAAAACCTTGTCAAATAATATATTAGTTTATGAGATATTGTTGAATAAACAGAGCGCCGAATTTTTTTGGTTTCTCAATATTTCCAGCATTAACGACCTGTCTCGCGGATCGAGTCCTGCGATGAGTCTCTCTTACGTAAATAAACATTACTAAGTCTCTCTTACGTAAATAAACATTACTAGTGCTATATGCATTTGATTGGGTGAGTGTCATGAAGCATTGATTTGATCGTAGCATTCCTTTGTTTATTTTACGTAATGTTAAGTTTATCTCCTTTATTTAATGAGTCTTCTTAAGAGTAATGACTATTATTTATTATCAGAAAATTACTTAAGTGTCATGTTTACTTGGTGTTGTAATCAAATATCAGTGGTTCTAAACAAAATATGTGTTTAAACTTAGAAATTAAAAAACGATGAAATTGTGCCGCGCACAGGATTCGTGGAATTTGATTTTTAACGCGGTGAACAGGTTAAAGTCACTACCTTCCTTAAAACAAAATCTAGGGCACTGGTTCGTTTTCCCACTGAAGTCGAACTGTTTCTCACAGAATATCTCACAGAAATCACAGGAGGAGCAGCTCGAGATTGACGATGGAATGGCGAGGGGATCCTTGACTACAAAATCCAGCAACGACTATAACAGTTAACAGATAAAAGTTATATATAAATTTAAAACAATGTACATATATATTATTGTGACCAACACCAACCTGCAATGTGATGGCCTTCCAATGGGCATATGGTGTAAAAGAGAACACCTGTGGGTAAGAAGATGTATAGAAGCCGACGATGATGGGATTGTCTTTGTCACATCCATAGACTATGGCGAACCCCGAGAATATGCTCAGCAAATGCTCAACTGCAACAAATTGAAAAATACATTTCCTCTGATGTATAAATATTAATAAAAACAATGGTTTCTTTAACAATGAATTACTTGTGATTCCATTTACTCAATTTTTACACATGTTTCTACCTCATATCTCGAGGCCCTCTTCAAGCGGAATGATCCCGATTTGATATGAGTGCTTATAACACAGATTAGTGTCGTATTTTGAAGACTCCAGTCTAGATTTCATTAAAGGCCAAATATTTTTTGTACCTTTCGCTGTTCTCAGTATCAGTTGTACAAGGTCATTTAGAATGCTGAAACGTCGAAACGTCGGCATCGTAAGATAAATCACCTAGTACAGCACTCTGAAAGCCATTGCCAGATGCCATGGCCATGCCAACCAGGTATTACAATTTGCACACAGCAAATTGTAATACAATGCAACACAATGTTTATTATTACACACCAGTGTTCTTAGGCATCCCGATATTGCAGCCACCTTATTGACCTGTCTCAAGGTTTCATCATACAGATTTCCATTGCTACTGACGCTCACTCCAAGATACCTAAACTCCATCACTTGCTCTATTATTTTGTTATTCACTGCTAGTTTGCATCTCACCGGGCCGGGCTCTTAGATATTGTGAGGCTCTTCGTTTTGTTCGTGGATATCAACGTGTTATATTTTAGTGAGGTCTGATGAAGTCTATATAACATCCTTTGGAGGTCATCTTCGGATTCTGCGGTGAGTACTGCATCGTCTGTTATTTTATGTACAGTTATGTATTAAGTAATTAAAATGTCTGCTGAATTATGTTATGTACAGTTATGTATTAAGTAATTAAAATGCCTGCTGAATTATGTTATGTACAGTTATGTATTAAGTAATTAAAATGTCTGCTGAATTATGTTATGTACAGTTATGTATTAAATAATTAAAATGTCTGTTGAATTATGTTATGTACAATTATGTATTAAGTAATTAAAATGTCTGCTGAATTATGTTATGTACAGTTATGTATTAAGTAATTAAAATGCCTGCTAAATTATGTTATGTACAGTTATGTATTAAGTAATTAAAATGTCTGCTGAATTATGTTATGTACAGTTATGTATTAAGTAATTAAAATGTCTGCTGAATTATGTTATGTACATTTATGTATTAAGTAATTAAAATGTCTGCTGAATTATGTTATGTACAGTTATGTATTAAGTAATTAAAATGTCTGCTGAATTATGTTATGTACAGTTATGTATTAAATAATTAAAATGTCTGTTGAATTATGTTATGTACAATTATGTATTAAGTAATTAAAATGTTTGCTGAATTATGTACATTTATGTATTAAGTAATTAAAATGTCTGCTGAATTATGTTATGTACAGTTATGTTTTAAGTAATTAAAATGTCTGCTGAATTATGTTATGTACAGTTATGTATTAAGTAATTAAAATGTCTGCTGAATTATATTATGTACAGTTATGTATTAAGTAATTAAAATGTCTGCTGAATTAAGTTATGCACAGTTATGTATTAAGTAATTAAAATGTCTGCTGAATTATGTTATGTACAGTTATGTATTCAGTAATTAAAATGTTTGCTGAATTATGTTATGTACAGTTATCTATTAAGTAATTAAAATGTCTGCTTAATTATGTTATGTACAGTTATCTATTAAGTAATTAAAATTTCTGCTTAATTATGTTATGTACAGTTATCTATTAAGTAATTAAAATGTCTGCTGAATTATGTTATGTACATTTATGTATTAAGTAATTAAAATGTCTGCTGAATTATGTTATGTACATTTATGTATTAAGTAATTAAAATGTCTGCTGAATTATGTTATGTACATTTATGTATTAAGTAATTAAAATGTCTGCTGAATTAATTATGTTACAAATATTTTCAATAATAATGTGCGCATGAATAAAATACAATTTCTCATAAAAAATATTAACAACGCTAATCGTATACAAACAAATATAAAAAAGCTGTACGCATGTGCATACCACACTTAAAATACAAATTTGAGACAGGTCAACAGGACAGCTCAAGTAATCAAATACAATAACATATAAAAATTAAGAAAGAATAATTGTAGAAAATAATTCAAATATGTGTACGTACTCGTATAATTAATCAACAAAAAAAAACGCTCGTCAAAACTTAGATTAAAGGTGAAATGGAAAGGATACATACATACTATACAATTCGGAAGTGTTCTTACTTAATGCGAAGGATAGAACAAGGGAACTGCACCAAGTCAATCTGCTGTAGAGCGTTCTGTGTGCTCGGCCCGCGCGTTGTACTCGTACTTGGCGGCGTTCCTTCTCCGCGATGGCTCTACTCAGGCCGGCCCAACGCATCGCCAGCCGCAGGAAGATCAGTTGGGTCAGGAAGTTGCCGAGGTAGAACACTACCATCCCTGAAATACAGCACTTTGTGTTCACTATGCACATACATCGTGTATCATCACGCCGTGCCGCGCGCCGTGGCCCTTGCGGAGTAGGCGGAGAGAAAGATTTCTAAACTTTTCTATCCAAGCGCACAACATCTCGCCATGGACAATATTCTACAATATTATTCATACTTCTCACTTTACCTTCTTTCAAAACCTGATCCATTTGGTCTAGCTACGTTTCCTCAGTTTCCCTCTTTCACGCATACCTTGCACTTCTGACTTGTATATTAGCTTAGTCATCCTTTCATCATTCATTCTTTCCACATGTTCAAACCATCTTAAATCTCCTTTCTTAATCTTACTTTAAACATTAATTGTATCCATGCATTCATTTCTAATGTCTTACTTCCGCCTTGTTTCGAACATTGCCATTTCTCATGTCTTACTTCCGCCTTGTTTCGAACTTTGCCATTTCTCATGTCTTACTTCCGCCTTCTTTCGAACATTGACATTTCTCATGTCTTACTTCCGCCTTCTTTCGAACATTGACATTTCTCATGTCTTACTTCCGCCTTCTTTCGAACATTGCCATTTCTCATGTCTTACTTCCGCCTTCTTTCGAACATTGACATTTCTCATGTCTTACTTCCGCCTTCTTTCGAACATTGACATTTCTCATGTCTTACTTCCGCCTTCTTTCGAACATTGACATTTCTCATGTCTTACTTCCGCCTTCTTTCGAACATTGACATTTCTCATGTCTTACTTCCGCCTTCTTTCGAACATTGACATTTCACAAAAGTGCACGCATCCACAAAGCATTAAGCTTACTTTTACCCTTATTCTACCAAGTTTCATTGGACTCTGGTATATGATTCATAATTTATTATACAATGTTATGCACGACCAAACGGTGGAAGTGCCTGAGTTTTTCCTGCGTCGGAAGGATTGGTGTCCTCTGAAGAGGACCGGATGGAAAGTGAGCGACATTGCTTATTATGTGTGTTATGTTATTTATGACGAATGATCGATCAAATTAAATAAGATTTATTTTAGTTGTAACACGGTAATGATCAAGACCAAATACAGGAGACAATATGGCTGCCGTGTCGACCAGTGATATGATCCGTTACTAGTGATGTGACCCGTTACTAGTGATGTGACACTTTGCTAGTGACGGGAAATATAACATCCTATTTCTTAAGATTAAACAATATTAGAGCTTGAATTAATTGAGTTCATATCAAAGTAACAACTTTACCAGACTTTCTTGTACAAGGAACATTAATATTGTTTTTAATATTCTCTTCCATCTGCCCACCATTCCCAATCCTCAGCCTTGAATGCCCTGCCCTGTGATGGATCAGATCCCACGGCCACGGCCATATACTCGTAGTAAGATGCACAAACACTTCTATTGCTATATAATACATAGGTATTCATTTTAAATGCATTCTACTTATTATAAACGTAAATCCATTTACATCCTCTATAATGCATGACCTTTGACATTTACATCCTCTATAATGTATGCCCTTTGACATTTACATCCTCTATAATGCATGACCTTTGACATTTACATCCTCTATAATGCATGCCCTTTGACATTTACATCCTCTATAATGCATGACCTTTGACATTTACATCCTCTATAATGTATGCCCTTTGACATTTACATCCTCTATAATGCATGACCTTTGACATTTACAACCTCTATAATGTATGCCCTTTGACATTTACATCCTCTATAATGCATGACCTTTGACATTTACATCCTCTATAATGAATGACTTTTGACATTTACATCCTCTAAAATGCATGACCTTTGACATTTAAATCCTCTATAATGTATGCCCTTTGACATTTACATCCTCTATAATGCATGACCTTTGACATTTACAACCTCTATAATGAATGACCTTTGACATTTACATCCTCTAAAATGCATGACCTTTGACATTTACATCCTTTATAATGTATGCCCTTTGACATTTACATCCTCTATAACCTTTGAAATTTGGATGTTAAATTACCTATCCTATCAGAATTAAGAATTTCCTCACAAAATACAAGATCGATCGATCAGCAGGCTTTAATTAAGATATCTTTTCTTTATTTTTATTCAAATATTTAGAAATTTAATCATTGTTTTGGTCAATACACTTTGTATATTCAGCAAATTTAACAACCAGATCATTTACAGCTGTCCACTGTATGCGTCTTCTGGAGGCGTGTAGGAGATACACAACCTAACACCGGATCGTGTGACCTGGTCGCAGAAGACAAACACACTGCGTGCGGGAGCCGCACGCACGCGGAACTAGAAGGATATAATCTGAAAGAAGGAGTTACCGAACTTGTGCACGTCCATCCCGAAAATGAAGATACGGGCCGCGCAGAATCCGGTGAGGAGCGCGCCTCCCGCTAGGAAGACTGCGCTGTACGCGACGCGCCAACTCTTCCATCTGAACCTGAAATTCATTAATTAACACTTTCTATCACGATCCCGTGTTTTAACGTGATAAACAAGATTTGTGTCGATTCTCGGTTCCGCGTTTTCACGTGATCGATACCTCTACAAAAAAAGACATATTATTGCACGTGATCGATACCTCTTCCAAAAAAGACATATTATTGCACGTGATCGACACTTCTTACAAAAAAGACATATTATTGCACGTGATCGATACTTCTTACAAAAAATACATATTATTGCACGTGATCGATACCTCTTACAAAAAAACATATTATTGCACGTGATCGATACCTCTTACAAAAAATACATACTATTACACGTGATCGATACCTCTTACAAAAAAGACATATTATTGCACGTTATCGATACCTCTTACAAAAAAGACATGTTATTGCACGTGATCGATACTTCTGACAAAAAGTCAGATTTAGTAAATTTTTTTGTAAAGAATTCAACTTAGGGCATTGTCCATTTTAGAAATCCCCAGATTTCTAAAATGGACAAAGCCCTAAATACTCGTACTTAACCTTTAGAATGATGAGACTAAATTGACGTTTTGTAGTATTGAAAAAAATATCCAGCAGTAAAACGGTTACTATGTGTATGGATTGATTTATGGTGGAGACATTGACGTAGCGTCATCAGTGTGCAGTGGCAGATTCTTGAAGATGTTGATACGAGTATATGAACTATCAAAATATAATAAGAAAATTGTAGAATCCTCCAGAAATGTTATCAAAGACGATTTTCAAACATGTGTTGATATGTATTCCATCAACTGACAATAGGAAAAACCCTGCAGAATTTACAAGGCAGCGCTAAGTACAAGAAGAGAAGGGAGACCCGGTACATGTGTAAGGAGTGTGATGTAGCTCTCCACAGAACTAGCAAGGTGTGTGCTGCACACAAGAAGAGAAGGGAGACCCGGTACATGTGTAAGGAGTGTGATGTAGCTCTCCACAGAACTAGCAAGGTGTGTGCTGCACACAAGAAGAGAAGGGAGACCCTGTACATGTGTAAGGAGTGTGATGTAGCTCTCCACAGAACTAGCAAGGTATGTGCTGTGCTGCACACAAGAAGAGAAGGGAGACCCGGTACATGTGTAAGGAGTGTGATGTAGCTCTCCACAGAACTAGCAAGGTGTGTGCTGCACACAAGAAGAGAAAGGAGACCCGGTACATGTGTAAGGAGTGTGATGTAGCTCTCCACAGAACTAGCAAGGTGTGTGCTGCACACAAGAAGAGAAGGGAGACCCGGTACATGTGTAAGGAGTGTGATGTAGCTCTCCACAGAACTAGCAAGGTGTGTGCTGCACACAAAAAGAGAAGCGAGACCCGGTACATGTGTAAGGAGTGTGATGTAGCTCTCCACAGAACTAGCAAGGTGTGTGCTGCACACAAGAAGATAAGGGAGACCCTGTACATGTGTAAGGAGTGTGATGTAGCTCTCCACAGAACTAGCAAGGTGTGTGCTGCACACAAGAAGAGAAAGGAGACCCGGTACATGTGTAAGGAGTGTGATGTAGCTCTCCACAGAACTAGCAAGGTGTGTGCTGCACACAAGAAGAGAAGGGAGACCCGGTACATGTGTAAGGAGTGTGATGTAGCTCTCCACAGAACTTGTAAGGTGTGTGCTGCACACAAGAAGAGAAGGGAGACCCGGTACATGTGTAAGGAGTGTGATGTAGCTCTCCACAGAACTTGCAAGGTGTGTGCTGCACACAAGAAGAGAAGGGAGACCCTGTACATGTGTAAGGAGTGTGATGAAGCTCTTCACAAAGGAGAATGTCGGCAGAATTACGATATCTTACTAAATAATTCAAGTATTTTAAATAAATATATAAAGTTACATTAAAATTGAGTTAAACTTAAAAGTTACTAAATATAATAATCATAGTAAACCCATCACAAGAACAGAATACCTCAACATCAAGCCGGACACTGGGAAACGTTGTCTCGATATTGATCGGATGTTTTAGTGTTAATCCTGCTTTCCGTATGATAGGGTGCAAGTTTAGTGTTAATCCTGCCTTCCGTATGATAGGGTGCAAGTTTAGTGTTAATCCTGCCTTCCGTATGATAGGGTGCAAGTTTAGTGTTAATCCTGCCTTCCGTATGATAGGGTGCAAGTTTAGTGTTAATCCTGCCTTCCGTATGATAGGGTGCAAGTTTAGTGTTAATCCTGCCTTCCGTATGATATGGCCCAAGTCAGATTTAAGACCTTACACATAGAAGAACCCAAAAAAAAAAACATACAAACAAAAAATTCGTTTAGAAAAAACAGAAACAAATATTCACTCTCATAATTCACCTCTCGATTCATATATAATAGAAAACACAATAATCATCCCAACAATATTAAAGTTGTATTGTTTTATACGTTGTTTGTATACCGTTGAATATGGTGGGTTTATTGTCATATGACCATTCCATTCAACCACCAGAAAAGTGTTTAACAACCTTCAGCAAGTGGAACCAGTGAAGACTAGACTAGAAACCTTTTTAAAAATCTGGGCAACTCCAGAGATAGAAGATAGGCATCTTACTAAGGAAGGCTTACCATTGTTTGATTTTTGTATCTTCGTCACAAGAACCAGATCAGATCACGCCCGTTACATACTCCAATATAAACCATCTTCCTAATGGATGGAAGTATTACCTGAGGCGCGTTACGCCGGGCTTCGCTTCCCCACTCTATAGTTCGATACGAGCCCAAACAACTACTGCAGCAACGTCACTCTTTGGTGAGATGCTTTATCTGGGGTACGGATGTCTTCGTTTCGACATCCCACAATCCGACGTGATTCCGTAGAACTGCCCCAGAAAGGGAGCTTCTCCGTGGTAAGTCCCTTTAATTGAGGTACCCGAGATACCACGTTATTACCTCGAAGACCAGCGTGACCCCAAACAATTCCTCCAGTAGACAATCTCCATCATAGTAGGATATTTATACCTTAGGTGCGTGGGTTCCCGCCTTGCCAGCCCGCAGACCGGCATGAGCCCGAACAGTTGCCCCAGCAGGAGCACTCCCCGCGTTGCGCGGTGAAAGGTGTCCTCGCCCTGTCTCTGCTCTAGCACCGTTGCTGGGGGCTCGTCTTCATGGGACATCGATGACGGCAGCGCTATGGTAATATGACAATACTTAACAGCGATCTATTATTATAAGTAACCTCTTAATATGTTGTTGAAGTTAAGAATTCAATTAATTGTTTATTGAAGAGATAACCTCTGAAAAAACGGGCACTGTGTACATTGTAGTGTACATATTATACTCTTTGCTTACTTTCAATGCAAATTAACGCAGTTTTAATAAAAATAATATTGGATTTGAATAATTGATCTTTGTGTTAACCATTCCAGCAAAAGGTAGGATTTTTGATAAAAAATGTATTTATCCTTTATTGACTGCAAATATGCGACATAATTTTATAAAGATGTCGGCCATTGTTTTGGCTATTGTAGCAAAGGTTTGTGTGAGCTCTGAGACTGGTATTTTTTGTTATATTTTTAATGATTATGTGCGGTATATTGTGGGATGAACGTTTTGGTCTGTCTGGGGTGATGAAGTGTGAGGAGTTTGATTTCGCGTGATGTATACATGTGTAATTGAGTGTCACTGTTTGTCAGGTTGATGAGAATGTGCAACGGGGCTTTATATAATCAAAATACGGAAAGAAGTATCGTTTTTTTTTCATGTTATATGTCCTCAGTGAGATACAGGCAAAAGCTTAGTTTATTGGGGATACGACAAATGGAAGGTCACAAACCCAGATCTATTAAAATTGTGTGTCCAAATTAAATTACTTGTTGTTTTTTCGCAAATTATGTATATTTCTTGTCACGTGTAAAATAAATAAAGAAATTAAATTAAACAATCAAATGTTTCAAAATATCAAATGACATCAAATCAATATCAAGGAATCAAGGTGTAAGAACTACGAGTAACATATACTCGTAGTATTACAAGATTAGACTCACCGTCGAAGGGCACGATTTGTACTGATTTCACGACTCTGCTTTCATCAACCAGGAGCGACCTAGAAAATTATACTCTCAACTTGAGACAACTTAAGACACATGGAATAATTTAGGGTTTCTGCATGACTGGCGTCATTCTTTGAGAGCATTAAAAGGATTTTTAATTATACTTTCTTACGCAAGATTCCTCGCGTCGATTCCCATAATTAAAATGACAATTTAATTAAGCCATCAATTTACTATATCGATTAGTATCTTGACTGAGTTGTTTAACCCATTGCCTATCTGTGATCGGACACGCGTGACCAGGACTTACATTTTATTTAATTTCTCGAAATATACTGCTTGCAGGGTCTTCATACTTTATGTATTCCTCATCGAAACCTCTATGATTTGAATGATTTAATTAGAAAACAAAACATTCATAGTTAAATCAACAGAAATGAATGATATTAACTCGCGAATTGACGAAATGTCAAACACCTGCGTATGACTCATTCTTTTTTGACAGTTCATATTTTTACATTCGTTCCAGGGGTTCGTCACCAGTTTTATAATCCTGATTGTTATTTTTTAATTTTTGCTATTTTTATCTGGTATGTTTTTTCTATTGTTATTTTTTATCTGGTATGTTATATTGTACCATTACTCTTTTTATAATAAATGTACATTTTATTTATTATTTCATTTTCAAAAATATAATAATTGAGATGGCGGGAAATATCGATGGCGATGATAGCGATTTGGAATTTAAGGCGACAGGCAATATATCAGAATCAGAAGATTTTGTCGAGGTACAGGATGAAGTTTATTCTGATTTGAATATACTTCATCCTTCGTCTTTGTCTTCTTGAATACTTATATGGTATATCTCAACACCTATTCCTTCTTCCTCTTCAGCCCCTAAAAATAGTCTCTCAATAAATAAAAACATCCTCTCAAAAATATCAATCAAATTCCCTTTTCTCAATCAAATTCTTGTAAAATACTCGTACACGGCGACCCAGAATAAAATTCTTTTTTGAAAAAATCATGATAAAACAATGGTTTATTATAAACAACATTAATTACTACAAACATACAAACAAAAAGATGGATTGAAAAAAAAAAGTATGTCTTCCAAGCAACTCAACTTCAAAGCACTCGTCTAATCAAACTCGAAAGTTTAAAGCACGCGCTTGCAGGTTTCTTGAGGAATGTTTGAAATGTTTTGTTTCGTTGCTGGATTATTTGTGTATAATCGACTTTTTAGATATCCCTTCAAAAAAATAAAATACTAACAGATCAGGACTTCGCGGTGGCTACACAATGTCACCTCTTTGCCAAATATGAACAGATCAGAACTTCGTGGTGGCTTCACAATGTCACCTCTTTGCGAAATATGAACAGATCAGGACTTCGTGGTGGCTACACAATGACACCTCTTTGCGAAATAAGTTTCCCGGGAAACATTTCTTAAACCACTCCCAAACTGTTGTTGGACGTGTGATAAGTGGCTCCATCCTATTGTTGGACGTGTGACAAGTGCCCCCATCCTATTGTTGGATGTGTGACAAGTGTCCCCATCCTATTGTTGGACGTGTGACAAGTGGCCCCATCCTATTAAAACCATGTCCTCGAAGTTTACCTCGGAAATTTTTGCAAATTTACAGTTAAAAACTCTTTCACCATTTGAATGCAATACTCCGAATTAACTGTTATTGTTCGGTCTCGATTTTCCTCAAAGAAAACGAGTTTTAAGTCGTACGCGACATCGCTAATGCTAACATTCATCGACTTGCTCTATACTTTTCTCTGTTCGAGAAATTCACCTGCAACGTGGAACCAGTCTTTTAAACCTTTTATTCCACTGTTTAATCAATTTAATGCTCGGACACTGTTTGATTGTTACACAACACGAAATAATCCTCTAATAAAGTTGACTTATAGTGACTAAAATTACCAGAACTGATCGAGCAGTGACACCTTCTGCGTCCTTTTTCATCCATATGTTCTCGAGTAATGAAGGAAACAGAAAGTGCACTTTATTCTGGAAATCCTGTGCGAGCGAGACATACTGACCTGTGCAGCATTCGATCAGGCGGCAGCAGGTAGGCCCAGCGGACTGCGAAGCGGCTACTCTCCGACACCCTGTGCTGCCTCCTCAAGTTGTTGCCCTTATCCATGATGACCATTCGATTATTTTATTGATATTTAAACTGGTGACGCGTGATCAACACGGTTTTTGAAAATAACTACAATACTATAACGAGTTTAAATGAACATATCATACATACATATATACCATCACGCCGTCTCCTTATCTGAGTAGGCAAGAAGGAGGGAGAGTGCCAAACTTTCCTATCGTGATACACGCCCTTGGCTCTTCTAAGTCCATACACCTTCTCATGCAGCTCATACTATTTCTCTGATTTTTATATTTTTTTATTTCAAATTGATCCTACCATACTTTCCTTGTTCTCTATCCACCACGTTTTATTCTCACCTTTGTACTTTGCAAACCATTTCTGAGCGCTCTTATTCATCTAACTCGACACATCCCATCACCCTGAATCGTATCATTTTAAAGATAACTCTTTTAAGGCTCCGAACTAATATGTTGGGCCCCACATATTTGTTCAGATCCTTAAATGAGAAGACAATCATGTTGATCGCCAATCTTCGAAGGGGAGACGAACTTTAAACATAAGAATAACAATTAAATGAATGCAACCAGTGCAGTGCAGTGCTCTGAGTAAGTTTCGTTCCACTAAGCCACGCATGGTATTGACAACAATGCCACCAGTGCGGTGCGCTAAGTAAGCTTCCTTCCACTAAGTCACGCATGGTATTGACAACAATGCCACCAGTGCGGTGCGCTGAGTAAGCTTCCTTCCACTAAGCCACGCATGGTATTGACAACAATGCCACCAGTGCGGTGCTCTGAGTAAGCTTCCTTCCACTAAGCCACGCATGGTATTGACAACAATGCCACCAGTGCAGTGCGGTGCTCTGAGTAAGCTTCCTTCCACTAAGCCACGCATGGTATTGACAACAATGCCACCAGTGCGGTGCTCTGAGTAAGCTTCCTTCCACTAAGCCACGCATGGTATTGACAACAATGCCACCAGTGCGGTGCTCTGAGTAAGCTTCCTTCCACTAAGCCACGCATGGTATTGACAACAATGCCACCAGTGCAGTGCGTTGCTCTGAGTAAGCTTCCTTCCACTAAGCCACGCATGGTATTGACAACAATGCCACCAGTGCAGTGCGTTGCTCTGAGTAAGCTTCCTTCCACTAAGCCACGCATGGTATTGACAACAATGCCACCAGTGCGGTGCTCTGAGTAAGCTTCCTTCCACTAAGCCACGCATGGTATTGACAACAATGCCACCAGTGCGGTGCTCTGAGTAAGCTTCCTTCCACTAAGCCACGCATGGTATTGACAACAATGCCACCAGTGTGGTGCTCTGAGTAAGCTTCCTTCCACTAAGCCACGCATGGTATTGACAACAATGCCACCAGTGTGGTGCTCTGAGTAAGCTTCCTTCCACTAAGCCACGCATGGTATTGACAACAATGCCACCAGTGTGGTGCTCTGAGTAAGCTTCCTTCCACTAAGCCACGCATGGTATTGACAACAATGCCACCAATGCAGTGCGGTGCTCTGAATAAGCTTCCTTCCACTAAGCTATGCATGGTACGAGTATTGACAACATCTACCATAAGTTATTTAATATTAATTGATCGATTGATTAAAAAGCAACCATCACCTATCAGCCGACTCAAATACTGAGTACGATTATTATCATCTGTCGGACAACCAAACTGATGATCTATAGACCTATACCTATTATACAGACTACCCATTCCGTAAAGGTGACCAACCACCACACAGTCAGTGGGTCTTTCAAAAGTGATACACACACACACACACACAAGTGGCTGTTTTTATTAAAACACATATTATACTCGTATAAACAATTATCTTGATTGCTTATCTCACTATTCTCATTCACACACACAAGTGGCTGCTTTTATTAAAAAGCACACTATACTTGTATAAACAATTATCTTAATTGTTCATCTCACTATTCTCATTCACACACACAAGTGGCTACTTTTATTAAAAATCACACTACACTTGTATAAACAATTATCTTGATTGTTCATCTCACTATTCTCATTCACACACACAAGTGACTGCTTTTTTTAAAAAGCACACTATACTCGTATAAACAATTATCTTGATTGTTCATCTCACTATTCTCATTCACACACACAAGTGGCTGCGTTTATTAAAAAGCACACTATACTCGTATAAACAATTATCTTGATTGTTCATCTCACTATTCTCATTCACACACACAAGTGGCTGCGTTTATTAAAAAGCACACTATACTTGTATAAACAATTATCTTAATTGTTCATCTCACTATTCTCATTCACACACACAAGTGGCTACTTTTATTAAAAATCACACTACACTTGTATAAACAATTATCTTGATTGTTCATCTCACTATTCTCATTCACACACACAAGTGACTGCTTTTTTTAAAAAGCACACTATACTCGTATAAACAATTATCTTGATTGTTCATCTCACTATTCTCATTCACACACACAAGTGGCTGCGTTTATTAAAAAGCACACTATACTCGTATAAACAATTATCTTGATTGTTCATCTCACTATTCTCATTCACACACACAAGTGGCTGCGTTTATTAAAAAGCACACTATACTTGTATAAACAATTATCTTAATTGTTCATCTCACTAAATGGAAAGGTGCTGTGGATTTTGGTTGAGCAATTGTAAAAAAGAAAATGAATCGATGTAAGCAGTGAACTTTGTGTTGTGTTAGAAGAAATAACTAAATATTGAGGCAACGCGTTTTAAAAGAATATAACAAATTTGCACCGGTTCATACAAATGAGGAATGTTCGAAGGTCTCTTTTAGCACATAACGTATGTGGTCAGGGCCGTTGCCAAGAAAAGTGCCGCCACTGCATTCTACCTCTGTCAGAGGTTACATCGGGTTGATAACTTAATCGAAAAAAAAAAAACATTCGTTTGATATCAATCATGTTTTGCAAATTCCGCACACTAGCCACACACTAATTGGCGAGAGAGTTGCGACTGAATATTACAAAATAACCAAGTAAATTTTTATAACAGTCCTCTTTTATGACAGTCATCTTTTACAACAGTCCTCTTTTATGACAGTCATCTTTTACAACAGTCCTCTTTTATAACAGTCCTCTTGAATATGTTTCCCATTCAAAAGTTATCCTTTTGACACCTGCCTATTCCTCTTCCCTTATTATCCCCTACCCTCACCCCTTCTTTTATCTACTGCCATTAATAAGTATATTTTTAGACATGTTTTTATTTCATCTCTACCTAAAGAGTTCGACGGAGGTCTTTGAAATCGGTTAAGAACCCGGAAAAATAAAACAGTGGTGAATACAAAAAAAATAAAACGTAAGTGTTACACATATTTTATTCTCTCCGTGGTTGCAGTCCTAAGACTGGTTTGCATCAATTTCAACTCTTCTCCTCCATTCCCCCCTGTCCTGTGCGGCTCTTTTTAAATCTGTATATGTTGAGCAGCGCACGTCCACCAACAGGTCCTCCAGGTACTCTCGGCGTGGGCGTCCCCTAGAGCTTGTCCCCTCGGTCATACCCTCCATTATGGCATGCAAGAGGCCCTCTTGTCGTATTATATGACCGATCCATCTTGCAGGCCTTTCGGACAGGATCCTGAACAGATGCCTTCCTCCTTCGACTCGTTGGAGAACCTCTTCATTTGTGATGCGGTCTCTCCAGGAAATTCCTAATAGTCTTCTATAGGACCACATCTCAAAAGCCTCTAGTCTTCGTCTATCTCTTTCGGATAGGCACCATGTCTCGCAGCCGTACATCAAGATACTCCATACATAGGTCTTGTCTTGAAAATTCATAAATAAAAATATGAAATAGTCTGGGATATACGAGTAAGTACGAGTAAGTAAGTACAACCTATTTTATGACTGGCGGGAAAATGTTAAAGAGGCCCTGGTTACTTTTTATTCCCTGTGTGCCGTGCAGGAAGCTATAACAAATATTGACAGGCCGTCAGATATCAGATGCAAACTGCAACTGGCGTTCAGCGCGAACTGCAGCCGGTCGAGTGGTAAACATTAGATATATAGAGATAAGTCGAACAAAACATTATATCGACTATTCTGATAAGCAAATAAAACTTTATGTGAAACGTCTATTTCAAATTATCCAATACAGGGGTGGGGGTGGGGAACATTCGCTCGAAGGCGGTATTGAGTGCGGCGTTTGAATATTTCAGAAAAAATCCTTTTATTTTTATTAACACTTCAAGATCCGATAAAAATGAAGACAACCTGTCCTAATACACGGCTAGTTTTTGAGGAATTCTGTTTTTAGTAAAAAGTTTACTAAAATTGCTTTATCTAAGCAAATTATAAGAATATTGCTATGAAACTTTGTATGTTTGTTTAAAATACTTTATTATTTAGTTTAATTTAGTTTGGTGATACGGACAATATTCTTCTTTGTGGAGAGCTACACTACTCTCCTTATACATACGCATGCGCCAGGTCTCACTTCTCTTTGTGGAGAGCTACACTACTCTCCTTATACACGCGCATGCGCCAGGTCTCACTTCTCTTTGTGGAGAGCTACACTACTCTCCTTATACACGCGCGTGCGCCAGGTCTCGCTTCTCTTCTTGTACACATGCTTAGCACATCATACCTTGCAAGCTCTGCAGGGGTTTTCTTTTCATCAGTGAATGGATCCTGTTTACAACATACGAGTATGTTCACAATGTTTTTTGCCAACCTGTTTGGAGGATCATTCATATTCTTTGTTTATTTAGACCCGGCCGGAGACTGCAGACTGCAGCGTGTCTCCAGATTTAGACCCGGAGACTGCAGCTTGTCTCCAGATTTAGACCCGGAGACTGCAGACTGCAGCGTGTCTCCAGATTTAGACCCGGAGACTGCAGCTTGTCTCCAGATTTAGACCCGGAGACTGCAGACAGCAGCGTGTCTCCAGATTTAGACCCGGAGACTGCAGACTGCAGCGTGTCTCCAGATTTAGACCCAGAGACTGCAGACTGCAGCGTGTCTCCAGATTTAGACCCGGAGACTGCAGCTTGTCTCCAGATTTAGACCCGGAGACTGCAGACTGCAGCGTGTCTCCAGATTTAGACCCGGAGACTGCAGACTGCAACGTGTCCAGATTTAGACCCAGAGACTGCAGACTGCAGCGTGTCTCCAGATTTAGACTCGGAGACTGCAGACTGCAGTGTGTCTCCAGATTTAGACCCAGAGACTGCAGACTGCAGCGTGTCTCCAGATTTAGACCCGGAGACTGCAGCTTGTCTCCAGATTTAGACCCGGAGACTGCAGACTGCAGCGTGTCTCCAGATTTAGACCCGGAGACTGCAGACTGCAACGTGTCTCCAGATTCATATGTCAAAATCGTCAAAATACGGCACTTCACTGCACATTGATTATATGACGTCAGAAAATCCACCATAAATAAATTATTGACAATGATAGAAACTGAGAGACCATTGTTTAAAGGTAGTTTTGTTTGAAATATTAGCTGGATGCCAATAGTAGCTGTATGCCAATATTGGCTGGATGCCAATATAAGCTGGATGCCAATATTAGTTGGATGCTAATAATTTGTTATTTCTTTAGAAGAGGTATCGATCACGTGAAAACACGGGACCGGGACTCGACGTACTCGTAAATCAAGTTTATCACGTTTAAACACGGGATCGGGATCGGTATCGGGATACAGCCTGTTTATACTCGTACGTGAATGTCATTGTTAGCCTTTTATTATTTTATATCAATCTTAAAATGAATATATTTAATATACCGAAGAGCAAAATAAGGTTTAATGAAATAATAATCCTCTCCAACTGAAGGATACAAATAATACTTCTCTCCAACTGAAGAATACAAATAATAATCCTCTCCAGCTGAAGGATACAAATAATAATCCTCTCCAACTGAAGGATACAAATAATAATCCTCTCCAACTGAAGGATACAAATAATAATCCTCTCCAACTGAAGGATACAAATAATAATCCTCTCCAACTGAAGGATACAAACGAAATATTTTTAAATCCTAAGGATTATTTTGACATTTGCTATATTTGACATACTCTACGCAACGTAGTACCAAATACTCTCCATATACTCTACGTAACCGAGTACCAAATACTCTCCATGTACTCTACGCAACCGAGTACCAAATACTCTCCATGTACTCTACGCAACCGAGTACCAAATACTCTCCGAAAACTAGTACAAGAAGAACTCAAAACAATAACAAATCCATACAATTCAATCAATACCTCCCGGCTAAAACACTGACATGTAAGGAATGTTATACAATAAAACAAACTAGTACAAGAAGAACTCAAAACAATAACAAAGCAAATCCATACAATTCAATCAATACCTCCCGGCTAAAACACTGACATGTAAGGAATGTTATACAATAAAACAAACTAGTACAAGAAGAACTCAAAACAATAACAAAGCAAATCCATACAATTCAATCAATACCTCCCGGCTAAAACACTGACACGTAAGGAATGTTATACAATAAAACAAACTAGTACAAGAAGAACTCAAAACAATAACAAAACAAATCCATACAATTCAATCAATACCTCCCGGCTAAAACAAATTCGCTTTACTCTTGTAGGTAGACAAGGTCATATGAAAGTCCACGCAATGATAATACTGATTACCCAATATGTTTAGACTTGTTAAACAAGAGTTGTGCGAATAACTGAGTCGTTTAGTATCAAAAACAGCAATCTGTCGATTTTTCCGTGAATTGAGTTAAAACCGAGGAAATGTTCCTATTGTAAAACTACACATTTTTAAATGTTAACATGGTAACAAAAACAACAATATAAGGGTTATTATTGTTTTTGTTACCATGTTAACATTTAAAAATGTTATGACCTTTTGCAACGAAAACACTTTTAGAATTTCAACTGTGTAGTTTTATTTGTATGAAGGTTGAATTACATTTGAAGTATAATATTAACAGTATTATAATAACGATGATGTTAATCCTATTTAAAGCAAAGATAACTATACCACGACTCCTCGTTAGATTAGGAAGGAATGTTTCAGGTATGTTATCCTTGCCCTTAAGGTCAAATCGATATCAGTGATTTATCTCTCGGCAGCTTCTCCCATTTAGTGATAAAATCTTTATTGGATATAGATATGATAGCCGCCGACTAGATGATAAACTTAAACATAATACATTGGGTTAGGTTGACACTAATATGTATTTATAGGATCTAGTACATGGTTAGCATCGATAAGTTTGACAAGGGTTTACATAACTTATAATATTTATTTGAATGTGGATAAGAACATCGATAAGATAAGATCGGTTTTGGTGATTATATCGTGTTACAGATAATGCTAATATTTATAGGTTCTTAGATAAGCGGAACATTGGTTGCACAATATATTGGGGGTGAATGAGAGTATAGATAAGATTAAGATTAGCATGCGCTGGCCGTAGACACATGACAAAAATGTGTAGTTTTACAATAGGAACATTTCCTCGATTTTAACTCAATTCACGCAAAATCGACAGATTGCTGTTTTTGATACTAAACGACTCATGGCGAATTTCTTGAAATTTGACATACTGTTTGCGGCCCGGCGGAAAGTCTCCGCGGCCCGGCACCGGGCCGCGGATCACCGGTTGGGGAACACTGCCCTAGAGGATAAACCAAGGGAGTCACATTTTACCCCAGAGTATAAACGACGTTGCATCATACAATTCATGTATGACGCATATGACGTTTATCCTCTAGGGTGCAGAGTGACATTCGTGGTTTATCCTCTAGGGTACAGATATATACTCGTATGTTAAGACGTGTTTCTTCCTAATTTTTAATCCCTCTTCACCATTATTTCCTTTGATTGATGATACCACACTCTTACTTTAACATGTTTATGTCCATAAATTTCATAAATATGAATAATCTTTTAAATATTTTTTGCGACCATGTTTCTTGCTTTATTTTAAATATTGTCCGGTCGGTTAAAGAGATTGCCGCCTGGCAATAAACCCGCCAGATTGTATTTGCAATGAAGTTTTAAATAAATAAGGCGTAATTATTTCGCTGTAAAAGTTAGATTTTTTCAACGTGGACATCGTAGGGACACATATGTATATATTACTCGTACTTCGGTAATATATACATATGTATGTGTATATACTACAAGTATATTACCGAATATATTATACAGATTACTTTGTACAATAACACGAAATTGTTCTTATTGGAGAAGTAAACAACGCTTGAAATGATAACGAGCTGAAAAGTCATTACAAATTATCAGTAATGAATGGCGCAGTTGTTGTTCTTATAACGAGTTCAATTCTTATCAAATACAACTTCGAGGTCACGGACAGGTTTATTTAAGTTCTCATCTTGTGTGAAACAAAACAGTTTCAAATGGAATTCGACCACGAAATGCCCAATCAAAAAATAAATATACGAGTAGGTTAATTGATAGCCACATAACATAGTATGTACTATACGTATGTTATATAATTGATAGCCACATAGTATGTACGTATGTTATATAATTGATAGCCCTATTGGTGGGAGATAATCTTGACTAGGGGGATGTTATGAGATGAGCCCAGCCATTTTGACAGCTCTCTTCTCTTTAATGTATATTTTTTTCATTGTCTATAAATATGTGTTTTTAAAAATACGAGGGTGAATCAAACATAAACGAGGCTTTTGTTTTAGAGCGCGTAAATTTAAACGGAACACGCGACCGCCTCGATGAGTGTTGGATGGAAATGTCAGGAGTGGGGAGAACGGTCGGCCGGCATCGTCAGATTTAGTCATAAGTATGGCACACGATGTTTGAGAAAGAGGTGCACCCGTCGATTGCACAAATCATAATTATCAAGTTTCTCGCTCGTGAGGACGTAAAACCGGCCGAAATTCTGCGAAGACTGACGACACAGTTCGAAGATCGAACACTGTCAAAGTTTCGTGTGTTTGCCTGGTATAAGGAGTTAATGGAAGACCGTGAAGGGGTCGAAAACGAGAGCTATGACAAGCATTATCAAATAGAACATTAACGCCATTCGTGATCTTCTGGAAGGCGAGCGGAAAATTGGTTTTGAGATAAGAATAAGTTATGGGAGCGCTCAATCTATAATCACAGAGGACCTAGGATTCCGTAAAATGTCTGCTCGATGGGTCCCACGTCTTTTAACTGCAAAACAAAAGTTGTTACGTTTGCACGTCTGTGAGCGGCTCTTGGCGCGGTTTGTACAAAAAACGAACGCATTTTTGAGTCGCATCGTTACCTGCAATGAAACTTGGGTGTACCCAAGTTTAGTGCTTATGTATAAGCCAGCATACTCGTATAGTGGAGAAAGATGGATGAGGCAGCTCCTGCGAGAGCCAAGATTCGGCTGTCACCTGGCAAGGTGCTTGCGATCGGTTTTTGATACTGGTACGTCATTTTGCGCATCAATTTTTTGCATGATCGTCGCACCATCAATGCGGCGTACTACTTCAAACTTTTGACTGAAGTTAAAATTGATTATCAATGCAAAAGACGTGACCAACCGATACGAGAAGTGATTATTTCCATTACAACGCGAGGCTCCATACTGCAGCTGTAACATGTGAACAATTGAAGGAAATGAGTTAAATACGACTGGAACACCCTTCTTAATTGCCCTGATTTATCGCTCTGCGACTTTCATCTTTTTGGGCCACTGAAAGAAGCTCTGGGAGGCCAACGATTCAACGACGACGATGGAGTAGAGGTGTTTGGGCGCAATTGGCTGCTGATACAATCCACTTCTTTTTACGATGACGCACGGGATAAAAAAAACTAACGATCCGCTGGAAAAAATGCATTTCTAAAGCAGGAGATTATGTAAAAAAATTACGTGTACTTGGTATTTTTTTCTGCTAATTAAAACAAAAAAGTTTCGTTTATATTTGATCCACCCTCGTATACCATATATGTGTTATGTCGGAAGTCGGGAGATGATGGGGATGATGAAAAAAAAACCCACTTTGATGATTGACTTTCTTCACCTTCCTGGCACTGTCTCTACTCATTGCCTAGGTAGGCTGTTGGTGTCGGCTCTTCTCGTTCTCAGGCTGTATGTTCTTCGGTTCTGGGTGTCACTTTCATCTAGGCTATTTCTCTGCAGGATTTTGGAGCATTGAGTCATCCAGGAGTTCTTAAATGTTCCTCTGGACAACTATCGTGGAAAATCCACAAACATTGTCTAATTTACTGTATGGTCTGGTGGTCTCCGTCTTATGTGCCCGTACCATCTCAGATGTCGTTCTTCCAGCTTACTGTTTATGTCAGTGACTCCCAGGCTACCACGAATGCGTGAGCTCTTAATTTTATATTTCAGTGATACGAGTACTCCTGCCGACCACCTAAGCATTTGCATTTCTGCTGTTTCAAGTTGCCTAGAGTAGGAGCTGTACATAGTCCAGCATTTTGAGCCATACATTATCGCGGGTCTAACGATAGTCTGGTATACATTTCCTTTTAATTTTATAGGCATTTTTGGGTCACACAAGTCTCCTGTTACCGATCTGAATTTCATGACGATTAACTTTGACGATTGACGATTACAATAAATACATTTCAGTATATCACGGAGATATAACATACATGTATTTGCGGGACGGAACGTCATAGTGACCTCGTCCGTCCCTATAGTTCGGAAATTCTAGGATGAGTCCTGTGACATCTCACAAATTTGCCCCGATACAACCTTGTAACGATGTTCAGTAATTTTAATTATTTTATCAACTTTAATATAAGCCTCGATTCTAATAAATAGCAAGTTATTTAGGTAAATACATAACATAAGGTTGTATTGGGGCAACTTTGTGAGCTGTCACAGGACTCATCCTAGAATTTCCGAACTATAATAATGCAAATGTACCTAAACAATTTGGACCTTGCGGACCCTTAATAAATTAATATTGGTGAAAGAGATATCTTCATCTCTTTCCAGTTGAGAGTGTAGGAGCAGGAGCAGGAGCCGGAGCAAAAGGTTAATGTGGTCAGATAACACATACGAGTATTTAGTTTTAGATAAATACACTGAAATTGCTTTTCCTGCGCTTCACTTGTCTGCAGGGGCTTGGCAAGTTATCCAAGAACATGCGAGTATTAATTAAGACAGCGATAAAATATTTAGTTTAATAAATATATGTTGACTAATTAATATGTACGAGCATTATAACGATAAGACAGGTGACCTCTAACTTGGGTCACTTTATGCACTCGAAAATAGGATGAGTGTCCGTCACATAACATAACATAACATGTGTACATACTGTGTTGCTAGGAATGAATCTATATGTATTTATTTATTAGTCCTAACTTGGCAATAAAAGTGCTGGTACTCACCTTAGAGGTATGGAAGTGAAGCTTGGACATTAAGGAAGAGTGAAGAATAAATGTAATTACAATGTATGATAAAATAGGCAATGGAAAACTGCACGAGTCCGAGTACATCTATTATATAATAACTGGACTGTTCTTAATCCAGTTATAAGTAGAATAATGAAAAGAAAGTTGAGATGGTTTGGAAATATCACGAGAATGAGTTGTGAAAGTTGAGATGGTTTGGAAATATCGCGAGAATGAGTTCTGAAAGTTGGTATGGTTTGGAAATATCGCGAGAATAAGTTCTGAAAGTTGAGATGGTTTGGAAATATCGCGAGAATGAGTTCTGAAAGTTGAGATGGTTTGGAAATATCACGAGAATGAGTTCTGAAAGTTGAGATGGTTTGGAAATATCACGAGAATGAGTTCTGAAAGTTGAGATGGTTTGGAAATATCGCGAGAATGAGTTCTGAAAGTTGAGATGGTTTGGAAATATCGCGAGAATGAGTTCTGAAAGTTGGGATGGTTTGGAAATATCGCGAGAATGAGTTCTGAAAGTTGGTATGGTTTGGAAATATCGCGAGAATGAGTTCTGAAAGTTGGGATGGTTTGGAAATATCGCGAGAATGAGTTCTGAAAGTTGAGATGGTTTGGAAATATCGCGAGAATGAGTTCTGAAAGTCGAGATGGTTTGGAAATATCGCGAGAATGAGTTCTGAAAGTTGAGATGGTTTGGAAATATCGCGAGAATGAGTTCTGAAAGTTGAGATGGTTTGGAAATATCGCGAGAATGAGTTCTGAAAGTCTGAAATACTTACAAAACTAATATACCATCTACTAGTATGTCTGCAATGGATGGCGTGCGAGGTGAGAGAAGACAAGAAAATAATGGAAATATTTATTTAGTCAAAATTTGCACTGAGAGAAAGGAAAGTTCCTGTGGATGAAATGTCATAGGTCATATACCATACAGGTGTCCTAAAATAATGCTAACATACCATTATATTATATCGTGCCGTTTACTTGAACTTGCTGAAGGATTTTTCATACCTTTTCCTTTCCTCTCCACCGTCCCTTCCTTTCCTTTTGATTGATGATATCTCATTTTATATGAAAAATAATGTTCGGGTGATTGTCCGTCTTTGTGGGGTTCGTGGGCATATGCTCACGTATGTGTTTATAGATTTCGTGGGGATGGATAGTCATTTGAATGATTTATACGACCACGTAACTTGCTTAATTTACTTTTGTCTGGTTGGTTGGAAGAGATTGCCGTCTGGCAATACACCCGCCAGATTGTATTTGCAATAAAAGTGTTAAATAAATACTCGTAAATAGGAGAGGAGTTTAGGAATAAGGAGAGCTTGTATTTGCTGTAGGATGGTGCATCTCCCCACTACCATAGTGATGTGATGTGAGAGTCTATTTTGATGAAAATTTGCTAAACAGATGGATTAAACGTAGAGGTAACTTTGAATACACATTCGTCGTTAGTCACTTATCTTACTTAACACACCAGCCTTATCTACATTCGTCGTTAGTCACTTATCTTACTTAACACACCAGCCTTATCCACACTCGTCGTTAATCACTTATCTTACTACACACACAAGCCTTATCCACATTCGTCGTTAATCACTTATCTTACTTAACACACCAGCCTTATCCACATTCGTCGATAATCACTTATCTTACTTAACACACCAGCCTTATCCACATTCGTCGTTAGTCACTTATCTTACTTAACACACCAGCCTTATCCACACTCGTCGTTAATCACTTATCTTACTACACACACAAGCCTTATCCACACTCGTCGTTAATCACTTATCTTACTTAACACACCAGCCTTATCCACATTCGTCGTTAGTCACTTATCTTACTTAACACACCAGCCTTATCCACATTCGTCGTTAATCACTTATCTTACTTAACACACCAGCATTATCCACATTCGTCGTTAACCACTTATCTTACTTAACACACCAGCCTTATCCACATTCGTCGTTAATCACTTTTCTTAATTTACACACCAGCCTTATCCACATTCGTCGTTAATCACTTATCTTACTTTACACACCAGCCTAATCCACATTCGTCGTTAATCACTAAATTATTCTGTCATACGTTCTGTGTATCTAAGAATTCTTCCCAGTGTACGCACCTTTAAAGCGTTTCTTCGGCTCTTTTCAGTATTTTTCCACATTCACGTTTTACTCACATAAATCAAAGTGAACTTTGCAGATTTTGATACTGTTCAATTTGACTGTATATCATATTATACATTTTAGTGCCCCATTAACTTGGAGAGAAAACAATATGAAATATCAAATAAAATGTAATATCGTGCTGAGTGGATTTATTAAATTATTTTAAAACATTTCTTTTCTAGACAACTAACATACACAATCAACTTGACTGTAACCAGAGCAGAGCGTTGTAACACACTCATGTTCTAATAGCCCTGCATTGGAAATTAATTGATTTGAAGTTTAAAAATAAAAATGATCTGAAGGTTCGTCAAGTTTTGCAGCGGACTTCGTTGAGATTGAAGATTTGAGCACCGATCAACGTACTCATAAAAGCAGATTTTCAATTTTAGTTATCTAATACTACAGCCTTGATTTCGTTCTTGTTCAGTGTTGATCTAGTACTTTTACCTTGGCTCAGCTCTTGGTAATAGTGTTCGTCTAGTACTATAGTTTGGACTCAGATCTTGGTAATAGTGTTCATTTAGTATATAGTCTTCACTCAACTCTTGGTAATAGTGTTCATCTAGTATATAGTCATGACTCAACTCTTGGTAATAGTGTTCATCTAGTATATAGTCTTGACTCAACTCTTGGTAATAGTGTTCATCTAGTATATAGTCTTGACTCAACTCTTGGTAATAGTGTTCATCTAGTTCATCTATAACCTTGGCTCAGCTCTTGGCAATAGTGTTGATATAGAGCTATAGCCTTGGCTCAGCTCTTGGTAATAGTGTTTATCTAGTATCATAGTGTTGACTCAGCTCTTGGTGGTAATGTTTATCTAGTAATGTAGCCTTGGCTCAGCTCTTGGTAACAGTATTGATCTATTACTGCAACCTTCATACAGCTTTTGGTATAAGTGTTGATCTAGTACTGTAGTACTTTGACTAATAAGTTGTAACTTTGACTAATCTCGTGGTGGTGGTGTTGATCTAGTAATGTAGCCTTGGCTCAGCTCTTGGTAACAGTATTGATCTACGAGTATTACTGCAACTTTCATACATCTTTTGGTATTAGTGTTGATCTAGTACTACAACTTTGACTAATCTCGTGGTGGTGGTGTTGATCTAGTAATGTAGCCTTGGCTCAGCTCTTGGTAACAGTATTGATCTACGAGTATTACTGCAACTTTCATACATCTTTTGGTATTAGTGTTGATCTAGTACTACAACTTTGACTAATCTCGTGGTGGTGGTGTTGATCTAGTCATGTAGCCTTGGCTCAGCTCTTAGTAACAGTATTGATCTATTACTGCAACCTTCATACAGTTTTTGGTATTAGTGTTGATCTAGTACTACAACTTTGACTAATCTCGTGGTGGTGGTGTTGATCTAGTAATGTAGCCTTGGCTCAGCTCTTGGTAACAGTAATGATCTACGAGTATTACTGCAACCTTCATACATCTTTTGGTATTAGTGTTGATCTAGTACTACAACTTTGACTAATCTCGTGGTGGTGGTGTTGATCTAGTAATGTAGCCTTGGCTCAGCTCTTGGTAACAGTATTGATCTACGAGTATTACTGCAACTTTCATACATCTTTTGGTATTAGTGTTGATCTAGTACTATAACTTTGACTAATCTCGTGGTGGTGGTGTTGATCTAGTAATGTAGCCTTGGCTCAGCTCTTGGTAACAGTAATGATCTACGAGTATTACTGCAACCTTCATACATCTTTTGGTATTAGTGTTGATCTAGTACTACAACTTTGACTAATCTCGTGGTGGTGGTGTTGATCTAGTAATGTAGCCTTGGCTCAGCTCTTGGTAACAGTAATGATCTACGAGTATTACTGCAACCTTCATACATCTTTTGGTATTAGTGTTGATCTAGTACTACAACTTTGACTAATCTCGTGGTGGTGGTGTTGATCTAGTAATGTAGCCTTGGCTCAGCTCTTGGTAACAGTAATGATCTACGAGTATTACTGCAACCTTCATACATCTTTTGGTATTAGTGTTGATCTAGTACTACAACTTTGACTAATCTCGTGGTGGTGGTGTTGATCTAGTAATGTAGCCTTGGCTCAGCTCTTGGTAACAGTATTGATCTACGAGTATTACTGCAACTTTCATACATCTTTTGGTATTAGTGTTGATCTAGTACTACAACTTTGACTAATCTCGTGGTGGTGGTGTTGATCTAGTAATGTAGCCTTGGCTCAGCTCTTGGTAACAGTATTGATCTACGAGTATTACTGCAACTTTCATACATCTTTTGGTATTAGTGTTGATCTAGTACTACAACTTTGACTAATCTGGTGGTGGTGGTGTTGATCTAGTAATGTAGCCTTGGCTCAGCTCTTGGTAACAGTATTGATCTATTACTGCAACCTTCATACATCTTTTGGTATTAGTGTTGATCTAGTACTACAACTTTGACTAATCTCGTGGTGGTGGTGTTGATCTAGTCATGTAGCCTTGGCTCAGCTCTTGGTAACAGTATTGATCTATTACTGCCACCTTCATACAGTTGTTGGTATTAGTGTTGATCTAGTACTACAACTTTGACTAATCTCATGGTGGTGGTGTTGATCTAGTCATTTAGCCTTCACTTGGTTATTGGCGGGATAGTATTTATCTAGTACTGCAACATTGACTCAGGTTTCGGTGAGAGTTTTGATCTTGTTCAGCTGTCTCGACTTAGTTCTTCTGACTTGGAGATGTTGATCCAGGACAATATTCCATTACAGAGCTTTTTTGTTTGTGTTGTTTCAAACTGCAGTATTATTAACTCGGCTATTGGTGATGGTGCCCAACTTATCCCTCAAGCTGTTGCTCTTTACGCTCTTTACAGAGCAGTGGTGACCATTGGAGTGGATTATCATATGTGGTTTCGAGTAATTGTCGAAGATTTGTATTAGTTTTTGGAGACCCGGAATTACAACTGTAGCATTTACTTTGGTTGTTATTCGTAGTAGTATTTTTGTTAAACTGCAGTCTTAACTCAGTTATTGGTGACGATGTAGAAATAGTACTGTATATTTGAATCGTTCTTGGTGGTGTAAAACAGCAGCTTTGACTCTGTTCTTGGTAATGGTGTTGCTACATAACACATGCATACTATAGTACTCGAAGTTTTGATCTAGTTCTTTGACTCTGTTGGTCATGTAGGATTGCAGTTTTGATCTAGTTCTTCGACTCTATTGGTCATGTAGGATTGCAGTTTTGATCTAGTTCTTTGACTCTGTTGGTCATGTAGGATTGCAGTTTTGATCTAGTTCTTTAACTCTGTTGGTCATGTAGGATTGCAGTTTTGATCTAATTCTTTGACTCTGTTGATCATGTAGGATTGCAGTTTTGATCTAGTTCTTCGACTCTATTGGTCATGTAGGATTGCAGTTTTGATCTAGTTCTTTGACTCTGTTGGTCATGTAGGATTGCAGTTTTGATCTAGTTCTTTAACTCTGTTGGTCATGTAGGATTGCAGTTTTGATCTAATTCTTTGACTCTGTTGGTCATGTAGGATTGCAGTTTTGATCTAGTTCTTTAACTCTGTTGGTCATGTAGGATTGCAGTTTTGATCTAATTCTTTGACTCTGTTGATCATGTAGGATTGCAGTTTTGATCTAGTTCTTCGACTCTATTGGTCATGTAGGATTGCAGTTTTGATCTAGTTCTTTGACTCTGTTGGTCATGTAGGATTGCAGTTTTGATCTAGTTCTTTAACTCTGTTGGTCATGTAGGATTGCAGTTTTGATCTAATTCTTTGACTCTGTTGATCATGTAGGATTGCAGTTTTGATCTAGTTCTTTGACTCTGTTGGTCATGTAGGATTGCAGTTTTGATCTAGTTCTTCGACTCTGTTGGTCATGTAAGATTGCAGTTTTGATCTAGTTCTTTGACTCTGTTGGTCATGTAAGATTGCAGTTTTGATCTAGTTCTTTGACTCTGTTGGTCATGTAGGATTGCAGTTTTGATCTAGTTCTTTGACTCTGTTGGTCATGTAGGATTGCAGTTTTGATCTAGTTCTTCGACTCTGTTGGTCATGTAGGATTGCAGTTTTATTGTTCTTCTTGGTGATGATTGTGTTGATCAAGTAATACGATTTCGTTTAAATTTTTGGATGTATTGTTAATGATATGATTGTATTGATCTTGTGGTGCAAACTGAACTCAGCTCTTGGTAAAGGTCAAGCACGGAGTAATTTCAACGTTGGTCCAGATCTAATACTGGACGGCCTCAGCTCTTGGTGATTGTGTTGATCTTTCCGCAGTTCTCCTCGAGGGTGATGTTGGCCCTCACAGACGGAGGGGGCTGGTTGAATTGCACTAGGACCAGCTCGTAGGTGACCACTGTTCCGGCAATCTGTAATCATTATCAGCTTTGACTAAATATTTTCTCTAAACCTGCTGTTCTGTAAACTTTTATTTTAAAAATAAATATTTTTATCTATCTGTAGGATACCTACACGTCCCTAAATAAATAATTGTCAAACATAATTTGTTGTCAAAATAAATTGTAAACATACAGGGTCAACGACCGATGAATCAACCTCTGAACAATCTACAATTGTCACATACTAGAAACAACAATGTGTACTCACAAATAGTATTTACGCTTTGTCTCGCCGTTTTGACAAATAAAATATCCTACCCCTTACACTGTTCGCAACGTCTGCATACGCCTTGTCATGCACAGGAGTGAGATGGGGATATACGGCTGACGCATTCACGCGCCCCGTTCTGAAAATCTATATATACCTACTTATCGTTGAATTGTTAATCATTTGACTTGTTATTATTCACTTGACCATTCATCGCTGTTTACTATTTATCGATTATTCACTCTCACTTTTATCGCATTCCTGAATTTTGTATTTTATTTTAAATACAAACAAATCAAGATCATCACGACATATCAACTTAAGCATCTCGCTAAATATCTATAAATTTATTAGATATAAAAAATTCTACCATCAAATTTAAAACCAGTGTTTAATTAATTATTATAAATATACAAGAATATGAAATACAAATGGAAACATACTGATGATGGTAGCCGAATAAATAGCGTGCATTGAGAAGAATAGAGTGAAGACATATAACAGAGCGGGGTGATAACGTATGACAGAACACGGAATGAATGTAACTTAAGGTTGATGGGACGAGTAGAAGAAGAGTATGAAGAAGAGCAGGCTGAGATAGTTTGGACATGTAGAATGAATGAATACAGAAAGACTTACAGAACAGATATAAAGTACAAATGTGAGTGGATGGCGTGGGAGAGGAAGACCAGGGAAAGTATGGTTGGATCAAGGGAATGATATTCTGAAAGTAGGATATTTAGAATGTCAGAAGAAACGTGGAAGTTGTATAAGAAGGTGTACAATATGTAGAAGAGGCTAGATATGTGTATCGAGATAGGAAAGTCTGGCGCTCTATCATCTCTGCTAATCTCGACAGGGAAATGGGGTGATGGTATTTATGTATGTATTTACAAGGTCTTATATAACGGGACGCTCTTTTCGCCATACCTACATCTCATCTACCAGCCATCCATCAAGTTCTCATTTCACATCTAGCTGTTATCACATGTCTCATAGATGCTCACAATGTTATCACATGTCTCATAGATGCTCACAATGTTATCACATGTCTCATAGATGCTCACAATGTTGTCACATATCTCATAGATGCTCACGATGTCATAACATGTCCCCTAGATGCTCACAATGTTATCGCATGTCTCATAGATGCTCACAATGTTATCACATGTCTCATAGATGCTCGCAATGTTGTCACATATCTCATAGATGCTCACGATGTCATCACATGTCCCCTAGATGCTCACAATGTTATCACATGTCTCATAGATGCTCACAATGTTATCACATGTCCCTTAGATGCTCACAATGTTATCACATGTCCCCTAGATGCTCACGATGTCATCACATGTCCCCTAGATGCTCACAATGTTATCGCATGTCTCATAGATTCTCACAATGTTATCACATGTCCCCTAGATGCTCACGATGTCATCACATGTCCCCTAGATGCTCACAATGTTATCACATGTCTCATAGATGCTCACAATGTTATCACATGTCCCTTAGATGCTCACAATGTTATCACATGTCCCCTAGATGCTCACGATGTCATCACATCTCCCCTAGATGCTCACGATGTCATCACATCTCCCCTCGATGCTCACAATGTTATCGCATGTCTCATAGATGCTCACAATGTTATCACATGTCCCCTAGATGCTCACAATGTTATCACATGTCCCCTAGATGCTCACGATGTCATCACATGTCCCCTAGATGCTCACAATGTTATCACATGTCTCATAGATGCTCACAATGTTATCACATGTCCCCTAGATGCTCACAATGTTATCACATGTCTCATAAATGCTCACAATGTTATCACATGTCCCCTAGATGCTCACAATGTTATCACATGTCTCATGTTATCACATGTCCCCTAGATGCTCACAATGGTCTAGTTGGTAAGACGTTTGAGTTCGATCCATTATTATTATTCCATCATTACTGAACATTTATTTGATGAAGTTGTTACACAATCGAGGGTTACGGAACATTTATTTGATGAAGGTGTTACGGAACATTTATTTGATGAAGGTGTTACACAATCGAGGTTTACGGAACATTTATTTGATGAAGGTGTTACACAATCGAGGGTTACGGAACATTTATTTGATGAAGGTGTTACACAATCGAGGGTTACGGAACATTTATTTGATGAAGGTGTTACACAATCGAGGGTTACGGAACATTTATTTGATGAAGGTGTTACACAATTGTGGGTTACGGAACATTTATTTGATGAAGGTGTTACACAATCGAGGGTTACGGAACATTTATTTGATGAAGGTGTTACACAATCGAGGGTTACGGAACATTTATCTGATGAAGGTGTTACACAATCGAGGGTTACGGAAAATTTATTTGATGAAGGTGTTACACAATCGAGGGTTACAAAAAATTTAAAACAATTTTTTTCTTAAAACTTTTTCATCAGTTTTTTATTTTTCAACCTTTCAGCTTAGTAAATCAATTTATATCCTGGGATTTTTCTTGCGTTAATAAGTATTTATGTTACAATTCAAGCACATTTATTATATCTTATTATGGTTAGTATGGTCATAAACTAACACTTACTGTAAGCACATGTCCCTTGGTGATGTGGAAGAAGTTCAGTCCCGTGAGAGAGATAACGTCTGTAACACTTACTGTAAGCACAAATCCCTTGGTGATGTGGAAGAAGTTCAGTCCCGTGAGAAAGATAACGTCTGTAACACTTACTGTAAGCACAAATCCCTTGGTGATGTGGAAGAAGTTCAGTCCCGTGAGAGAGATAACGTCTGTAACACTTACTGTAAGCACGAGTCCCTTGGTGATGTGGAAGAAGTTCAGTCCCGTGAGTGAGATAACGTCTGTAACGACGTGGTCGAGAAACCTCTGTACCTGGAATCAAAAGTAATCGTTTATGTTATGCCAGTATAACATTTGGTGTAACAGTTATGCCGCATATGTATTGTATAACAGTTATGCCGCATATGTATATTATAACAGTTATGCTGCATATGTAAGTACAATAATGAAATAATCCAGTGATACCAATATGTAAAACTAGGCCAGTAAGAATACCGCTTAAACGGCTCGCTGGGTGGACGAAATACTTGGCCAGTAAGCAAACATCGATCAACATACATGGCAGCAGTGTGTCAAGCAAGGGCAGGATTTCTCGGAAACATCTTGGACAGACCTTGATCCTGCAGTAGGCGAAGGTGGGCTGAAGACATATATGTATATCATACTCGTATATGGTATATTATATATTTTATAGTTTTTTTCATTGTATGGATTAGGGACACATGTAATGTACAAATGATTGTTTTAATAAATAAATAAATTAAATGGAGTTTAAATGAAACTCACTTCTACACAGTAGGACTCCGTGTTGACGGCGAAGAGAGCGGTGAGCGGGCCGCGCGAGGCGGTGTACACCCTCGAAGCAGAAAGAGAAACGGCCAGGAAACGTGACATCAGGAAGCCGAAGGAGAAGATGAAGTAGACCGAAGTCACGATGCCGCTGCAGCAGAGTGAATGGGGTTAGGTTAGGTTAGGTCATACGTATTTATTTTATTTTATGTTATACTTGCACTGAACGAAACTGAAAAGAGCTGCGTGTGTGTATGTGCGTGCACTTATAAATAGTACATGGGGTGACAATACGTGACAGAATACGAAATGAAGTGATAAGAGATGAATGTGAACTTAAGATGAAGGGAAATAATCTCAGATCATTTGGGTACGTAGAACGAAGGAATGAAGGAAGTCTCACAAAACAAATGTACAATGCAAATGTGAGTGGAAGACTTGGTATGAATGCGGAGGAGGCGAAGGTTGTGTGCTTGAATAGAAAAGTTTGAAAATATGTTCTCTCTGCCTAGCCCGCAAGGGACACGGTGTGATGATATGTACGATTATGTATGTATCATATGTATAAATCTTTTGCACATTTCAATGTTAAATCATTCTATTTAGGAATTTAGGAATATGTTCGGCTTTATGTGTATAGTATAACAGTGTATACTTCCTAAAGCTGCACAAACCACCCATATCTCTGACATTAAGAAGAAGACCATTCCACGCCACAGGATCAGCAAATACGAGTACTTTTGTACTTTTTTTGTAGAGCTTTTGCTCTATCATAATACCCCCACCCCACCCCATCCCATTGGATAAAATGCCTAATAAAGAATATTTGATTATTTAATAGGTAACTTTAACTATTTCGTATTTGTTGTCTTACTAGGCCAAATGTCAGTTCTTGGAGTGTTAACTTGTTTGTTGTCTTACTAGGCTAAATGTCTGTTCTTGGAGTGTTAACTTGTTTGTTGTCTCACTAGGCCAAATGTCAGTTCTTGGAGTGTTAACTTGTTTGTTGTCTTACTAGGCCAAATGTCAGTTCTTGGAGTGTTAACTTGTTTGAAAATGGTCAAATTTAAAATCGAACACAGGAAAAATACTCGTTGCAGCTGCGTAAAAAGTTTTGGGTTGTTAGCACTGAATCGAAAGGGGCTGAGGATAGTGATGATACTAAAAAGAGAACATATTTACCCCTTAAAAGACTTCCAGCAGGATATCTCGTTAGTTTCATCGTGAGCAGAGCTAAAAACAAAACACATTAACTTTCTCAAATGTACGAGTACTAGGAGTATACGAGTATATTCAGCAGGCCCACCTTACTCGTAAACTGATGGGCATACTCGTAAACTGGACACAGACTAATGTTGTACTAGGAGTATACGAGTATTCAGCAGGCCCACCTTACTCGTCAACTGATGGGCATACTCGTAAACTGGACACAGACTAATGTTGTACTAGGAGTATACGAGTATTCAGCAGGCCCACCTTACTCGTAAACTGATGGGCATACTCGTAAACTGGACACAGACTAATGTTGTACTAGGAGTATACGAGTATATTCAGCAGGCCCACCTTACTCGTAAACTGATGGGCATACTCGTAAACTGGACACAGACTAATGTTGTACTAGGAGTATACGAGTATTCAGCAGGCCCACCTTACTCGTCAACTGATGGGCATACTCGTAAACTGGACACAGACTAATGTTGTACTAGGAGTATACGAGTATTCAGCAGGCCCACCTTACTCGTAAACTGATGGGCATACTCGTAAACTGGACACAGACTAATGTTGTACTAGGAGTATACGAGTATTCAGCAGGCCCACCTTACTCGTCAACTGATGGGCATACTCGTAAACTGGACACAGACTAATGTTGTACTAGGAGTATACGAGTATTCAGCAGGCCCACCTTACTCGTAAACTGATGGGCATACTCGTAAACTGGACACAGACTAATGTTGTACTAGGAGTATACGAGTATTCAGCAGGCCCACCTTACTCGTCAACTGATGGGCATACTCGTAAACTGGACACAGACTAATGTTGTACTAGGAGTATACGAGTATTCAGCAGGCCCACCTTACTCGTAAACTGATGGGCATACTCGTAAACTGGACACAGACTAATGTTGTACTAGGAGTATACGAGTATTCAGCAGGCCCACCTTACTCGTCAACTGATGGGCATACTCGTAAACTGGACACAGACTAATGTTGTACTAGGAGTATACGAGTATTCAGCAGGCCCACCTTACTCGTAAACTGATGGGCATACTCGTAAACTGGACACAGACTAATGTTGTACTAGGAGTATACGAGTATTCAGCAGGCCCACCTTACTCGTCAACTGATGGGCATACTCGTAAACTGGACACAGACTAATGTTGTACTAGGAGTATACGAGTATTCAGCAGGCCCACCTTACTCGTAAACTGATGGGCATACTCGTAAACTGGACACAGACTAATGTTGTACTAGGAGTATACGAGTATATTCAGCAGGCCCACCTTACTCGTAAACTGATGGGCATACTCGTAAACTGGACACAGACTAATGTTGTACTAGGAGTATACGAGTATTCAGCAGGCCCACCTTACTCGTCAACTGATGGGCATACTCGTAAACTGGACACAGACTAATGTTGTACTAGGAGTATACGAGTATTCAGCAGGCCCACCTTACTCGTAAACTGATGGGCATACTCGTAAACTGGACACAGACTAATGTTGTACTAGGAGTATACGAGTATTCAGCAGGCCCACCTTACTCGTCAACTGATGGGCATACTCGTAAACTGGACACAGACTAATGTTGTACTAGGAGTATACGAGTATTCAGCAGGCCCACCTTACTCGTAAACTGATGGGCATACTCGTAAACTGGACACAGACTAATGTTGTACTAGGAGTATACGAGTATATTCAGCAGGCCCACCTTACTCGTAAACTGATGGGCATACTCGTAAACTGGACACAGACTAATGTTGTACTAGGAGTATACGAGTATTCAGCAGGCCCACCTTACTCGTAAACTGATGGGCATACTCGTAAACTGGACACAGACTAATGTTGTACTAGGAGTATACGAGTATTCAGCAGGCCCACCTTACTCGTAAACTGATGGGCATACTCGTAAACTGGACACAGACTAATGTTGTACTAGGAGTATACGAGTATTCAGCAGGCCCACCTTACTCGTCAACTGATGGGCATACTCGTAAACTGGACACAGACTAATGTTGTACTAGGAGTATACGAGTGAATACTCGTAGCAGTGAATACTCGTGCTGAATAGCAGGCCCACCTTACTCGTCAACTGATGATGGGCATACTCGTAAACTGGACACAGACTAATGTTTCATTTTTATTTGTGAAATTTTCAATCTATGTTAGTTTCCATTATTAGCAACGCACATGTTGATGCGTTTTGTTAAATTTACGTTTACACGATGCATTTATGTATTATTTACATTGATCAGTTGTGATACGTTACTTCGGGTGATGAAGTTTGTTAATTTTCGCTGCATAAATCTTCTTCAAAGTGCCCTAGAAGAACAAGTCCCCGAGATGAATATCCTGAGAAAAGAGGCACATTCCGAATGGCCGCGCCTCCCGATACAGTTAGGTCAATTCTTCTGTTATCAGTTTCTTACCGCTGTGACGTAATGGGCCGGGCACCGTCTTGTTGGAACCACTCAGGGTGATCTTCATCAGTCCGTCGAGCTGGGACCGTCAACACTTGACTTCCCAACATGGTGAAGTATGTCTCTCCGAGAGCTCTTCAAATGCAAGACTATACTATAACCTTGTTAACTCTTCGTTGCGCTATTAACACTCCCTATCCCGATACCATATTTTAACGTGATAAACTTAATTTGCGTCGAGTCCAGGTGACGTTCTTTCACGAGATCACAATATCTTCGAAAAAAGGACATATTACTGATATCTAGCAAATATTTTTGTAAACACTTAAACCTTTAAACGATAGTTTACTGACATGGACACTCCTTAGATGTGATAGAGTCGCTACTGACGTCGCGTCATCATTGTGCACTGAAGTGTCAGACCCTAGACTTTGAAAGTGTATCTGAAGACCGACTATAGTGTCCGGGCCCAATTAGAATGTAAAGTAGGCAGGATTCTCTAAATAGGTTGTCAAAGAACGTGTCTTAACACTTGTTGATACTCGTGTATATTCTATCAACTGACAAAAAACAATAACCTTGCAGAACTTGCAAGGTATGTGCTGCACACAAGAAGAGAAGTGAGACCCGGTACATGTGTAAGGAGTGTGATGTAGCTCTCCACAGAACTAGCAAGGTATGTGCTGCACACAAGAAGAGAAGGGACACCCGGTACATGTGTAAGGAGTGTGATGTAGCTCTCCACAGAACTTGCAAGGTATGTGCTGTGCTGCACACAAGAAGAGAAGTGAGACCCGGTACATGTGTAAGGAGTGTGATGTAGCTCTCCACAGAACTAGCAAGGTATGTGCTGCACACAAGAAGAGAAGGGAGACCCGGTACATGTGTAAGGAGTGTGATGTAGCTCTCCACAGAACTAGCAAGGTGTGTGCTGCACACAAGAAGAGAAGGGAGACCCGGTACATGTGTAAGGAGTGTGATGTAGCTCTCCACAGAACTAGCAAGGTGTGTGCTGCACACAAGAAGAGAAGGGAGACCCGGTACATGTGTAAGGAGTGTGATGTAGCTCTTCACAAATGAGAATGTCGGCAGAATTACGATGTTTAACTAAATAATTCGAGTATTTTAAACAAACACTATATGTAAAGTTTCATTACAATATTTTAAAAATTGACTTAAACTTAAAAAATATTAAATGTAATAATTTGAGTAAACCCATCACAAAAATTAGAACACCTCAAAATCAAGCCGGACACTGGGAAAGGTTGTCTTGATATTGTTCATCTGTTAGTTCCAGACAAATTCATGTTCGTCATCAAGAGTGTAACCGAATGTTTATGTGTTAGTTCCAGACAAATGCATGTTTGTCATAAAGAGTGTAACCGAATGTTTATGTGTTAGTTCCAGACAAATTCATGTTTGTCATGAAGAGTGTAACCGAATGTTTATGCGTTAGTTCCAGACAAATTCATGTTTGTCATCAAGAGTCTAACCGAATGAAGTTAACTGGTGGAATATATGAAAAAGGAGAATATATAATACTTAAGTGTATTGAAGAGCTGCAGACAGATGATGTAGAGGTTGTTGGCAAATGAGAGCAGCACCAGCTCATTGATGGCATTGTCCACCTTCCGCACCAGCTGCGCCAGGTTCGCGTACTCGTGTCGGGTCGCTCTCCAGAACTGCGAGGGCAGGTCCTGTCGTAAAATTGAGCATAAATGAGATTAAGGAAATGGCCTCGAAGTCACAAAAGGGGCTTAAAAACAAATATGGGTCAAATATGCCATTTATGGCATTCAAGCTAACATTTCAAGTCTCGATGTGTGTTTTTGTTTTTGTATTGAAGTGGATTAATTATGCATACATGTGTATTATATATTATTGTTATTATTTCCTAAGATTGTTTTTTTTGTATTTTAGGGGCTTTGACTGCTTGAGCTGACCTGTCTCATTGTCCTGTCTCAAGTTCGTATATTAGGTATGTGGTATGCATGTGCATACTGCTTTTTTACATTTCTTTGAGTGATTCATTTAAAATGTAAATGTTTTAATTTTTATAACTATAATTGTATAAAATACTAATTTCAGTTTTAATCATTTAACCTTTTTAAGTTGTTGATAAAATACACAAGTTTATGTCAGAATGTTTACCCTGCACACCTACTCGTAGCACTCACCTTTCCGAAGGTGACCTTCAGGCTGTCGTTGATTCTCTCGAACCGGTCGGACAGCGTGACGCTGATGAGGATGATGAACAAGTCCATGAAGTTCCAGTTGAATGTGGCCGCCAGGTTGGCTGTCTGAAAAGAACATTTAAATAATCATTGATAAAAATACCATAAATAGATCTCGGCTGACTAGTACTGGTACCACGAGCATTTTGCTCACGGTTCTACTTCAAGTGGAATATGACTGCATTTACCTGATACTCGATTCGGGGATACGACGCGCGAATACCGCGTCTTTCAGTGATGGGTTTGATTGTTCCCGTGACCGTTACAGTTTTTGTGTATAAATTTCAACTTATGTTACGTGAGTGCAGTTTCTACTCGTGGTTCCATCCTGTAAAGTTTCTTCTAGGTATGTCGGGATTCTGCACTCTAAGCATGAGGAGGGATGCAACGTCCAATTCTATTGTATTGGTAAAGTATTGTGTTGGTAAATATCAGACGAGTGATGAGTGACAGGTGATGAGTGACAAGTGATGAGTGACAAGTGATGAGTGACAAGTGATGAGTGACAAGTGATGAGCTAATAATACATGATTTTTTTCTTGAACCTTCGAAAAGACTTTAGTTTCACTTTGTGGTGCCATGTTTTATGTAAAAAGAGATAAAATAAATAAGACATTTATTTTATAATTTTCCCTCAAGTTAGTTCTACTTATCGCAATCTAAACAGACTGATGTTTTTATACCTCAAATTGTTGTCAGGAACAAAAAATGTTATGTCCACCACTGGTTTATTTTGAATTTACTACCGGTTTCGAAGACCTCCGTCTTCATCGTCAGGTTAAGATAAACTAAATTGCTTATAATATATTTCCTCTGCAAGTGTAAATAGTGTAAGAGGAATGAGGTAGGGGGAGAAAAGTGGGGAGAGTTGTGATTCAATGGTAAATGGGGCGGGGAAAAATAATCTTACGGGCAGACCAGGGTCTGGATATCGAACATTAACATTTTTATATATATAGTATATAGTAGATAGCGAGTTCAAGTCTCGAGTATTCAGCACTCTATAGGAGAGTCTGCCACATAAACGGCGTTTTACGAGTTGTCGCTTTATTGTAATAACTATTATAGTAATAGTTAATAGTGAGTGAGTGAAGAGTGACGAGTGATGAGTGATGAGTGACAAGTGATGAGTGACAAGTGATGAGTGACAAGTGATAAGTGACAAGTGATGAGTGACAAGTGATGAGCTAATTACCTGCAGCATGACCGCCTTCCAGTGCGTGTATCTGGTGAAGGAAAACACTTGCGGGAAGGAGGATACGTAGTAATTCGTCACCAGCGTGCTCCCCTTCTGACAGCCGTACACCGCGGCGACGCCCGATGCTATGCTCAGGATGTGCTCCACTGAGGAGAAATGGAAGTTACATTAAGTAGTAAGTAAATCAATTCTGCAGTCCTTCGCGTCATTTGAAAACTCTCCGCAAAAAAATATTTCTTGTTTGTTTCTTTGTTTTGTTTGGATTTGAACTCTTGTTATATTTCTCTGTTTGTGCTGCCGTGAATCTGTGCGATTATAACATAACATACCATACACGTATTTATAGTATAATAATTGTCGTACATGTTTATCGAGTTTATCATTTTATAAAAAAATTGTGTATTATCATTTTTTTTTTTACTTGCGACTCTTCAGCTAAAAATTGGCCAGGTCTCCTCTAGAGTCTAGACAATTTCGATTGTTGTTGCACGTGTAAGCTACGTTTTTAATCCAGTGTTTCTCAACCCGATGGCTTGATTATTGAGGTCAAATACAATATTGTATCTTATGAGATGCATGGCCGCGCGGTAACGCGTTGGACTTATGTGCGGAAGGTCGTCGGTTCGACCCCGCGCTGTGCTACTCCCCTCCAACGACGCAGGCACTTTTTTCGCCTAGTGTTCGAGGGTATTAAGGATACCTATGACTTCGATCATATCTATTCAATAAAAAAAAAGTGTGTATCATGTACAAGTTTGTGGGCTGAAAAACATCTGATGTTGGACTCGTCCTCTATCGGTATGGGTGTATTTCGACTTGGGAGATGCTGTGAGATGAACTCAGACCTTTTGAAAGCTTTTCTCTTAAATGTATAATTTTTAATTAGCTCTAAATAAAGGGTCTTTCAAATTGAGCGTTTTTTTTTAATTCTTTGATAAAACACAGATGGCGTCGTGAACTTGCCTGGGTCTTGTGACATTTGAAAAGTGTAATGTATGACATTTATAAAAACGGAGTCGTATACCTATACAATAAAACAACGCGTTTAAATTGTTGAATTATTTTATGTATTGTAATCTCCACAAACGGTGATGTTAATTGGCCACCAAGATCATGTGATCTGACACCGTTGGACTATTTTCTCTGGAGTTACGTGAAAAGCCAGGTCTATAAGAATGACCCCCGATCAATTCCTGAGCTGAAGGACGAAATTATTCGCGTTATTGGTGAGTTAGAACCGCAATTATGCCAAAATGTCGACGAAAGTTTTGACAAAAGAGTGGACATCTGTGGAGCTGCAAGAGGTGGACATTTGGCGGATATTGTTTTTTGTGTTTAAATGTCATACATTATACTTCTATGACCAATAAAAAGTTTTTTGAAATCAAAGTAAATTGTGTGTTTTATTCAAGAATTAAAAAAAAAAAAAAAACGCTAAATTTAAAAGGCTCTTCATACGAGTATGTTGTGTAGTTTCTGGGTATATGTAAATACTATGTTGTTAGCAATAAACGCACATTTATTTATTTATTATTTATTTATGCACAGGATTACCAACTTTAAGAACAGCAGCAATTAGCGCAGTTAAACCGAAATCCGTATTAGAAACAAAAAATGAATATTCGATCGTCTGTTTGATCATCTCTCCCGAGGGAACAAATTGTGGTATATTCTACATTGTCAGTCTAGTTCAATGAATAATCTATTGTCAGTTGTCAGTCTAGTTCAATGAATAATCTATTATCAGTTGTCAGTCTAGTTCAATGAATAATCTATTGTCAGTTGTCAGTCTAGTTCAATGAATAATCTATTGTCAGTTGTCAGTCTAGTTCAATGAATAATCTATTGTCAGTCTAGTTCAATGAATAATCTATTGTCAGTTGTCAGTCTAGTTCAATGAATAATCTATTGTCAGTTGTCAGTCTAGTTCAATGAATAATCTATTGTCAGTTGTCAGTCTAGTTCAATGAATAATCTTTTGTCAGTTGTCAGTCTAGTTCAATGAATAATCTATTGTCAGTTGTCAGTCTAGTTCAATGAATAATCTATTGTCAGTTGTCAGTCTAGTTCAATGAATAATCTATTGTCAGTTGTCAGTCTAGTTCAATGAATAATCTATTGTCAGTTGTCAGTCTAGTTCAATGAATAATCTATTGTCAGTTGTCAGTCTAGTTCAATGAATAATCTATTGTCAATTGTCAGTCTAGTTCAATGAATAATCTATTGTCAGTTGTCAGTCTAGTTCAATGAATAATCTATTGTCAGTTGTCAGTCTAGTTCAATGAATAATCTATTGTCAGTTGTCAGTCTAGTTCAATGAATAATCTATTGTCAGTTGTCAGTCTAGTTCAATGAATAATCTTCTCAATCTAGTTGATCATATGATATATTATGATAACTTACCCAGTGCAAAGAAAAGTATAAAAAAAGCATAAATGCTGAAGGATGTGAACAGCGAGTGATGTTTGTCCACCCGTGGCCCTCTTCTGCTCTCCTCCTTGGAGATGGCGCGGCCCAGCGCAGGCCAGCGCGGTGCCAGCCGCAGGAATAGCAGGTGCGTCAGGAAGGTGCTGCCGTAGAAGACCATCATGCCTGCACACATTCAATAGTCAATAGTCAGTACAGTACATTCTATATAGATATACGAACGAAAAACACATCGTGCAGAGGACAGTGAGCAGCCTCTCACTGGCCAGTATTAGCAGGCTGTACAATACGTTACAGCAGCGCTACGTAAACCAGGAAGCAGGTGGCCTACTCCCTACTCACCCACGTTGTGGATATTCAGGCCGGAGACGAAGAAGCGAAGACGTGCAGAAGACGGTGAAGTACCCCGCTGGCCAGCACCAACAGGTTGTATAACACGTTCCAGCAGCGCCACGTAAATATGGAAGCAAATGACATACTCACTTCGTATAGCCACGTTGTGAATGTCCAGGCTGGATATAAAGAAGCGGATGGTAAGGAGTCTCCCGCTGGTCAGTATCAGCAGGCTGTACAGCACGCGCCAGCAGCGCCACGTGAACCTGGAAGCAGGTGGCTTATTCACTACTCACCCACATTGTGGATATCCATGCCGGAGGTGAAGAAGCGTATCGTACAGAGGAAGGTGAGCAGCCCCCCGCTGCCTAGTATCAGCAGGCTGTACAGCACGCGCCAGCAGCGCCACGTAAACCTGGAAGCAGGTGACTTAGTCACTACAAGTTGCCGTGAAGCACTCTTTTCAACGAATCAGAAAGATGTTTAAGAGGCTTTGAGTAAAAACCGGATCGAAACCTTTTAAATAAATCTAGGTTCCAACGGGAATTCCCCCTGTATCCCCCGGACTGGAAGACAAGTACTACGTGGCTCGTGTCTCGTATTTCTCCCTTCTGAAAAAATATCTTTGGGTTCTGATCAATTCAATTTATTAAAATTTGCAGCCGAATTAAATCAGAAATGCGTTAATATACTACAGTAACTACATGCAGTTCTCAATATACTGGCAACTACACGTGCAGTTCTCAATATACTGACAACTACAGAAACTACATGCAGTTCTCAATATACTGGCAACTACACGTGCAGTTCTCAATATACTGACAACTACAGTAACTACACGCAGTTCTCAATATACTGACAACTACAGTAACTACACGCAGTTCTCAATATACTGACAACTACAGTAACTACACGCAGTTCTCAATATACTGACAACTACAGTAACTACACGCAGTTCTCAATATACTGACAACTACAGTAACTACATGCAGTTTTCAATATACTGACAACTACAGTAACTACACGCAGTTCTCAATTTCAAATATCTTTCTGATCTCAACAATGTAAGATATCACTCGAAGAGGTGACGCGAGCCTGAGGAAGCTGGTAGGGAAAGAGGTTTGGAGTGGCAGAGACCTAGAGTAAGATCTCCAACAAGTTGAATAAATTGAGCCACCGCACCGGGAAATCCAGACCCCCGGCCACGAGATACAAGATCAGATTTCAAGATTAATTAGATTACCAGGCTAATTAATTAGATTACCAGGCTAATTACGAGTAGATTACCCCTGAGCTAACAAAACTGGACACCCAATCTAAGAGATCTTCCGCTCTCTAAGGGTGATAATAGTTAAAAAAATCTCCAGTAAACGATGGTGTATAGTTAAATATAATATATCTCCAGTGAAAAGTTTGTATACTTTTTTATGTTGAGACAAAGTTTTTTTTTCTTCTAAACTCTCTTTATGCATGGCTGAATGAATTAATTAATAAAACATTAACAATCCAGAGTGGAAAAATACAGTAATACCTTAGTTTGGAGGCATCCTGCGCACGAACCCCCCGTACGGGCATCAGCCCGAAGCACTGACCCACAAGCAGGATCAGCGCGATGGCGCGCTGGAAGGAGTCCCTGCTTTTCTTACCCTCTGTGGCAGCCTTGAAAGAGTCCTGCAGTTTCGGCGGGAACAGTTCTAGAAATTATAATCCATTAATACATGTGTGCGGACTGCGCTGAATGCTGATGACATCTTAATGTTAGCGGAGAATGAAAATGAATTATAGAGTCTAATAAGAAAATTGTTGTCGCCTTCGTTACTCGACCTCGTAGTCGAGAATCTCCTCGCCACTCCAGCGTCAATCTTGAGCTACTCCGCAACGTCGATCATGTGAGATAACAGATCTTCTGTGAGATAACAGCCCGGTCCTGAATGCGCACTCCCTCCCGCAGATGTCACAGTGAACCCTGCTGAGCCACCTGGCAATCCTGACGTAGTCGAGAATCTCCTCGCCACTCCAGCGTCAATCTTGAGCTACTCCGCAACGTCGATCGTGTGATCTTCTGTGAGATAACAGCCCGGTCCTGAATGCGCACTCCCTCCCGCAGATGTCACAGTGAACCCTGCTGAGCCACCTGGCAATCCTGACGTAGTCGAGAATCTCCTCGCCACTCCAGCGTCAATCTTGAGCTACTCCGTAACGTCGATCATGTGATCTGTGAGATAAAGCTCGGTCCTGAATGCGCACTCCCTCCCGCAGATGTCACAGACATGTGGACCCTGCTGAGCCGCCTAGCAATCCTGACGTATGTTCCCAGCCCGCTGACTGTTTCTTACACGTCTAGCCGTTAAGACGCCATCAGCCTGAGAACAGGTGGCTCTCTATCCTCCACGGTCACTTAAAGCGTCCCGCACAAAGTCAGCGGCTCTCGTTGACTGTCCTTAATAGTAAATACCCCATTGATCGACAAACAAGAGAGGGTTCATAATGACATGTACGTGTATGTTACATACAATACGTTGTTCTGTACGAGCCTAACTTTCATGCGGGCGTCTGACTATGGACGTATCATGACAATATCACTCTAAATAGCTCCACCAAGCCGCCACCACCCTTATCCTTAATATCGTTATATTGCATTACACTTTCCTACAACCTGGTGGGCTTATTGCCATGTGGCAATATCCTTCAACCTACTAGAAAGATGCTAAAGAGGTCTGAAGTGAAAATCAGACTGGAATCCAATCCATTATAAATTTGGGATCCAACGGCAATCTAATTCGCAACCTCCGGGCTGGGAGACAAGCGTCTTACCAACAAGACTACGGAGGTCATCATAATCAGTTAATGAAAAATATCGAATCTAGAAACACTTACCGTCCAATATGACGACTTGCTTCGAATCCAAGACATTCTCCGAAACCAAAATATGCCTGAAATTAGAAAATAACTTTTGAATGATTTTACGGAGCCACAAGTTTGAACTGATCTCCTCGCCTTTATGAAATACGAGGAAAGATTAAAACTACTCACAACCCCAATCACAACCAAAAGTCTCGGATATTCGACATCCCACACAGCAGACACGAACAGCGATCGATTGAGTCGGGTGGAGTGAATGTGTGGCCTCCGCATGCGGCATGTTAGATGAGTAAGCGGTTGTAGTAGTATCACTATTGTATTAAGAGAAAACTTGAAAAATAGCCTCCAAATATTGGCAACAATATGTGGACTTATTTTCCTGTTTCTTATTCTTCAGTTAACACTTGCCACCCTGTGATGGATAGCGAGTGACCAGGACTTATATTTTATTCGATTATTCGACGTTTTAATACACAATAAAAGGATTTTTATAGCTAATTACAAAAAATAACCTAGCAGATTTTGCATAATTTTTATTTAAAATATACATTTTTTACTGGACGCTTAGCGTCCAGTACCGCGGTTGGCGGATTTTTTTAGCACAGTAAGGCAAGTGTTAATGTTGTTGATTCAGGAGGGTCCATTTTCAGCATTTCCTCAATTTAAGATATTGCCAGGGGGACTGGGGGACAAGGGGACTGGGGGACAGGAAGACAAGGGGACTAGGGGACTGGGAGACAGGAGGACTGGTGGACTTGCGGACAGGATGACAAGGGGACTGGGGGACTGTGGACTGACTGGTCATTTCATTTTATATTGAGTCAATTTGTATTCTTACTACCCACAAGAGAGATTTTTTTTATTTTCCTGCTCAAGTTTTGTATTGTTGATTTGATTTGACTCATTACATTATAACATATTGTATAATATTTTACTTTCCATGCTGCTTCATCCATACATATTTTCCTGCTCAATTTTTGTATTGTTGATTTGATTAGACTCATTACATTATAACATATTGTATAATATTTTACTTTCCATGCTGCTTCATCCATACATATTTTCCTGCTCAAGTTTTGTATTGTTGATTTGATTAGACTCATTACATTATAACATATTGTATAATATTTTACTTTCCATGCTGCTTCATCCATACATACGAGTATTTCCATGCATCATATTTTGAAAGATATTTGTACACTGAAATGTTAGAGTTTTTGGGTGATGTCGATAAATTATTTGTTGTTTTATAATAACTATAATATACGAGTCTAAATAACGCTATTTTATTGTTTATTTTGTAAATAAATTAAAAACTGCCGAAATAAAAGCTCAATAAATAATATTTTATATCGTAGATAGATTTTAACAAAAGCACCAAAACATTAATAAAACGATTATGAAGGATGCATCAAAACATTAATAAAAGGAACATGAAGGACGCATCAAAACATTAATAAAACGATTATGAAGGATGCATCAAAACATTTATAAAACGATCATGAAATATGCATGCCGAAATAAAAGCTCAATAAATAATATCTTATATCGTAGATAGATTTTAACAAAAGCTTGATAGATAAATAATAGATTAATAAACGAGCATGAAGGATGCGTCAAAACATTAATAAAACGAACATGAAGGATGCACCAAAACATTAATAAGACGATTATGAAGGATGCATCAAAACATTAATAAAACGATTATGAAGGATGCATCAAAACATTAATAAAACGAACATGAATGATGCATCAAAACATTAATAAAACGAACATGAAGAACGCATCGAAACATTAATAAAAAAAACATGTAGGATGCATCAAAACATTAAAAAAACGATTATGAAGGATGCATCAAAACATTAATAAAACGAACATGAATGATGCATCAAAACATTAATAAGACGATTATGAAGGATGCATCAAAACATTAATAAAACGATTATGAAGGATGCATCAAAACATTAATAAAACGAACATGAAGGATGCACCAAAACATTAATAAAACGATTATGAAGGATGCATCAAAACATTAATATAACGATTATGAAGGATGCATCAAAACATTAATAAAACGAACATGAATGATGCATCAAAACATTAATAAAACGAACATGAAGGACGCATCGAAACATTAATAAAAAAAACATGAAGGATGCATCAAAACATTAATAAAACGATTATGAAGGATGCATCAAAACATTAATAAAACGAACATGAATGATGCATCAAAACATTAATAAAACGAACATGAAGGACGCATCGAAACATTAATAAAACAAACATAAAGGATGCATCAAAACATTAATAAAACGAACATGAAGGACGCACCAAAACATTAATAAACCGATTATGAAGGATGCATCAAAACATTAATAAAACGATTATGAAGGATGCATCAAAACATTAATAAAACGAACATGAAGGACGCATCGAAACATTAATAAAAAAAACATGAAGGATGCATCAAAACATTAATAAAACGATTATGAAGGATGCATCAAAACATTAATAAAACGAACATGAATGATGCATCAAAACATTAATAAAACGAACATGAAGGACGCATCGAAACATTAATAAAACAAACATAAAGGATGCATCAAAACATTAATAAAACGAACATGAAGGACGCACCAAAACATTAATAAACCGATTATGAAGGATGCATCAAAACATTAATAAAACGAACATGAAGGACGCATCGAAACATTAATAAAACAAACATAAAGGATGCATCAAAACATTAATAAAACGAACATGAAGAACGCACCAAAACATTAATAAACCGATTATGAAGGATGCATCAAAACATTAATAAAACGATTATGAAGGATGCATCAAAACATTAATAAAACGAACATGAAGGACGCATCGAAACATTAATAAAACAAACATAAAGGATGCATCAAAACATTAATAAAACGATTATGAAGGATGCATCAAAACATTTATAAAACGATCATGAAATATGCATTAAAACATCAATAAAATGATCATGAAGAATGCATCTAAAGATTATTAAAATGAACATGAATGATGTATCCAAATAGATCGATTAAACGACCTAGAAAAGGATGAGTCAAAATATGAATAAAATGACCGTTTAAGACGCGTCAATAGGTTTATAAAATAATCACGAAGGTTGTATCAAAACATGAACAAAGAAGCATGAAGGATACATCAACATATCAATTAAAGGACTTAGAAAAGGATGCATCAAAACATGTATAAAACAAATGTGAAAGATGCGTCAGTAGGTTTATAAAATGATCGTGAAGAATTTGTCAAAAATGAACCATAAGACCGTGAAGGATGTATCAATTGATTAATTAAACGATCATTAAGGATGCGTCAATAAATCAATAAAATGATCTAGAAAGATATTAGTCAAAACATTAATAAAACGAACATTTAACCTTTCCTTCCCTGTGTTGGGTATCTTCTACACGTTGCTTCTAATAACCATCAATATCTCTATAAATATTATAAATACAAGGTTAAGATTTTAGGTATTCCTCCATAATATATTTACGCATTGATTTAAAAAATAATATTAATAATAATCAGAATTTATCGACTACATCGTAGGTGTTTTGTAAAGATCGAAAACAAATTCGCATTTAACGTCTTGACGATAGGTGAAGAGTATGCGGGAAGCGCGACACTATATTCGCATCTCACTCTTGCATACTCCATTGAATTGCGAGGAGCTCAATTGTCTCAATCGTCGCAAACGTAAGCCACGCCGGGGTACCGCTCCGCGTCGCAGTATCTTCTGGACTTGCAAATAGATTAGACGTACGCCCGTTTCGTGAGCGTTGCCAGATGGTTTTTTAATGTTTTCAGCAAATAAATCTGAATTATTATAATTTTTAACTTCAATTTTAATTAATTAAGGGGATTATCTATAAATGTTCTTATTTTTCCGATTTAAAATCGCTAATTTTTGATCGCGTACTCACTACCCAACACCGGAGCACGCGATTCAATTTTAACACCGTAAGGGAAGGGTTAAATATATTTTTAAAACGATCACGAAGGACACGTTAATATATAAATAAAACGACTATGAAGATTAATAAATGATCATGAAGGATTCGTCAATAGATTAATAAATTATTATGAAGGATTCGTCAAGAGATTAATAAATGGTCATGAAGGATTCGTCAACAGATTAATAAATTGTCATGAAGGATTTGTCAATAGATTAATAAATGATCATGAAGGATTCGTCAATAAATAAAATGAGCATGAAAGATGCGTCTAAAGATGAATAAAATAAACATGAACGCTGCACACCTGTGAGAGGACCGCTTGGAGGACCTCGCATAGGCCCAGTGAAGGGCGAATGTGTTGTTTTCAGCCAGCCTCGAGTCCTTCAAGTGGACCATCTCGCTTGATTCAAAGACTCCGCGTGTTGTTTGAAGACTCGTTCGATAGGAATAGTCTTAGCATTCGGACTTTCCTAATAATCTATTATAATAGATTATAAATTAAACAAAATATTTTTTACTTAATATTTTACAGGAAAAAAAAACGAGTTTATTGGCATTACGGGGATTTTATATAAATATTTAAAATATCATTTTGAAATTTTTCAGATGATGGAAGAGTTAAAAAGAATATCGATCGGCATGTAGCGATAGGAACAAAGTAAATGAGGTACTAAAACAAATATACTTGAGCCGGATAATATCAAAATCTGCTAAGATAATCAATAGTCCACAATAGAAAATTCGCGAGCTACATGCCTCGGGCTGCCTACAGAGCTACAAGCTGCCCACAGGCCTCAGGCGGCCTACAGGGCTACATACTGCCCACAGGCCTCGGACTACCTACACGGCTACATACTGCCCACAGGCCTCGGGCTGCCTACAGGGTTACATACTGCCCACATGCCTCGGGCTGCCTAAAGGGCTACATACTGCCCCCATGCCTGGGGCTGCCTACAGGGCTACATGCTGCCCGCGGGCCTCGGGCTGCCTACAGGGCTACATACTGCCCACGGGCCTCGGACTGCCTACAGGGCTACATGTTGCCCACAGGTCTCGGGTAGGCCACGCTTGATGTACACAAAATAATGGAAAATAAAGTCATTCTTTGCATCAGTTGTGTAAGATTTTTCGGAGTGTTGTACCGCATAGTTAATTGGCTTATAATGCCAACGTTTCGAACACTTACGAGTAAGTTGATAACTTTCTGTACGAGCTGTTTTCACTTACGAGTAAGTTGATAACTTTCTGTACGAGCTGTTTTCACATACGAGTAAGTTGATAACAAACAAACCTTTGCCAAACCCCGCGGTACAACATTCCGAATGACCTTAAACAACTGATATGAAGATCTGCGAAAGCCTCTAAATATATTTGAACAACGTGTATAGTTCGGAAATTCTAGGATGAGTCCTGTGACAGTTCACAAATTTGCCCCAATACAACCTTGTAACGATGTTCAGTAATTTTAATTATTTTATCAACTTTAATATAAGTCTCAATTCTAATAAATAGCAAGTTATTTAGGTAAATACATTACAAAATGTTGTAATAGGGCAAATTTGTGAACTGTCACAGAACTCATCCTAGAATTTCCGAACTATAATGACAGCTACTAGTACTTTGATAGTACCACTGTAACGGACACTATTTATTTATTTTGTTTATTACTTGTTTACGTGGCAAGAAATTGAATGAATACATCATTTATGAAAAAAAAAGACAAACAACAAAGTAAAAACAAGTCAGGCATCTGAATATGAAATAAATATATGGAATCTATAATTTACATGAAATCAATAATTTATATGAAATCTATAATTTACATGAAATCAATAATTTATATGGAATCTATAATTTACATGAAATCAATAATTTATATGGAATCTATAATTTACATGAAATCAATAATTTATATGGAATCTATAATTTACATGAAATCAATAATTTATATGGAATCTATAATTTACATGAAATCAATAATTTATATGAAATCTATAATTTACATGAAATCAATAATTTATATGGAATCTATAATTTACATGAAATCAATAATTTATATGGAATCTATAATTTACATGAAATCAATAATTTATTTGGAATCTATAATTTACATGAAATCAATAATTTATATGGAATCTATAATTTACATGAAATCAATAATTTATATGGAATCTATAATTTACATGAAATCAATAATTTATATGGAATCTACAATTTACATGAAATCAATAATTTATATGGAATCTACGAGTATAATTTACATGAAATCAATAATTTATATGGAATATATAATTTACATGAAATCAATAATTTATATGGAATCTATAATTTACATGAAATCAATAATTTATATGGAATCTATCATTTACATGAAATCAATAATTTATATGGAATCTATAATTTACATGAAATCAATAATTTATATGGAATCTATAATTTACATGAAATCAATAATTTATATGGAATCTATAATTTACATGAAATCAATAATTTATATGGAATCTATAATTTACATGAAATCAATAATTTATATGGAATCTATAATTTACATGAAATCAATAATTTATATGGAATCTATAATTTACATGAAATCAATAATTTATATGGAATCTATAATTTACATGAAATCAATAATTTATATGGAATCTATAATTTACATGAAATCAATAATTTATATGGAATCTATAATTTACATGAAATCAATAATTTATATGGAATCTATAATTTACATGAAATCAATAATTTATATGGAATCTATAATTTACATGAAATCAATAATTTATATGGAATCTATAATTTACATGAAATCAATAATTTATATGGAATCTATCATTTACATGAAATCAATAATTTATATGGAATCTATAATTTACATGAAATCAATAATTTATATGGAATTTACAATATAATTTACATGAAATCAATAATTTATATGGAATCTATAATTTACATGAAATCAATAATTTATATGGAATCTACAATATAACTTACATGAAATCAATAATTTATATGGAATCTATAATTTACATGAAATCAATAATTTATATGGAATCTATAATTTACATGAAATCAATAATTTATATGGAATCTATCATTTACATGAAATCAATAATTTATATGGAATCTATAATTTACATGAAATCAATAATTTATATGGAATCTATAATTTACATGAAATCAATAATTTATATGGAATCTATAATTTACATGAAATCAATAATTTATATGGAATCTATAATTTACATGAAATCAATAATTTATATGGAATCTATAATTTACATGAAATCAATAATTTATATGGAATCTATAATTTACATGAAATCAATAATTTATATGGAATCTATAATTTACATGAAATCAATAATTTATATGGAATCTTTAATTTACATGAAATCAATAATTTTTATGGAATCTATAATTTACATGAAATCAATAATTTATTTGGAATCTATAATTTACATGAAATCAATAATTTATATGGAATCTATAATTTACATGAAATCAATAATTTATATGGAATCTATAATTTACATGAAATCAATAATTTATATGGAATCTACAATTTACATGAAATCAATAATTTATATGGAATCTACGAGTATAATTTACATGAAATCAATAATTTATATGGAATATATAATTTACATGAAATCAATAATTTATATGGAATCTATAATTTACATGAAATCAATAATTTATATGGAATCTATCATTTACATGAAATCAATAATTTATATGGAATCTATAATTTACATGAAATCAATAATTTATATGGAATCTATAATTTACATGAAATCAATAATTTATATGGAATCTATAATTCACATGAAATCAATAATTTATATGGAATCTATAATTTACATGAAATCAATAATTTATATGGAATCTATAATTTACATGAAATCAATAATTTATATGGAATCTATAATTTACATGAAATCAATAATTTATATGGAATCTATAATTTACATGAAATCAATAATTTATATGGAATCTATAATTTACATGAAATCAATAATTTATATGGAATCTATAATTTACATGAAATCAATAATTTATATGGAATCTATAATTTACATGAAATCAATAATTTATATGGAATCTATAATTTACATGAAATCAATAATTTATATGGAATCTATAATTTACATGAAATCAATAATTTATATGGAATCTATCATTTACATGAAATCAATAATTTATATGGAATCTATAATTTACATGAAATCAATAATTTATATGGAATTTACAATATAATTTACATGAAATCAATAATTTATATGGAATCTATAATTTACATGAAATCAATAATTTATATGGAATCTACAATATAACTTACATGAAATCAATAATTTATATGGAATCTATAATTTACATGAAATCAATAATTTATATGGAATCTATAATTTACATGAAATCAATAATTTATATGGAATCTATAATTTACATGAAATCAATAATTTATATGGAATCTATAATTTACATGAAATCAATAATTTATATGGAATCTATAATTTACATGAAATCAATAATTTATATGGAATCTATAATTTACATGAGATCAATAATTTATATGGAATCTATAATTTACATGAAATCAATAATTTATATGGAATCTATAATTTACATGAAATCAATAATTTATATGGAATCTATAATTTACATGAAATCAATAATTTATATGGAATCTTTAATTTACATGAAATCAATAATTTTTATGGAATCTATAATTTACATGAAATCAATAATTTATATGAAATCTATAATTTACATGAAATCAATAATTTATATGGAATCTATAATTTACATGAGATCAATAATTTATATGGAATCTATAATTTACATGAAATCAATAATTTATATGGAATCTACGAGTATAATTTACATGAAATCAATAATTTATATGGGATATATAATTTACATGAAATCAATAATTTATATGGAATCTAAAATTTAAATGAAATCAATAATTTATATGGAATCTATAATTTACATGAAATCAATAATTTATATGGAATCTATAATTTACATGAAATCAATAATTTATATGGAATCTATAATTTACATGAAATCAATAATTTATATGGAATCTATAATTTACATGAAATCGATAATTTATATGGAATCTATAATTTACATGAAATCAATAATTTATATGGAATCTATAATTTACATGAAATCAATAATTTATATGGAATCTATAATTTACATGAAATCAATAATTTATATGAAATCTATAATTTACATGAAATCAATAATTTATATGGAATCTATAATTTACATGAAATCAATAATTTATATGGAATCTATAATTTACATGAAATCAATAATTTATATGGAATCTACGAGTATAATTTACATGAAATCAATAATTTATATGGGATATATAATTTACATGAAATCAATAATTTATATGGAATCTAAAATTTAAATGAAATCAATAATTTATATGGAATCTATAATTTACATGAAATCAATAATTTATATGGAATCTATAATTTACATGAAATCAATAATTTATATGGAATCTATAATTTACATGAAATCAATAATTTATATGGAATCTATAATTTACATGAAATCGATAATTTATATGGAATCTATAATTTACATGAAATCAATAATTTATATGGAATCTATAATTTACATGAAATCAATAATTTATATGGAATCTATAATTTACATGAAATCAATAATTTATATGAAATCTATAATTTACATGAAATCAATAATTTATATGGAATCTATAATTTACATGAAATCAATAATTTATATGGAATCTATAATTTACATGAAATCAATAATTTATATGGAATCTACGAGTATAATTTACATGAAATCAATAATTTATATGGGATATATAATTTACATGAAATCAATAATTTATATGGAATCTAAAATTTAAATGAAATCAATAATTTATATGGAATCTATAATTTACATGAAATCAATAATTTATATGGAATCTATAATTTACATGAAATCAATAATTTATATGGAATCTATAATTTACATGAGATCAATAATTTATATGGAATCTATAATTTACATGAAATCAATAATTTATATGGAATCTATAATTTACATGAAATCAATAATTTATATGGAATCTATAATTTACATGAAATCAATAATTTATATGGAATCTATAATTTACATGAGATCAATAATTTATATGGAATCTATAATTTACATGAAATCAATAATTTATATGGAATCTATAATTTACATGAAATCAATAATTTATATGGAATCTATAATTTACATGAAATCAATAATTTATATGGAATCTTTAATTTACATGAAATCAATAATTTTTATGGAATCTATAATTTACATGAAATCAATAATTTATATGAAATCTATAATTTACATGAAATCAATAATTTATATGGAATCTATAATTTACATGAGATCAATAATTTATATGGAATCTATAATTTACATGAAATCAATAATTTATATGGAATCTACGAGTATAATTTACATGAAATCAATAATTTATATGGGATATATAATTTACATGAAATCAATAATTTATATGGAATCTAAAATTTAAATGAAATCAATAATTTATATGGAATCTATAATTTACATGAAATCAATAATTTATATGGAATCTATAATTTACATGAAATCAATAATTTATATGGAATCTATAATTTACATGAAATCAATAATTTATATGGAATCTATAATTTACATGAAATCGATAATTTATATGGAATCTATAATTTACATGAAATCAATAATTTATATGGAATCTATAATTTACATGAAATCAATAATTTATATGGAATCTATAATTTACATGAAATCAATAATTTATATGAAATCTATAATTTACATGAAATCAATAATTTATATGGAATCTATAATTTACATGAAATCAATAATTTATATGGAATCTATAATTTACATGAAATCAATAATTTATATGGAATCTACGAGTATAATTTACATGAAATCAATAATTTATATGGGATATATAATTTACATGAAATCAATAATTTATATGGAATCTAAAATTTAAATGAAATCAATAATTTATATGGAATCTATAATTTACATGAAATCAATAATTTATATGGAATCTATAATTTACATGAAATCAATAATTTATATGGAATCTATAATTTACATGAAATCAATAATTTATATGGAATCTATAATTTACATGAAATCGATAATTTATATGGAATCTATAATTTACATGAAATCAATAATTTATATGGAATCTATAATTTACATGAAATCAATAATTTATATGGAATCTATAATTTACATGAAATCAATAATTTATATGAAATCTATAATTTACATGAAATCAATAATTTATATGGAATCTATAATTTACATGAAATCAATAATTTATATGGAATCTATAATTTACATGAAATCAATAATTTATATGGAATCTACGAGTATAATTTACATGAAATCAATAATTTATATGGGATATATAATTTACATGAAATCAATAATTTATATGGAATCTAAAATTTAAATGAAATCAATAATTTATATGGAATCTATAATTTACATGAAATCAATAATTTATATGGAATCTATAATTTACATGAAATCAATAATTTATATGGAATCTATAATTTACATGAGATCAATAATTTATATGGAATCTATAATTTACATGAAATCAATAATTTATATGGAATCTATAATTTACATGAAATCAATAATTTATATGGAATCTATAATTTACATGAAATCAATAATTTATATGGAATCTATAATTTACATGAGATCAATAATTTATATGGAATCTATAATTTACATGAAATCAATAATTTATATGGAATCTATAATTTACATGAAATCAATAATTTATATGGAATCTATAATTTACATGAAATCAATAATTTATATGGAATCTTTAATTTACATGAAATCAATAATTTTTATGGAATCTATAATTTACATGAAATCAATAATTTATATGAAATCTATAATTTACATGAAATCAATAATTTATATGGAATCTATAATTTACATGAGATCAATAATTTATATGGAATCTATAATTTACATGAAATCAATAATTTATATGGAATCTACGAGTATAATTTACATGAAATCAATAATTTATATGGGATATATAATTTACATGAAATCAATAATTTATATGGAATCTAAAATTTAAATGAAATCAATAATTTATATGGAATCTATAATTTACATGAAATCAATAATTTATATGGAATCTATAATTTACATGAAATCAATAATTTATATGGAATCTATAATTTACATGAAATCAATAATTTATATGGAATCTATAATTTACATGAAATCAATAATTTATATGGAATCTATAATTTACATGAAATCAATAATTTATATGGAATCTATAATTTACATGAAATCAATAATTTATATGGAATCTATCATTTACATGAAATCAATAATTTATATGGAATCTATAATTTACATGAAATCAATAATTTATATGGAATTTACAATATAATTTACATGAAATCAATAATTTATATGGAATCTATAATTTACATGAAATCAATAATTTATATGGAATCTATAATTTACATGAAATCAATAATTTATATGGAATCTATAATTTACATGAAATCAATAATTTATATGGAATCTATAATTTACATGAAATCAATAATTTATATGAAATCTATAATTTACATGAAATCAATAATTTATATGGAATCTATAATTTACATGAAATCAATAATTTATATGGAATCTATAATTTACATGAAATCAATAATTTATATGGAATCTACGAGTATAATTTACATGAAATCAATAATTTATATGGGATATATAATTTACATGAAATCAATAATTTATATGGAATCTAAAATTTAAATGAAATCAATAATTTATATGGAATCTATAATTTACATGAAATCAATAATTTATATGGAATCTATAATTTACATGAAATCAATAATTTATATGGAATCTATAATTTACATGAAATCAATAATTTATATGGAATCTATAATTTACATGAAATCGATAATTTATATGGAATCTATAATTTACATGAAATCAATAATTTATATGGAATCTATAATTTACATGAAATCAATAATTTATATGGAATCTATAATTTACATGAAATCAATAATTTATATGAAATCTATAATTTACATGAAATCAATAATTTATATGGAATCTATAATTTACATGAAATCAATAATTTATATGGAATCTATAATTTACATGAAATCAATAATTTATATGGAATCTACGAGTATAATTTACATGAAATCAATAATTTATATGGGATATATAATTTACATGAAATCAATAATTTATATGGAATCTAAAATTTAAATGAAATCAATAATTTATATGGAATCTATAATTTACATGAAATCAATAATTTATATGGAATCTATAATTTACATGAAATCAATAATTTATATGGAATCTATAATTTACATGAGATCAATAATTTATATGGAATCTATAATTTACATGAAATCAATAATTTATATGGAATCTATAATTTACATGAAATCAATAATTTATATGGAATCTATAATTTACATGAAATCAATAATTTATATGGAATCTATAATTTACATGAGATCAATAATTTATATGGAATCTATAATTTACATGAAATCAATAATTTATATGGAATCTATAATTTACATGAAATCAATAATTTATATGGAATCTATAATTTACATGAAATCAATAATTTATATGGAATCTTTAATTTACATGAAATCAATAATTTTTATGGAATCTATAATTTACATGAAATCAATAATTTATATGAAATCTATAATTTACATGAAATCAATAATTTATATGGAATCTATAATTTACATGAGATCAATAATTTATATGGAATCTATAATTTACATGAAATCAATAATTTATATGGAATCTACGAGTATAATTTACATGAAATCAATAATTTATATGGGATATATAATTTACATGAAATCAATAATTTATATGGAATCTAAAATTTAAATGAAATCAATAATTTATATGGAATCTATAATTTACATGAAATCAATAATTTATATGGAATCTATAATTTACATGAAATCAATAATTTATATGGAATCTATAATTTACATGAAATCAATAATTTATATGGAATCTATAATTTACATGAAATCGATAATTTATATGGAATCTATAATTTACATGAAATCAATAATTTATATGGAATCTATAATTTACATGAAATCAATAATTTATTTGGAATCTATAATTTACATGAAATCAATAATTTATATGAAATCTATAATTTACATGAAATCAATAATTTATATGGAATCTATAATTTACATGAAATCAATAATTTATATGGAATCTATAATTTACATGAAATCAATAATTTATATGGAATCTACGAGTATAATTTACATGAAATCAATAATTTATATGGGATATATAATTTACATGAAATCAATAATTTATATGGAATCTAAAATTTAAATGAAATCAATAATTTATATGGAATCTATAATTTACATGAAATCAATAATTTATATGGAATCTATAATTTACATGAAATCAATAATTTATATGGAATCTATAATTTACATGAGATCAATAATTTATATGGAATCTATAATTTACATGAAATCAATAATTTATATGGAATCTATAATTTACATGAAATCAATAATTTATATGGAATCTATAATTTACATGAAATCAATAATTTATATGGAATCTATAATTTACATGAGATCAATAATTTATATGGAATCTATAATTTACATGAAATCAATAATTTATATGGAATCTATAATTTACATGAAATCAATAATTTATATGGAATCTATAATTTACATGAAATCAATAATTTATATGGAATCTTTAATTTACATGAAATCAATAATTTTTATGGAATCTATAATTTACATGAAATCAATAATTTATATGAAATCTATAATTTACATGAAATCAATAATTTATATGGAATCTATAATTTACATGAGATCAATAATTTATATGGAATCTATAATTTACATGAAATCAATAATTTATATGGAATCTACGAGTATAATTTACATGAAATCAATAATTTATATGGGATATATAATTTACATGAAATCAATAATTTATATGGAATCTAAAATTTAAATGAAATCAATAATTTATATGGAATCTATAATTTACATGAAATCAATAATTTATATGGAATCTATAATTTACATGAAATCAATAATTTATATGGAATCTATAATTTACATGAAATCAATAATTTATATGGAATCTATAATTTACATGAAATCGATAATTTATATGGAATCTATAATTTACATGAAATCAATAATTTATATGGAATCTATAATTTACATGAAATCAATAATTTATATGGAATCTATAATTTACATGAAATCAATAATTTATATGAAATCTATAATTTACATGAAATCAATAATTTATATGGAATCTATAATTTACATGAAATCAATAATTTATATGGAATCTATAATTTACATGAAATCAATAATTTATATGGAATCTACGAGTATAATTTACATGAAATCAATAATTTATATGGGATATATAATTTACATGAAATCAATAATTTATATGGAATCTAAAATTTAAATGAAATCAATAATTTATATGGAATCTATAATTTACATGAAATCAATAATTTATATGGAATCTATAATTTACATGAAATCAATAATTTATATGGAATCTATAATTTACATGAAATCAATAATTTATATGGAATCTATAATTTACATGAAATCGATAATTTATATGGAATCTATAATTTACATGAAATCAATAATTTATATGGAATCTATAATTTACATGAAATCAATAATTTATATGGAATCTATAATTTACATGAAATCAATAATTTATATGAAATCTATAATTTACATGAAATCAATAATTTATATGGAATCTATAATTTACATGAAATCAATAATTTATATGGAATCTATAATTTACATGAAATCAATAATTTATATGGAATCTACGAGTATAATTTACATGAAATCAATAATTTATATGGGATATATAATTTACATGAAATCAATAATTTATATGGAATCTAAAATTTAAATGAAATCAATAATTTATATGGAATCTATAATTTACATGAAATCAATAATTTATATGGAATCTATAATTTACATGAAATCAATAATTTATATGGAATCTACGAGTATAATTTACATGAAATCAATAATTTATATGGGATATATAATTTACATGAAATCAATAATTTATATGGAATCTATAATTTACATGAAATCAATAATTTATATGGAATCTATAATTTACATGAAATCAATAATTTATATGGAATCTATAATTTACATGAGATCAATAATTTATATGGAATCTATAATTTACATGAAATCAATAATTTATATGGAATCTATAATTTACATGAAATCAATAATTTATATGGAATCTATAATTTACATGAAATCAATAATTTATATGGAATCTTTAATTTACATGAAATCAATAATTTTTATGGAATCTATAATTTACATGAAATCAATAATTTATATGAAATCTATAATTTACATGAAATCAATAATTTATATGGAATCTATAATTTACATGAGATCAATAATTTATATGGAATCTATAATTTACATGAAATCAATAATTTATATGGAATCTACGAGTATAATTTACATGAAATCAATAATTTATATGGGATATATAATTTACATGAAATCAATAATTTATATGGAATCTAAAATTTAAATGAAATCAATAATTTATATGGAATCTATAATTTACATGAAATCAATAATTTATATGGAATCTATAATTTACATGAAATCAATAATTTATATGGAATCTATAATTTACATGAAATCAATAATTTATATGGAATCTATAATTTACATGAAATCGATAATTTATATGGAATCTATAATTTACATGAAATCAATAATTTATATGGAATCTATAATTTACATGAAATCAATAATTTATATGGAATCTATAATTTACATGAAATCAATAATTTATATGAAATCTATAATTTACATGAAATCAATAATTTATATGGAATCTATAATTTACATGAAATCAATAATTTATATGGAATCTATAATTTACATGAAATCAATAATTTATATGGAATCTACGAGTATAATTTACATGAAATCAATAATTTATATGGGATATATAATTTACATGAAATCAATAATTTATATGGAATCTAAAATTTAAATGAAATCAATAATTTATATGGAATCTATAATTTACATGAAATCAATAATTTATATGGAATCTATAATTTACATGAAATCAATAATTTATATGGAATCTATAATTTACATGAGATCAATAATTTATATGGAATCTATAATTTACATGAAATCAATAATTTATATGGAATCTATAATTTACATGAAATCAATAATTTATATGGAATCTATAATTTACATGAAATCAATAATTTATATGGAATCTATAATTTACATGAGATCAATAATTTATATGGAATCTATAATTTACATGAAATCAATAATTTATATGGAATCTATAATTTACATGAAATCAATAATTTATATGGAATCTATAATTTACATGAAATCAATAATTTATATGGAATCTTTAATTTACATGAAATCAATAATTTTTATGGAATCTATAATTTACATGAAATCAATAATTTATATGAAATCTATAATTTACATGAAATCAATAATTTATATGGAATCTATAATTTACATGAGATCAATAATTTATATGGAATCTATAATTTACATGAAATCAATAATTTATATGGAATCTACGAGTATAATTTACATGAAATCAATAATTTATATGGGATATATAATTTACATGAAATCAATAATTTATATGGAATCTAAAATTTAAATGAAATCAATAATTTATATGGAATCTATAATTTACATGAAATCAATAATTTATATGGAATCTATAATTTACATGAAATCAATAATTTATATGGAATCTATAATTTACATGAAATCAATAATTTATATGGAATCTATAATTTACATGAAATCGATAATTTATATGGAATCTATAATTTACATGAAATCAATAATTTATATGGAATCTATAATTTACATGAAATCAATAATTTATATGGAATCTATAATTTACATGAAATCAATAATTTATATGAAATCTATAATTTACATGAAATCAATAATTTATATGGAATCTATAATTTACATGAAATCAATAATTTATATGGAATCTATAATTTACATGAAATCAATAATTTATATGGAATCTACGAGTATAATTTACATGAAATCAATAATTTATATGGGATATATAATTTACATGAAATCAATAATTTATATGGAATCTAAAATTTAAATGAAATCAATAATTTATATGGAATCTATAATTTACATGAAATCAATAATTTATATGGAATCTATAATTTACATGAAATCAATAATTTATATGGAATCTATAATTTACATGAGATCAATAATTTATATGGAATCTATAATTTACATGAAATCAATAATTTATATGGAATCTATAATTTACATGAAATCAATAATTTATATGGAATCTATAATTTACATGAAATCAATAATTTATATGGAATCTATAATTTACATGAGATCAATAATTTATATGGAATCTATAATTTACATGAAATCAATAATTTATATGGAATCTATAATTTACATGAAATCAATAATTTATATGGAATCTATAATTTACATGAAATCAATAATTTATATGGAATCTTTAATTTACATGAAATCAATAATTTTTATGGAATCTATAATTTACATGAAATCAATAATTTATATGAAATCTATAATTTACATGAAATCAATAATTTATATGGAATCTATAATTTACATGAGATCAATAATTTATATGGAATCTATAATTTACATGAAATCAATAATTTATATGGAATCTACGAGTATAATTTACATGAAATCAATAATTTATATGGGATATATAATTTACATGAAATCAATAATTTATATGGAATCTAAAATTTAAATGAAATCAATAATTTATATGGAATCTATAATTTACATGAAATCAATAATTTATATGGAATCTATAATTTACATGAAATCAATAATTTATATGGAATCTATAATTTACATGAAATCAATAATTTATATGGAATCTATAATTTACATGAAATCGATAATTTATATGAAATGTATAATTTATACAATATAATATAATTTATACGTATATAATTTATATGAAACCTGTATCTGGGATAAATGTTATGTTACGATGTATAAATCATTTTTCTGCTTAACTAAGCGTATGCACCCCTAAGACAGGTAGTTTATGTAAAACGAATGGAAAAAAAATACAAAATAACAAGTTCTAACTTGTTATTTTGTTTTTATATTATGTAGTTATATTATGTAGTTATACCTGATACGATTCTCTAGAATCGTATCAGGTATAACTACATAATATAACTAAATACGCTCTAAAGTTAAAGTAGCTGTTACAGTGGCGCTCCAATAGTTAAGTCAAATATGGTTACGGCAATACGAGTACTTTAAAGCTACTCCTAGGACTGGTCGCGCTACATGTAGCACTGGTAGCGCTTGCAGTAATCCAACAAGACTGGTTACAATACGAGTATAGTCATCAATAAATATTTTCTGTTCGGAAGACATACATATATGAATAGTTGCAAAATACACATTGAAACTTGGATCTGCGCTATTTCAAGGTCTCAATGATTGATGGTCGCGCTGGTCCTAGCTAGCGAGGTTCTGTTTGCTCGATCGTGATTGCTTCGCGATGTACGCCCAGATAGGCAGCGAGCACCGCACGCGGTCGGCTGACACTGTGTGAACGTAAAACAAATCAAGTTAAACGACTCTCATTTAAATAAAAATAAAAAGCGGGCGGTGATTAACTTGACGTTACTGAGAAACATTTATATGATATAGTTCGCTTATATTAGCGAGCGCTTTCCAAACATTTTCTTTCATTTATGTTTTGAGGCTTAAGCGGTTCTTCGTATCAGTTGTATAAGATAAGGTAGTTCGGAGTGCTGTACCGCGTGGGTCGGAGAGCTGAACCGAGTGCTGGACCGCGTGGGCCGGAGTGCTGAACCGAGTGCTGTACCGTGTGGGCTGGAGTGCTGAACCGAGTGCTGTACCATGTGGGATGGAGTGCTGAAACGAGTGCTGTACCGCGTGGGTCGGAGTGCTGAATCGAGTGCTGTACCGCGTGGGTTGGATTGCTGAACCGTGTGCTGCACCACGTGGGATGGAGTACTAAGCCGAGTGCTGTACCGCGTGAGATGGAGTGCTGAACCGAGTGCTGTACCGGGTGGGTTTGAGTGCTGAACCGAATGCTGTACCGCGTGGGCTGGAGTGCTAAACCGAGTGCTTTACCGGGTGGGTTTGAGGGCTGAACCGAGTGCTGTACCGCGTGGGCTGGAGTGCTGAACCGAGTGCTGTACCGCGTGGGCTGGAGTGCTGAACCGAGTGCTGTACTGTGTGGGTTGGAGTGCTGAACAGAGTGCTGTACCGCGTGGGTTGGAGTGCTGAACCGAGTAGCCCGAAATAAAGTTCACTTTTCAAAATATCGTGGTAAAAGGATGGCTAGTGGAAATCAACATTAATTACTCTAAATATGTAACAAAATGTTGAAAATTATTTTTCAAAATAATGTTACCAAACGACCACTATCGCGTGGACAGCATTCTACTAATCTGTAAATTTTTTAAGCACGCGTCAGCATGTTTCCAGATCGAATGTATCCCTTCGATCTCTTGATGAATATTTTGTTTCAATTGCGGCGTTGTCGTTCGATTATTTGCGTACTCGTATTATCGACTTTTTAGGCATCTCAAGAAAAAAAAATAGTGTGGGTACAAATCAGGACTTCGTGGTGGCCACACAATGTCGCCCTTTTGCGAAATCAGTTTTTCGGAGAAAATCCCTTGAATCATTTCCAAACTGCTAGTGGACGTGTTACGACCCCATCCTGTTGAAACTGCTAGTGGATGTGTAACGATCCCATCCTGTTGAAACTGTTAGTGGACGTGTTACGACCCCATCCTGTTGAAACTGCTAGTGGACGTGTTACGACCCCATCCTGTTGAAACTACGTCCTCGGCTGTACCCCGGAAATTCTTACAATAAACGAAATAAAAATACGCTTTATTGTGGGCGACTCTGTATCATAGTACGAGTATATATCGCCTGTTGAGAATCATAGTGGCGAATTTCCAAAAAATACATTTTTGAGTTAAGTCTTCCAAATGGCACTAAAATGACTCATTTTTTACGTGCGTAAGTGGCGAAAGTTGAAATATACTTTCGCCAAGGAAGGAGTTGAAATATACTTTCGCCACTCGCGCACGTAAAAAATGAGTCATTTTAGTGCCATTTGGAAGTCTTAACTCGGAAATTTATTTTTTGGAGTTTCGCCACTATGATTCTCAACAGGCGATATATCCTCATTGCATGGATTAAAATGAAAAACAGGCTTTCCAAGTTATTTGTCGATTTGTGATATTTTTAAGTATTATAGATTATTAAGTAAAGTGACTGTGTCACGCGATGCAACAGTGTGTTATACTCGCACACGATATGTGTGTTGTTTCTTGGTATATTTAATCTTTGTGTGGGTAAAACCTTTGTAAATAAAGAAAAGCATATTAGTATTTATGTGTATGCGCTTGCGTGTGTATATGTATGTGCGTGTGTGTGTGCTCGTATATTTATTTGTTCACGAGAAACTTTTTGAAAGCCGCCCCCGAGATTTCATTTGATTCTAAGGTTAAAAGCCTTCCAACGCCCAATAAGTAAAAATTGATTTAATTTATTGGACTTATAACTCTTTGTCTTGCCTTATAACACATGTCTCCTAGGAATCTCCTCTCTATCTACAGTAATGTGTCGGGTAGTGTTGAGAGAGGATTCGTGCTTGTTGCAACTATATTGTAAAATAAATTAACATTCTGCACATTGTCTTCTTTCTAAATATCATCTTCATAAAATACTTATTCCTCTCAGAGCCATTCCAGGTGCAGAAAGGAGTACGTCAAGGTTGTGTACTGTCACCAAATTGATTCAATATACGAGGCGTATCCAGAAAGTAAGTGTACTGAGGCTCTCACGACCGGATGGATTTTATTTTCGACATGTTGGCTACACTTCCGTGTAGCCTGACCCTTCCCCTCTGCAACGAGACCGGTTCGAGGTCAGTAAGTTGAAAAGTGTCGACGCGACAACACGTTTCGTGAAAAATGTCAATCTGATCTCCCGCCAAGTTGAATCGAGTGGAGGCCGGGCAAGAGTTTTTGAGGCGCTGCAAACTCCATGGAGATGAATTTCTCCGCTCCATAGTTACTGGAGATGAAACTTGGGTTGCACACTACACGCCTGAAACCAAAAGACAGTCTCAACAGTGGCGTCACACCTCTTCACCCTCCGCCAAAAAGTTCAAAACCACAATTTCAGCCAAGAAAATCATGGCATCCGTGTTTTGGGACTGTCAAGACATAATTTTAATTGAATATATACCTCAAGGGGAGACCATCAACTCTGTAAGATACTGTGAGACCCTAAAAAAATTGCGGGGGGTGATTCAGAACAAGAGGAGAGGCATGCTGACAAAGGGAGTCTGCCTGCTGCACGACAATGACAGACGGAACTGCTCGCTTCGTTTAAATGGGATGTCCTGAACCATCCCGCGCATTCCCCTGACCTAGCACCTTCAGATTACTATCTCTTTACCTCTCTGAAGCTGCACATGGGTGGAAAAAGGTTTTCAACCGACGAGGAGGTAAATGAGGACGTGGAGAAGTGGATGGAGGGGTTGGCGGGATACTATTTCGAGGAAGGCATAAAAAAGTTGATATATATAATTGTAACCTACAAAAATTCAGTACACTTAGTTTCTGGATATGCCTCGTATATGGAGCGTGCGTCATGAAAGCAACGTAAGACGGACGGGAACGTGGTTTTGTTATATGAGATAGTACGAGTATAATCTCTAATGTAAGATTCGCAGATGATACAACGCTTATAGCGAACAGAGAAGATTAGATGGCTGAACTCCTTGATAATATTCGAATAGACAGCCGCCAATCGGGACTAGAGATAAACAAAATAAAACAAAAATCATTAGCGTGGACCGATTTAGGACTCTGCTAAGAAATTACTTTCTAAGGGAAGGGGTCAACGAGTTTCTCCTCTTAGTAATGTTGTTGTTTCGATGGATGGAGAGTGTGAAGCGGAGATCCAAAGACGAGTCAGTATGATTAAATCAGTTATGAAAAGTCTCGACCAAGATATGGACTAACTGGTCTACTCGTATACTAGAAGAACCAACATCTGTCTAGTTAAGTCTCTAATATCCTCTACAATACGAGTACTCTGTGTATGCCATGGAAATAAACATTATAGATATGATACGAGTAGATACTCGTACCTTGTTGTGGTGCTGACGGCGGATTTTCCGTATACCATAGACCGTATGTATGATAAATTAAGTTCTTTTTGTATTTTTATGTTGTATTGTTATGTTTAATAAAATGTCTAAACTGTGTTTCTTAACCAATACGTTATTAAAAAAACAAAATATTCTATTTTTTTTTAATTTTCCGTTGTGTTTTTGTAAATAAAATATAAGGTTTGTAAAAAGTAAATAAAACTTCTTGTTTCTTTCAAACTTTATTTTTCGTATCAATAAACAAATATTTGTTCTAAACAAAAAAATCGACTTCTGTATTTTTAAATGAATAATAAATAAATAAACTAAATAATCTGAATATATAATAAATAAAAAATCATGGTCACTCTTCTACACTATTCTTTCCTTACGGCGCGTGGACTCTACCTACTTTGGGTATGTTGCTAGAAAAAAATACGAAAATTTGGAAAAGTCGCTGATCGCAGGACGTTAAAGAAGAGACGAGCAAGAGAAAGGTGTTGTATAAAATGGATGAACAAATAAAGGAGTTAACAGGATCCTCATTAAGCACTGATCATACGAGGCATATCCAGAAACTAAGTGTACTGAATTTTTGTAGGTTACAATTTTTTTTATTTAAACAAAAAAATTACGTGGTTACCGTAGTACATATGTAAGCTATTTTTCGACATAGTCGCCATTCCTCTCAATGCAGGTGGTGAAGCGGGGTATCAACTTTTTGATGCCTTCCTCGAAGTAGTTTCCCGCCAACCCCTCCGTCCACTTCTCCGGCTCCTCCTTTACCTCCTCGTCGGTTGAAAACCTTTTTTCACCCATGTGCAGCTTCAGGGAGGTAAAGAGATAGTAATCTGAAGGTGCTAGGTCAGAGGAATGCGCGGGATGGTTCAGGACATCCCATTTAAACGAGGCGAGCAGTTCCTTCGTGGCGTTGGCCGTGTGTGGTCTGGCATTGTCATGCAGCAGGCAGACTCCCTTTGTCAGCATGCCTCTCCGCTTGTTCTGAATCGCCCTCCGCAATTTTTTTAGGGTCTCACAGTATCTTGCAGAGTTGATGGTCTCCCTTTGAGGCATATATTCAATTAAAATTATGCCTTGACAGTCCCAAAACACGGATGCCATGATTTTCTTGGCTGAAATTGTGGTTTTGAACTTTTTGGCGGAGGGTGAAGAGGTGTGACGCCACTGTTGAATCTGCCTTTTGGTTTCAGACGTGTAGTGTGCAACCCAAGTTTCATCTCCAGTAACGATGGAGCGGAGAAATTTATCTCCATGGAGTTTGCAGCGCCTCAAAAACTCTTGCCTTTTTACAAAATTTCTCACTTGGCGGGAGATTGGGTTGACATTTTTCACAAAACGTGTTGTCGCGTCGACACTTCTCAACGTACTGACCTCGAACCGGTCTCGTTGTAGAGGGGAAGGGTCAGGCTACACGAAAATGTAGCTAACATGTCGAAAATGAAATCCATCCGGTCGTGAGAGCCTCAGTACACTTACATTGTTGATACGCCTCGTACATAATATCAGTTCAGTTCGATCACAAAGTGATCGAACTGAACTGATATTTTGTATTTGATAAATAGTGCTGCTGTTTCATTATTCTTCTACATATAGTTCCTTTGTTAGATCTTTATCAGCCTGTTTCTGTTTCTGGCCAAGTACTGGCCTCGTATCTTATGTATTTGCCTCGGTTTGCAATTTTTAGTTGGTTTTCGAGTTTCATGACTCGAGTCTCATCTCAGATCCACGTGTATGATAACGCGAGTCATTAACGGTTACCGGCCTTTGAGTGTCATGACCGATACTTTTGGTCACTGCGGGTTACATAACACAATATAATGGAGCTATTCTTATATTTTTAAGAACAGCTCAATCGTGTCATTCCGGGATTGGTCTGCTTTGAAGGATTAAGGAAAATTATTCAAACACAAAAGCTTTATTTGAAAACTTAAATACAGAAACAGTTTGTAAATAAAAAAAAACAATATTCTTTCTTTTTTATTTAGAAAGTTGTGTTTAATAAGGAATATATCTAAACCATAGCACAAATCTGGAATTGATATCAATTAATTATTTCACACTTCTTATTTAAGTGCCACAACAATCCTCGGTTCTGAACATATGATACACTTCCTTCCGTGGTTGCAGTCCTAAGACTGGTTTGCAGCAATTTGAACTCTTCTCCTCCATTCCTCCCTGTCCTGTGCGGCTCTTTTTAAGTCTGTATATGTTGAGCAGCGCACGTCCACCAACAGGTCCTCCAGGTACTCTCGGCGTGGGCGTCCCCTAGAGTTTGTCCCCTCGGTCATACCCTCCATTATGGCATGCAAGAGGCCCTCTTGTCGTATTATATGACCGATCCATCTTGCACGCCTTTCGGACAGGATCCTGAGCAGGTGCCTTCCTCCTTCGATTCGTTGGAGAACCTCTTCATTTGTGATGCGGTCTCTCCAGGAAATTCCTAATAGTCTTCTATAGGACCACATCTCAAAAGCCTCTAGTCTTCGTCTATCTCTTTCGGATAGGCACCATGTCTCGCAGCCGTACATCAAGATACTCCATACATAGGTCTTGATGAGGAGTATTCTCAGTTTAAGGTCTATATTATTTGATTCTATTATTTTCGACCTTTTATTAAATGCAAGTCTAGCCTGATGTATACGGCTGTCGACCTCGCTCTTGGACCGACCGTCCCATGTTATTTTACTCCCGAGGTAGACAAACTCCTTGGTGTTCTTTACACTTAAACAGTAAATATGTTATGACACTAACAGTTGTGCTTGAGAAGAGGGTCACACATTTTGGTAACTAACACTCTCATCTGTAACTGTAACTTGATCATCATAAATATAACATTTTACGTATCTGACATTCTTTTCTATTATATATTTTATAATTGGACTCGAATATTGCAATCTAAAGAAACTTTCAATACGATAAAAATAGAATTTAATAGTATATGCCAAACTCGAGCTATTTTTGAACAGCAGTAACACTGCAATTGGTGCTGACGGTGATACCGGTGGTTGTTAACCTTTTTACGGCGATGGCTCGAGTATCTTTTGTGTGTCCCACAGGCGGCGGTGTTTTACCTCAATAAATTTATATTGTATCTACATAAAAATATGACTCACCATTATCCCGAATCTGATTACTGTGGAACTGTGCGCCGATGCATTTTTTAGCTGACACTATACACACGTAATATTATCCAAATCAAAGCTATAAATAAAGTGCGACAATATAAGAAGCAATAATCGAAGAAAACAATAATCCATAAACAATGAAAAAGGCAATTAATTCAATACGCAATACGCGTACTTACAAAAAAAATATCGACGCAAAATACGTCATATTGATCGGGAGCAATCGTCATTAGAAACATGACCTTCAACACACCCGAACGTGTGGCGCTAATATTTAAAATGCTTTAAATTTCGACGGCCTCGAATCGGTCTGTTTAAATCCTTCTTATGGATCAAGTACTTGAAGTTTTGATGATTTTAAAAGAGATGTCACTAGAGGACACGTTTTGTCTTATATTCAGGTTAAAAATTTTAAAGAAAATTTAATTTTGACTGAGATATCGACACGCAAAGTTAGTGGCCACTTAAATGGCCGCTCGCCAGGACGGCACGTATTATGTATGGGCCAGTTAAGTGGTCCCCCGCCGTGAAAGAGTTAAAAAGTTTTGAAAAGTAGTCACGCTGCAGTTACAATTGTCTGTGCTGCGGGGGATTGTTGAGGGGATGGATACATGTTCTAGAACCAGTGCTAAATATCAGTGACGCTGCAGTTAGGGCCAACGGTGCCGCTGATCGTTGTTAAGAGATAATTTTAATGGTGCTGCAGTTAGAGTTGACGGTGCTGCCGGTGATTGCTAAGGGAATACCAGTTCTAAAACTACAATAGTTCAGAATAGAAGTGGCGCTGCAATTAGAACTGTTAGTGTTGTCGGTGGTTGTTAAGAGAATGGTTGCTCTAGAACTAGTTCTGAATAGTGGTGGAGCTGCAGTTAGAACTGTCAGCGCTGCCAGTTGTTGTTAAGGGAAAATCTGTTCTACGAGTAGAGCTAGTTTTGTTGAGTAGTGGCGCTGCAGTTAGAGCCGACGGTGCTGCCGATGGTGATATTTGCAGTGACAGGCGTGGGCGCCGCGTTGAACTGCAATAGCACCAGCTCGTATGTAACGATGGTTCCCGCTATCTGAAGAGGAAAACAATATTGAAAATATTTATGGCTTCTTCAATAGTACATAATTTTTTATAGTTAAAAAAACTTGTTGAGTTTATTTTGGGTTTTAAATTCATATACATATCTGAACAACCTAATATAAACCCGTAAACTATAATGTTTTGGGTACAGTTCTTTGTTACTTGAGTACAGTTAACATATAAGCAGTCGGATCTCAACTGACATATTCTAAATTCAATCAAAACAGTAAAACTCCACTCGGTTCACCGAGATAGGGACTTTTAAATAATGAACAGCGAGACACGTTACATTACATTACAAGGCGAAGAATGACAATAGTGACATTAGCCAGGTAAAGATCGGACGGATCACAGTTTATTGACACTGAACAACGAAAAACTAAGTATATTTGTTTAAGTGCCATTGCGGGACAGCCCGGAGGCCAGAACCAATGGAACGGGCTATATCATGAGAATGGTTCCTATGATTCATGGTTGCTATGGAGCTCTGTGAAAATTCTGGCGTACTGAGCATACTCGTAACACAAATGTGTTCTTACGTGTCCGTGTATATCATGAGAATGGTTCCTATGCTTCATGGTTGCTCTGGAGCTCTGTGAATATTCTGGCGTACTGAGCATACTCGTAACACAAATGTGCTCTTACGTGTACGTGTATATCATGAGAATGGTTCCTATGCTTCATGGTTGCTCTGGAGCTCTGTGAATATTCTGGCGTACTGAGCATACTCGTAACACAAATGTGCTCTTACGTGTACGTGTATATCATGAGAATGGTTCCTATGATTCAGAGTTGCTCTGAAGCTCTGTGAATATTCTGGCGTACTGAGCATACTCGTAACACAAATGTGCTCTTACGTGTACGTGTATATCATGAGAATGGTACCTATGATTCATGGTTGCTCTGGAGCTCTGTGAATAGTGAAATATAAAACATTAACATTGTTGTACGAGTACCTATACTCCACATGTGCGTAGTCAGCTTGAATACAATTACACTGTTTAGTTCCATACATTAATGATAATTACAGTGTGCTACGATGTTCAGATACACATGTGATTATATTAACTATAAATTGGGCCATACATTGGGCGTGGCCAGCGTAGCATCTGTCCACACATCTCATGTTCAGGATGGAAACTATTGAACCTTTGCGGTATCCCACAAGACACGGGTAATTGATAAGTTTGTTGGATCCTGAACATGCAACATATAACTTTGAATATCATATATAAATACATACCATCATGCCGTCTCCCTATCGGGGTAGGCAGATAAGAGAGAGTGCCAGGCATTCATTCTCATACAGCTCATATGATTTCTCTTTATGCAGTTTTTAGCATTTCCTTCTTTCAAAACATAATTCACTTGATCCAACCATGCTTTCCTCGGTGTTCCTCCATCACGCCTTCCACTCATATTTGCAATATAAATTAGATTTTTTGTTCAATTCATATGATAATTTTATCTAGCGCCGTCCCGTTTAAAGAGCAAACCTTCTTCGAGGGCGCTCTAGCTCTAGCTCGGGACTCGAGCTAGAGCTAGAGCTAGAGCTAGAGCGCTATTATTAAACAAATTATGTCTGCAAGCTAAAACAGCGCTCGAGTGAACTTCTTTTGTATACAGTACATGTAGATGGATGTTTGTGAGGCTTTCATTGAGAAACATAATATTTTTTTTTAACTCAGGAGGTCAGGATGCAGGAGGCAGGTACCTTACCGACTAGGTCAAGGTTTCGTTAGTCTCTCTTCAATACCATATTAAAAATTATTGTGTTTTTAATATTTACGTATACTGTATTTTATATAATATAATAGAAGGATAATTTTTTGCATCATATTATATCTCTGCTTTAAAATGTCATCTGGCTTGGAGCCCCTCGCCATTTACCGTCAGCACGAGGCCTCGAGTAACGTTGAAGAAGTTAAGCCCCGTGAGAGCGACCACATCTGTCGTCACTTGCTCGAGAAACCTGCGCACCTGGAAATGTTATCTGGCTTGGAGCCCCTCGCCACTTACCGTCAGCACGAGGCCTCGAGTAACGTTGAAAAAGTTAAGCCCCGTGAGAGCGACCACATCTGTCGTCACTTGCTCGAGAAACCTGCGCACCTGGAAATGTTATCTGGCTTGGAGCCCCTCGCCACTTACCGTCAGCACGAGGCCTCGAGTAACGTTGAAGAAGTTAAGCCCCGTGAGAGCGACCACATCTGTCGTCACTTGCTCGAGAAACCTGCGCACCTGGAAATGTTATCTGGCTTGGAGTCCCTCGCCACTTACCGTCAGCACGAGGCCTCGAGTAACGTTGAAGAAGTTAAGCCCCGTGAGAGCGACCACATCTGTCGTCACTTGCTCGAGAAACCTGCGCACCTGGAAATGTTCCAATATTTTTACTAAGTATACATGCGTATAACTTGACGTGCTGATGCATAGTGCAGCGCTACACGAGTATACTTCTTAACAGCGAAAGGGACATTGGACTGAATTAGCGTGGCACGAAAAATGAAATTAGAATTGATGAAGTTGGTCGAGTTGAACCTTAACATTTTCAGATGATTGGCTGGGCTTCTCCTATATTGGCTGGGCTTCTCCTATATTGGCTGGGCTTCTCCTATATTGGCTGGGCTTCTCCTATATTGAGGTATGTTGGGATATATTCTAAGCGTAATGAGGAATGTGACGATCTCTTCCATGTTGGAAATTAGATGGTTTTATGTTGTGTTCTTGGTCACTATTCAAGGTAAAACAGTATTGATCTGTTTACACTCGCTACAAGTATCATACTATAGAACTATAGTATGTTAGGTGCTCCTTTGAATACGGCCTTGGATATTCAAATCTCAATATTGAGGAAAATGTTTTTAAAGAATGCATTTTGAGCTTTTTTAGTAATCGAGTTAGCTGTTTCGGCTTATCAAATATTTCGTCTTTTTTACTTTATATAATTAATTATATTTCAGCTTTGTATGTAACTAGGTTAACATATTGTATATTAACCTGTATATGTTAACATATATTAACATGTATATGTTAACATATATTAACCTTTTATATGTTAACATATATTAACCTGTATATGTTAACATATATTAACCTGTTTATGTTAATATATGTTAACATATATTAACCTTTTATATGTTAACATATATTAACCTTTTATATGTTAACATATATTAACCTGTATATGTTAACATATATTAACCTGTATATGTTAACATATATTAACCTAAAAAAATAAAATATGTTAACATATATTAACCTGTATATGTTAACATACATTTTGTATGTTAACATATATTAACCTGTATATGTTAACATATATTAACCTGTATATGTTAACATATATTAACCTGTATACTATATGTTAACATGTATTAACATTTTATATGTTAACATATATTAACCTGTATATGTTAACATATATTAACCTGTATATGTTAAGATATATTAACCTGTATATGTTAACATTTATTAACCTGTATATGTTAATCTTTTATATGTTAACATATATTAACCTTTTATATGTTAACATATATTAACCTGTATATGTTAACATATATTAACCTGTATATGTTAACATATATTAACCTGTATATGTTTACATATATTAACCTGTAAGCTTAAGAAATAAACTACCGAGAGTCATCTGCTCTGGTCTATCGATTGTGAGTGACTGTGTCATGGTCCAACGGTAAGCATTTATTATACGAGTATCAATAATTATACCATAGATTGTTAAGTGTTTTGCTGTATAATCTTCGTCAGCAATGTATTGAATGCAGTTTGACAATGCTTTTGCAAAGCGAAACAAATGTCATTTTAATTTAAGTTATTGTGTGGATTTTTTTCAAACATGGGTATCAAATTCTCTAGGAAAAATAACGTTTGGATGTTTGATGATATCATATTAAAACACACACAGAACTCTGGCCCTACAAACTGGAGAAAAGTCATCCTGGGTAGTGCTAACTTTCGAGTTCTTGTCATGCTGCCTGAGATGTAACACCACGGAATGATTATCTCCTTCTTGCAGTATTGTCGATGTGTTTTTTATCATTATTCCTGGGGTGTGGACTGCCAGGTATCCCTCCGTCTGTTTGATAGTCTGCGTGGTGGTCAGTTTCATATGGGATAATCATTAGAGACATTTCGGGAAATTGGAGTTTCCTCCATTCTTCGAACTTGATCTCGCCAGCAATGTGTTCTCTGCCTTTCCCATCTTACGCCAGCAATGTGGTCTCTGCCTTTCCCATCTTACGCCAGCAATGTGGTCTCTGCCTTTCCCATCTTACGCCAGCAATGTGTTCTCTGCCTTTCCCATCTTACGCCAGCAATGTGTTCTCTGCCTTTCCCATCTTACGCCAGCAATGTGTTCTCTGCCTTTCCCATCTTACGCCAGCAATGTGTTCTCTGCCTTTCCCATCTTACGCCAGCAATGTGTTCTCTGCCTTTCCCATCTTACGCCATCAATGTGTGCTCTACCTTTCCCATCTTACGCCAGCAATGTGTTCTCTGCCCTTCCCATCTTACGCCAGCAATGTGTTCTCTGCCTTTCCCATCTTACGCCAGCAATGTGTTCTCTGCCTTTCCCATCTTACGCCAGCAATGTGTTCTCTGCCTTTCCCATCTTACGACCTCTTCGATTTTAGATATTCTTCTTATTTATGGATTTCTCATTCTGTCTCTCATTATTAAAGGTTCAACCTGTCTTCACACAATGTCGTCATCTGCTTTTCTCATGTTAGTAGAAAAAAACTAAATAATTAACAAAAAAAGTGTTAAGGAAGAAATAATAGATAAATAAATAAATAATGCTTACCTCAAGGCAGTAGGACTCGGAGGGCACCGCGTAGAGAACCATCGCGGGCTGCTTGGCCGCCGTGTGGATGCGCGCCGCGCTCAGCGAGACCACCAGCGAGCGCGTCAGCAGGAAGCCGAAGGAGAAGGCGAAGTACACCAGGTGAGTGATGGCACGGAACGGCCTACACACGCAGTCTACGCCTTCGTTCTGTGGTCTGCGGCGCGTGGAGCGGTGCGTGACGGGCGAGGGCAGCGAGGCGGGCGAGGGCAGCGATGCCAGAGATGCGAAAGAGGCGAGAAATGGGCTACGAGTATTGTGCTTTTGTTCCGGAGTTTCCAGCACCACAGCGGTGGAAACTCGTTCTATAGGTATGGTATGGTATGGTGAGCTTGTGCGTTAATACTAAGAGCGTTAATACTATATTAAGAGGATCGCCATTTATTTTATTCAAGTTTTACAAACATTTTCCGATATTCATATCTTCCGTATCTAACAAATCCTTCATTCTTTTATACATTTTGTGGGCATTGCTGAGCTGAGCTGAGCTGAGCCGTTCGATAAAACTCGTACTTGTAACATTTCAACCATTAGAGAAAATATTAATTAGACATGTTACATACTCGCATATGCCATCACGCCGTCTCCCTGTCGGGGTAGAGAGAAAAAAACTGAGAAACAGACATTTACCTCTTCTACATCTAAACACCTTGTCATACAGTTCCAGCGATTTCTCTAACTTTTTACATTTTCTTGTTTCATAATATCATCCACTTAATCCAACCATGCTTTATTTGGCCTTCCTCTACCACACCTTCCACTCATTATTGCACTTTATATTTGTTTTGTAAGACATTCTTCGTTCATTCGTCCCACATGCTCAAACCATCTCAGCGTGCTCATAAATAGCTGAGAGCCGGTACATAGTGTAATAGATGATTGGTCTATAAATAGCTGAGAGCCGGTATATAGTCTAATAGCTGATTAGTCTATAAATAGCTGAGAGACGGTATAAAGTGTAATAGATGATTGGTCTATAAATAGCTGAGAGCCGGTATATAGTGTAATAGATGATTGGTCTATAAATAGCTGAGAGCCGGTATCTAGTGTAATAGATGATTGGTCTATAAATAGCTGAGAGACGGTATATAGTGTAATAGATGATTGGTCTATAAATAGCTGAGAGCCGGTATCTAGTGTAATAGATGATTGGTCTATAAATAGCTGAGAGCCGGTATCTAGTGTAATAGATGATTGGTCTATAAATAGCTAAGAGCCGGTACATAGTGTAATAGATGATTGGTCTATAAATAGCTGAGAGCCGGTATATAGTCTAATAGCTGATTAGTCTATAAATAGCTGAGAGCTGGTATATAGTGTAATAGATGATTGGTCTATAAATAGCTGAGAGCCGGTATAAAGTGTAATAGATGATTGGTCTATAAATAGCTGAGAGCTGGTATATAGTGTAATAGATGATTGGTCTATAAATAGCTGAGAGCCGGTATCTAGTGTAATAGATGATTGGTCTATAAATAGCTGAGAGCCGGTATCTAGTGTAATAGATGATTGGTCTATAAATAGCTGAGAGCCGGTAACTAGTGTAATAGATGATTGGTCTATAAATAGCTGAGAGCCGGTATATAGTGTAATAGATGATTGGTCTATAAATAGCTGAGAGCCGGTATCTAGTGTAATAGATGATTGGTCTATAAATAGCTGAGAGCCGGTATATAGTGTAATAGATGATTGGTCTATAAATAGCTGAGAGACGGTATAAAGTGTAATAGATGATTGGTCTATAAATAGCTGAGAGCCGGTATATAGTATAATAGATGATTGGTCTATAAATAGCTGAGAGCCGGTATCTAGTGTAATAGATGATTGGTCTATAAATAGCTGAGAGCCGGTATCTAGTGTAATAGATGATTGGTCTATAAATAGCTGAGAGCCGGTATCTAGTGTAATAGATGATTGGTCTATAAATAGCTGAGAGACGGTATATAGTGTAATAGATGATTGGTCTATAAATAGCTGAGAGCCGGTATCTAGTGTAATAGATGATTGGTCTATAAATAGCTGAGAGCCGGTATCTAGTGTAATAGATGATTGGTCTATAAATAGCTAAGAGCCGGTACATAGTGTAATAGATGATTGGTCTATAAATAGCTGAGAGCCGGTATATAGTCTAATAGCTGATTAGTCTATAAATAGCTGAGAGCTGGTATATAGTGTAATAGATGATTGGTCTATAAATAGCTGAGAGCCGGTATAAAGTGTAATAGATGATTGGTCTATAAATAGCTGAGAGCTGGTATATAGTGTAATAGATGATTGGTCTATAAATAGCTGAGAGCCGGTATCTAGTGTAATAGATGATTGGTCTATAAATAGCTGAGAGCCGGTATCTAGTGTAATAGATGATTGGTCTATAAATAGCTGAGAGCCGGTAACTAGTGCAATAGATGATTGGTCTATAAATAGCTGAGAGCCGGTATATAGTGTAATAGATGATTGGTCTATAAATAGCTGAGAGCCGGTATCTAGTGTAATAGATGATTGGTCTATAAATAGCTGAGAGCCGGTATATAGTGTAATAGATGATTGGTCTATAAATAGCTGAGAGACGGTATAAAGTGTAATAGATGATTGGTCTATAAATAGCTGAGAGCCGGTATATAGTATAATAGATGATTGGTCTATAAATAGCTGAGAGCCGGTATCTAGTGTAATAGATGATTGGTCTATAAATAGCTGAGAGCCGGTATCTAGTGTAATAGATGATTGGTCTATAAATAGCTGAGAGCCGGTATCTAGTGTAATAGATGATTGGTCTATAAATAGCTGAGAGCCGGTAACTAGTGTAATAGATGATTGGTCTATAAATAGCTGAGAGCCGGTATATAGTGTAATAGATGATTGGTCTATAAATAGCTGAGAGCCGGTATCTAGTGTAATAGATGATTGGTCTATAAATAGCTGAGAGCCGGTATATAGTGTAATAGATGATTGGTCTATAAATAGCTGAGAGACGGTATAAAGTGTAATAGATGATTGGTCTATAAATAGCTGAGAGCCGGTATAAAGTGTAATAGATGATTGGTCTATAAATAGCTGAGAGCAAGTATATAGTGTAATAGATGATTGGTCTATAAATAGCTGAGAGCCGGTATAAAGTGTAATAGATGATTGGTCTATAAATAGCTGAGAGCCGGTATATAGTGTAATAGATGATTGGTCTATAAATAGCTGAGAGCCGGTATCTAGTGTAATAGATGATTGGTCTATAAATAGCTGAGAGCCGGTATCTAGTGTAATAGATGATTGGTCTATAAATAGCTGAGAGCCGGTAACTAGTGTAATAGATGATTGGTCTATAAATAGCTGAGAGCCGGTATATAGTGTAATAGATGATTGGTCTATAAATAGCTGAGAGCCGGTATCTAGTGTAATAGATGATTGGTCTATAAATAGCTGAGAGCCGGTATATAGTGTAATAGATGATTGGTCTATAAATAGCTGAGAGCCGGTATATAGTGTAATAGATGATTGGTCTATAAATAGCTGAGAGACGGTATATAGTGTAATAGATGATTGGTCTATAAATAGCTGAGAGCCGGTATCTAGTGTAATAGATGATTGGTCTATAAATAGCTGAGAGCCGGTATCTAGTGTAATAGATGATTGGTCTATAAATAGCTGAGAGCCGGTATATAGTGTAATAGATGATTGGTCTATAAATAGCTGAGAGACGGTATATAGTGTAATAGATGATTGGTCTATAAATAGCTGAGAGCCGGTATCTAGTGTAATAGATGATTGGTCTATAAATAGCTAAGAGCCGGTACATAGTGTAATAGATGATTGGTCTATAAATAGCTGAGAGCCGGTATATAGTCTAATAGCTGATTAGTCTATAAATAGCTGAGAGCTGGTATATAGTGTAATAGATGATTGGTCTATAAATAGCTGAGAGCCGGTATAAAGTGTAATAGATGATTGGTCTATAAATAGCTGAGAGCCGGTATATAGTGTAATAGATGATTGGTCTATAAATAGCTGAGAGCCGGTATCTAGTGTAATAGATGATTGGTCTATAAATAGCTGAGAGCCGGTATCTAGTGTAATAGATGATTGGTCTATAAATAGCTGAGAGCCGGTAACTAGTGTAATAGATGATTGGTCTATAAATAGCTGAGAGCCGGTATATAGTGTAATAGATGATTGGTCTATAAATAGCTGAGAGCCGGTATCTAGTGTAATAGATGATTGGTCTATAAATAGCTGAGAGCCGGTATATAGTGTAATAGATGATTGGTCTATAAATAGCTGAGAGACGGTATAAAGTGTAATAGATGATTGGTCTATAAATAGCTGAGAGCCGGTATATAGTGTAATAGATGATTGGTCTATAAATAGCTGAGAGCCGGTATCTAGTGTAATAGATGATTGGTCTATAAATAGCTGAGAGACGGTATCTAGTGTAATAGATGATTGGTCTATAAATAGCTGAGAGCCGGTATATAGTGTAATAGATGATTGGTCTATAAATAGCTGAGAGACGGTATATAGTGTAATAGATGATTGGTCTATAAATAGCTGAGAGCCGGTATCTAGTGTAATAGATGATTGGTCTATAAATAGCTGAGAGCCGGTATCTAGTGTAATAGATGATTGGTCTATAAATAGCTGAGAGCCGGTATATAGTGTAATAGATGATTGGTCTATAAATAGCTGAGAGACGGTATATAGTGTAATAGATGATTGGTCTATAAATAGCTGAGAGCCGGTATCTAGTGTAATAGATGATTGGTCTATAAATAGCTGAGAACCGGTATATAGTGTAATAGATGATTGGTCTATAAATAGCTGAGAGCCGGTATATAGTGTAATAGATGATTGGTCTATAAATAGCTGAGAGCCGGTATCTAGTGTAATAGATGATTGGTCTATAAATAGCTGAGAGCCGGTATCTAGTGTAATAGATGATTGGTCTATAAATAGCTGAGAGCCGGTATATAGTGTAATAGATGATTGGTCTATAAATAGCTAAGAGCCGGTATCTAGTGTAATAGATGATTGGTCTATAAATAGCTGAGAGCCGGTATCTAGTGTAATAGATGATTGGTCTATAAATAGCTGAGAGCCGGTATATAGTGTAATAGATGATTGGTCTATAAATAGCTGAGAGATGGTATAAAGTGTAATAGATGATTGGTCTATAAATAGCTGAGAGCCGGTATATAGTGTAATAGATGATTGGTCTATAAATAGCTGAGAGCCGGTATCTAGTGTAATAGATGATTGGTCTATAAATAGCTGAGAGCCGGTATCTAGTGTAATAGATGATTGGTCTATAAATAGCTGAGAGCCGGTATATAGTGTAATAGATGATTGGTCTATAAATAGCTGAGAGACGGTATATAGTGTAATAGATGATTGGTCTATAAATAGCTGAGAGCCGGTATCTAGTGTAATAGATGATTGGTCTATAAATTGCTGAAAGCCGGTATCTAGTGTAATAGATGATTGGTCTATAAATAGCTGAGAGCCGGTATATAGTGTAATAGATGATTGGTCTATAAATAGCTGAGAGACGGTATATAGTGTAATAGATGATTGGTCTATAAATAGCTGAGAGCCGGTATCTAGTGTAATAGATGATTGGTCTATAAATAGCTGAGAACCGGTATATAGTGTAATAGATGATTGGTCTATAAATAGCTGAGAGCCGGTATATAGTGTAATAGATGATTGGTCTATAAATAGCTGAGAACCGGTATATAGTGTATTAGATGATTGGTCTATAAATAGCTGAGAGCCGGTATCTAGTGTAATAGATGATTGGTCTATAAATAGCTGAGAACCGGTATATAGTGTAATAGATGATTGGTCTATAAATAGCTGAGAGCCGGTATATAGTGTAATAGATGATTGGTCTATAAATAGCTGAGAGCCGGTATATAGTGTAATAGATGATTGGTCTATAAATAGCTGAGAGACGGTATATAGTGTAATAGATGATTGGTCTATAAATAGCTGAGAGCCGGTATCTAGTGTAATAGATGATTGGTCTATAAATAGCTGAGAACCGGTATCTAGTGTAATAGATGATTGGTCTATAAATAGCTGAGAGCCGGTATATAGTGTAATAGATGATTGGTCTATAAATAGCTGAGAGCCGGTATATAGTGTAATAGCTGATTGGTCTATAAATGCGATAATTGAGAGCTGAAGCAGAACACTTAACAACTATTTGCCCTATACCATAGATAAAACACCTAGAGCTGGCGTGCAAAACAATGAGTTGACTGCTACGAATATGTAATAACTGAGAGTCGCCATTAATAATAATGAGTTATTTGCTCTATAGATGAGATAACTGAAAGTCGGCATGCGGAACGTTGAGTTCATTATGTGATATATGTGATAGACGTGATAGTTGAGAGCTGGCATATAGAGCAATGAGTGAATTGCTCTCTCGCTCTATATAATATATGCGTAAACTGTGAGCAGACGTACAGAATAATTAGCTCATCGCTAGAATGATGTGTTTATTGGTATATGGAAGGGGTAACTGAGAGCTGGCATTGAGAATACTTATCTCAGCGCTGTACATATAAGACAGATGAGAGTCGGCTCGCAGTACGCAGAACGTTGAGTTCATGTATACGGGTGTGATAGATATTGGTATATGGACGTGATAACTGAGAGCTGGCATTAAGAATAATTATCTCATCGCTGTACATATAAGACAGATGAGAGTCGGCTCGCAGAACGCAGAACGTTGAGTTCATGTATACGGGTGTGATAGATAATTGAACAGTATGTTATACGGATGTGATAACATAGTTGAGAACTAGCATAAATAAATAATAACGAGTACACTGCTCTATAAATGCGACAACTGAGAGCTGGCTCATACAGATTGATGAATTTATTGGTATTGGATATGACAACCTAAAGATAATGCACAGAAATGATAAGTATTGCCCTACCATATGATAAGTACTGCCCTACCATATGATAAGTATTGCCCTACCATATGATAAGTATTGCCCTACCACATGCTAAGTATTGCCCTACCATATGATAAGTACTGCCCTACCATATGATAAGTACTGCCCTACCATATGATAAGTACTGCCCTACCATATGATAAGTACTGCCCTACCATATGATAAGTATTGCCCTACCATATGATAAATACTGCCCTACCATATGATAAGTATTGCCATACCATATGATAAGTATTGCCCTACCATATGATAAGTATTGCCCTACCATATGATACGTATTGCCCTACCATATGATAAGTATTGCCCTACCATATGATAAGTTTTGCCCTACCATATGATTAATATGGCCCTACCATATAAGTATTGCCCTACCATATGATAAGTATTGCCCTACCATATGATACGTATTGCCCTACCATATGATAAGTATTGCCCTACCATATGATAAGTATTGCCCTACCATATGATTAATATTGCCCTACCATATAAGTATTGCCCTACCATATGATAAGTATTGCCCTATAAATAAGATAACTGAGGGCAGGACGCAGTGGATGAGGTTTGATGCTGCTGAAGCATGTATGGTAGGCGTCGCGAGGTTTATTTTGATGAGGCGCATTGCGGTGCGGTGCAGTGGTACGCGTAGCTTGAGTGTTTAATTTATGGTAGAAGCAGAAATGCCGAGAACATTTTGAAGGAAACTTGTGTATAAAAAAAAATTACATAATATTATTTATGAGGAACGTTTTGATGTTCCAATTATAATATTATAATACAGTTTTCCAACTTATTCGCTTTTAAATGAGAAGTTTGCATATTTGTTTTCAAATTGATCAATATTATTTGTATGTATATAAGATGATGCTGATTGGAATAATATTAGAGAAAGAAATATCACTCGCTATAGCCAACACCATCCAGAGTATTAATATAAACTGAGAAACGAAGATCATGAGAAGGAGATGGTGAGCTATGCGAGGAAATACCAGCGGTGAGCGGAATTAGGCAAAGAGGATAGCCTTGGCCCTTACCTGTTTAATCTCATAACTGATTATAGAATGGACTATATATTAGAATGGAATATATAATAAACTGCATCATTAAAGTTTGCTTACAAAATGGGCGATAGAACTATGAGTATCATATGCTATGCGCATTAAGTTACCATAGAAGCAGAATCAGAAGATGACCTGCAACGTTTATTATAACGGTTCCACCAAACAGTTTAAAGCTATAATGTGAACATCTCAGTAAACAAAACTAAGAGTTTGACAATGTCTAAAGAGTCAAGGAAGTGCAAACAACCCATCGATGCTGAGACTGTTGAGCGAGCGATGCAATTTACATACACGTACTAAGGTGTCGACATCTCCAGCCACGATTATCTCTGCAACGGAGTAAGGAAATGAAACAATTAAGGCAGTCGTCAATATCTGGTTATCTAAGAGATCTGTAAAAATAAACATTTAACTCTATAGCAAAGTTGAAATATATAAGGGCTGTGCCAGATCGATCATGACTTACAGCGACCAGAGAAACCAGAGCTACAATTAGTAAAATTAGCCTTCTTCAAGCATCCGAGATGAGAATATTCCGAAAAATCGTAGAGAAATTTCTCAGAGATAGGGTCAGAAACTTTCCCATCTAATGGATCTGCAACACAGATGATATCATCGATGGAGCAGCAAGAGAAGGCGGTATTGGTGTGACCATGTGGATAGGACAGATAGAGACAAAATCCCATACGTAATGGTATAGTACATGATATCTTGGTAGGACATCGCATGCTAGGAAGGTCACCTAAACGATGAAGATACAGCTGCTGCTCTGCCACCCAAGAATATGTTGATTCAAGAACCAGAAGAGAGATTTTTTACAAGTGAAACCAAAATTTAAAACTTCCAGCATTTTGGTCAGAATGTGCGTTGTTGCCCCATTCGTTAGTATTCAGCACTAAGATAGAACTCTGCTAAAATGGAACACGATAAGAAGAGATACACAAGTTTCCTTCGCTCTGTTCTGTTAGCGTATTCCTCTCACCCTTTCTTTAATTTCCCACACTCTCCGACATGAGAGTCTGATGTTTTACTACAACAAACAGGAAGAGTTTAACTGTTTTGTTTTCAACGTGTTAATATTAGGTCCTTACATATGAAATTGGCGTTTTGCCGTACTGGCAACTTTGATCTCAAATATCTTCTCTTTGGTTAGGAATTCCAAATTAAGTATTTGTGTTTCGAAAATTATAATTCATTTGTTTTTTCCTCAATTGTTTTTTTTCTTTGCGTCACTCAGTTTACAAAATGGAAAACTTGAAATATCGCGTTATTTACGAGTACGAGTTCCACCGTGGCACCAGTGCTGCAGAAACGGCTCGAAGGATTAATGATGTGTATGGCGACGGTGCCGCAAAAGAAAACACAGTGCGTTTTTGGTTCCAACGTTTTCGTTCTGGAAATTTCGACCTGCAGAAAAAGCCCCGTGGACGGCCGGAGACCAAAGTTGATAATGAAGAATTGAAGGTTATTGTGGAAGCGGATCCATCGCAAACCACGTCCGAGTTAGCTGCAGGCTGCGGTGTTAGTGATAAAACTGTTTTAATCCACTTGAAGCAAATTGGGAAGGTGAAAAAGATTGAAAGGTGGGTACCTCACGAATTGAGTGAAGCAAATCAACAAACGCGCGTTGACTGCTGCGTTGCATTACTCAACCGGCACAATAATGAAGGGATTTTGAATCGAATCATTACCTGTGATGAAAAGTGGATCCTGTATGATAATCGGAAGCGCTCATCGCAATGGCTGAACCCTGCCGAACCAGCCAAACCATGCCCCAAGCGAAAATTGACTCCAAAAAAGTTACTTGTGAGCGTTTGGTGGACTAGTGCTGGTGTCGTTCACTACAGCTTTCTTAAATCTGGCCAGACGATTACGGCAGATGTCTATTGTCAGCAACTGCAAACCATGATGGAAAAGCTAGCTGCTAAACAACCGAGGCTGGTTAATCGCTCTAGGCCACTGCTGCTTCATGATAACGCTAGACCACACACTGCACAACAGACGGCTACCAAATTAGAAGAGCTTCAATTGGAATGTCTAAGACATCCACCGTACTCTCCGGACCTTGCCCCAACAGATTACTATTTTTTTCGAAATTTGGATAACTTCTTGCAAGGGAAAAAATTTAACTCCGATGGGGCAGTCCAAACCGACTTCAAAGATTTTATTGATTCCCGTCCGAATGGTTTTTTTAGTAAAGGGATCGATGAACTACCTATGAGATGGCAAAAGTGCATAGATAGCAATGGTACATACTTTGATTAAATAAATATATTAAAAAAAAAATCAACTTTATGTTCCTCCCAAACAAAACGCCAATTTCATATGTAAGGACCTAATATTTATCGAGCTAGGTAATATTCCTTTCATATTCTCTCAGGCAGTTCCTATCCCAACTGAACTCCTTCTTGCGTTGCTAGGTGAAGCTATTTAAGCACTCCTACAAGTAAGTAGAGAAGTCAGATGGTCACTTGATGGCTGCTCCTTGCTTAGTACTTCTCCGTATTTATAACGTCGAAAACACGTCCATCGTGTGCACAGACTCTATTAACAAATTAAATTAATATAAAGCGATATTACTTGGACAGTTGAAGCAATATAACTTATAGTTGGACGTGGAATGAAACTTCAAGCAGTCATTACACACTTCTCTGCTCAGCCCCACTGCGTGAGACTTTTCTCGAACATCTCGGTTCAGAGGGTACTGGAATCTAAATTAACCTGTTCACCGCGTTAAAAATCAAATTCCACGAATCCTGTGCGCGGCACAATTTCAGCGTTTTTTTAATTTCTAAGTTTAAACACATATTTTGTTTAGAACCACTGATATTTGATTACAACACCAAGTAAACATGACACTTAAGTAATTTTCTGATAATAAATAATAGTCATTACTCTTAAGGAGACTCATTAAATAAAGGAGATAAACTTAACATTACGTAAAATAAACAAAGGAATGCTACGATCAAATCAATGCTTCATGACACTCACCCAATCAAATGCATATAGCAATAGTAATGTTTATTTACGTAAGAGAGACTCATCGCAGGACTCGATCCGCGCGACAGGTCGTTAATGCTGGAAATATTGAGAAACCAAAAAAATTCGGCGCTCTGTTTATTCAACAATATCTCATAAACTAATATATTATTTGACAAGGTTTTCAGAGATGTCGCTAGAATAAAGATTATTTTAAATTTTAGTTCAATTTTTATTCCGGTTTTGTGTCATTTTTTTTAAGTATTTGTGATTTGAAACTTGGATTGTCGTCAGATCACAGGCGTTTGTGCTCCCCGCGGGGAAAGAGTTAAGGGTCATCCTTTGAAAACAGATCAACCTGGAAAAGACTTAGTGACGACAAAAAACGACCTTTTTTCTTAAATCTAGTATGAAGGCCTTGAGGTCTAACATATGATCCCGTTTTTTTTCATTAAACTTTCGTTGTATACACAGTCAACATTGTAATGTGGCAATCTCTTCCAGCCAACCAGAAGTATGTTAAAGAGACCTTAAGAAAAAAACACATTGGAATATTTTAAAAAAAGTCAGTGTTCCAACGGGAATGGAACCCGCAACCTCCGGGCTGGAAGATAGGCGTTTTACCAACTTGGCTACAGAGGTCATAGATAATTGTTTCAGCGCTCATCCCTGTGGGGCATGCGATGTGTTATTATTGTACGAGTATTATGCATCTTGTACTATAATGTGATAGGATTAGCATGTTATCCGGTGGAGAGGGAAGGAAGGAAGGAATTAACGGATATTTACTTGAGACTGTTGAACAGTTGCAGGCAGATGAAGTAGAGATTGTTGGCGAAGGAGAGCAGCACGATTTCGTTGATGTTCTCGTCCACCTTCCGCACCAGCTGCGCCAGCTGCGCGTACTCTACCCGCGAACTCCTCCAGAAGTGCTCCGGGAGATGCTGCGACATTGAATTAATCTGTACCATATATATATATGTGTACCAGTAACTCCGGGAGATGCTGCGACATTGAATTAATCTGTACCATATATAGGTGTACCAGTAACTCCGGGAGATGCTGCGACATTGGATTAATCTGTACCATATATATGTGTACCAGTAACTCCGGGAGATGCTGCGACATTGAATTAATCTGTACCATATATAGGTGTACCAGTAACTCCGGGAGATGCTGCGACATTGAATTAATATGTACCATATATAGGTGTACCAGTAACTCCGGGAGATGCTGCGACATTGGATTAATCTGTACCATATATATGTGTACCAGTAACTCCGGGAGATGCTGCGACATTGAATTAATCTGTACCATATATAGGTGTACCAGTAACTCCGGGAGATGCTGCGAAATTGAATTAATCTGTACCATATATATGTGTACCAGTAACTCCTGGAGATGCTGCGACATTGAATTAATCTGTACCAAATATATGTAGGTTTACCAGTAACTCTTCATTTCAATATCTTTATAACGGTGTTTTTGCCATACTTTTAAATATAATAACCCTTTCGTCGTTGCTGGGTTTTTAAAATCCTTAGCACATTACAGGTTTCCCTAATCCTTAGCACATTGCAGGTTTCTCTAATCCTCAGCTCATTACAGGTTTCCCTAATCCTTAGCACATTACACGTTTCCCTAACCCTTAGCATAATACAGGTTTCCGTAATCCTTAGCACATTACAGGTTTCTCTAATCCTTAGCACATTACAGGTTTCTCTAATCCTCAGCACATTACAGGTTTCCCTAATCCTTAGCACATTACACGTTTCCCTAACCCTTAGCATAATACAGGTTTCCGTAATCCTTAGCACATTACAGGTTTCTCTAATCCTTAGCACATTACAGGTTTCTCTAATCCTCAGCACATTACAGGTTTCCCTAATCCTTAGCACATTACAGGTTTCTCTAATCCTCAGCACATTACAGGTTTCCCTAATCCTTAGCACATTACACGTTTCCCTAACCCTAAACATAATACAGGTTTCCGTAATCCTTAGCACATTACAGGTTTCTCTAATCCTTAGCACATTACAGGTTTCTCTAATCCTCAGCACATTACAGGTTTCCCTAATCCTTAGCACATTACAGGTTTCTCTAATCCTCAGCACATTACAGGTTTCCCTAATCCTTAGCACATTACACGTTTCCCTAACCCTTAGCATAATACAGGTTTCCGTAATCCTTAGCACATTACAGGTTTCTCTAATCCTTAGCACATTACAGGTTTCTCTAATCCTCAGCACATTACAGGTTTCCCTAATCCTTAGCACATTACAGGTTTCTCTAATCCTCAGCACATTACAGGTTTCCCTAATCCTTAGCACATTACACGTTTCCCTAGCCCTTAGCATATTACAGGTTTCCGTAATCCTTAGCACATTACAGGTTTCCCTAATTCGTACAATGACCAAATACACATAACAACTTTACAAATAAAAATGTTTAAAACAATTATAAAAATTAAGACTTATTTGATAAAAAATCATAATAAAAGAGTATACCATAACATGTGTTACACTTAAATATTACGACAACGTGTTAAATGACATAAAAAACATTTTAAGTATGTTATAACAATAAGTTTAAGTATTTTCCTTAAATTTCTAGTTTTTTCCTAAAACAGCTTTGCGACAATAAAAACCTCTACATGGGGACACACACGGTTAAAAGGTCTGATAGCTCCGCTCTACCTACCGGCATGGCATTTCCAAAGGTAGGTTGGTTCGGTTTACAGGTTGATTGAACTATCTATGGGTGTGTTGTGTCAGAGAATTATCCGGAATACACAAACCGAGACTGGTCAGGACGGATGGGTCAACTAGATTACCCATTGTTAGGATGTGTTATTTTGGCAGAACCATTCCCATAGGAATTCCACGTGGTATAATAACCACTTGATATTTATCGTCCAACCGTTTCTTTTCTGACTCACGAACGCAATCAAATGTGAGTTGTCAACGGATTTCATTATGAAATAGTGGTATGACATTCTTAAGCATCGAAGTTAATGGGCACATAAACATTCCACTTTTAATCTACCCGTAAAGACGGTTGGGATTTATTTAGGAATTGTTTTTCTTTTATCATTGGGAACGGTATGCAGCAAATAACGATGAAGTGCTTGGAACAAGAACTGCCTTGTACGAAAACCGTTAGGCCCCCGTTACACGCTCAATCTGGATCGCAATCCGTGATCGCAATCAACGATCGCGGTCCAGATTGACCGTGTAATGAGCGGATTGATGGATTGATCAATCGGATCGCAAAATATCTGGATATTTTGAAATCACGCTTGCGATCCGCTGCTCGCGATCGGGATTGTTCGTGTGAAGTCGTGTAAGATCGCGTCAGTCAACGCTTACGCACCGATAGAGATGGACGTATGCTCTCTATCGGGAATTTTAAAGAAAATAAAGCCGCAATCGGCTGAATTGACGATAAATAAATAAATAAACAAGTTGACGTGAGAAAAAAAAATGTCTGAGATCGAATTATAGGAGAGAATTTAAAAAAAATACAAATTCAAGCTTCACTGATAGATGCAGGAGACATGATAGCAGAAAATTTAAGGTCTTCAATATTTCTGCCTGTAGCAAGATAACGCAATGTTACTGCTAATTTTTCTTCAGGTGTTTTACTTTTTCTCATACAAGTATCTTGTTTAGATATGTATGAAGTTATCATTTCTAACAACTCATCAAAACATTTTCCACTCATCCTGAAGTAATTTTTATAGTCATCTTTTTCAGCAGTTAATCGTATTTATTTTAGTAGATTTAAATGGGTATACAATTATCTCTTTCGTAGCCACTGTTTAACCCAATGTTTGCTTCGAACTCGCTTTTTCAAAGTTACGGCCAGAACTAGGGCTACAACAGCTTTTATTTTTTTATTTTTACGTCAATTTTGAGTTGAGAAAGATGTTGACGCAGCGGCTGCGGGGTGTGGACTGATGGAAATCGGATTGATCGTGTAATGTAGTCGCGCGATCCGTCAATTCGTGATCGTCGATTTGGATCGCGGATTGCGATCCAGATTGAGCGTGTAACGGGCGCCTTAGACGTTATATCATGCAGAGAAACCGATTTTCTCCGGTTTCTAGCAAGATCCGTTGAAACGTAATCAGAGAATTCAGGTGCCTCTGACATCAGAGTCTCACCATATAAATTACGGCAGAGCGTGTTCCCCCCCCCCTCCCCCATTCCAGTCCCAGTGTTCTACCAGTCAAAAGCTATTGTACTTACCCGTAGCACTGGATATTCAAATTGTTTCCAAATACTTGAAAGTATTTCTTTAAACTAAAGTGTTTACTTCAAGTCAATGAGAGTTACTGATTCAACTATCGATACTTCATCAAGGAGACGATATTGTCATGGCCGTCCTACTTAACGATTCGCTGAGTCAAGTTGTTCTGGCGAAGCTTGAAGTGCGCGGTGAGTCCAGAAGTCTCAAAGCCTCTCTCCCGCCCCGGTCCAGGAGAGACTACCTCCACTCTACACTCGAGTTATCCAGTCGGTTCACGCCTTGAAGACGGTGCTAGTGCACAGCCCCTACTTACACGACGGCTAGTTCTTCACTTCGAGGATCCTGCGATTGCGGCATAAGGTCTGAGAGGTCTATAGGAGTCTACCTGTGTCATACGCCTAGCGCTGAACATTGAGAAGACAGTGTGTCAATTGTATTGAAGTAAGGTGACTTTAATTATTTGTTTTGCTTGTCCCGTCTTGGTGATATCTAAGTAAATTGATATTGCATTAAGCACCCTGTGGGTGGGTCCAGTTGACGCAGATCCGCAACTAACTATCGTGGACTATACCCTCTAGTAAAATGACTCCGCCTGCCTCTCCTTCTGAAAGGATAGCGGGGTAGCGGACTATTAGTCTGCTCTAAGCCATCAGACGGCTATCTGCTCGTCAAAATCAAATATATAACTAATTATCGGCAAATATGTGTTTCATTGTATGTTCTACCTGTCCAAGCACTGACTACCGACAATTCCTATCCATCGACCCGGAGATCTTCTAGAATCTTGCTATATTTCTACTGATCTGAGCCGGCCAATAGAAGTAATAGTATAAAATAGAAAACCCTCCAAGGTGGTTACCTTATGTGGAAATTTGTGTGAATTATAAACCATATATGTATATATTCTGTTGACGTTTAGGCACGGTGACCTAGGTCAAGGACTAATAACCATAAAAGTAATGGTTAAAACGAAACAGAATCGGTTGTTGTAATCCGAAACTCCAGTTCGGGGCTGGACAAGGTCGAGCGACCAATTCCGTCAAGCGGCCGGGCGCCTCTTGAAAAGTAAGTGAATTGAGTAAGGAACGGTTTTATTTTGAAAGATTGATATACTCGTATATACATTGGTAACATCTAGGGTTGGAGTAAATACGAGGCATATCCAGAAAGTAAGTGTACTGAATTTTTATAGGTTACAATTTTTTTATTTAAACAAAAAAATAACGTGGTTACCGTAGTACATATGTAAGCTATTTTTCGACACAGTCGCCATTCCTCTCAATGCAGGTGGTGAAGCGGGGTATCAACTTTTTGATGCCTTCCTCGAAGTAGTTTCCCGCCAACCCCTCCGTCCACTTCTCCACCTCCTCATTTACCTCCTCGTCGGTTGAAAACCTTTTTCCACCCATGTGCAGCTTCAGGGAGGTAAAGAGATAGTAATCTGAAGGTGCTAGGTCAGGGGAATGCGCGGGATAGTTCAGGACATCCCATTTAAACGAGGCGAGCAGTTCCTTCGTGGCGTTGGCCGTGTGTGGTCTGGCATTGTCGTGCAGCAGGCAGACTCCCTTTGTCAGCATGCGTCTCCTCTTGTTCTGAATCGCCCTCCGCAATTTTTTAGGGTCTCACAGTATCTTGCAGAGTTGATGGTCTCCCCTTGAGGCATATATTCAATTAAAATTATGCCTTGACAGTCCCAAAACACGGATGCCATGATTTTCTTGGCTGAAATTGTGGTTTTGAACTTTTTGGCGGAGGATGAAGAGGTGTGACGCCACTGTTGAGACTGCCTTTTTGTTTCAGGCGTGTAGTGTGCAACCCAAGTTTCATCTCCAGTAACGATGGAGTGGAGAAATTCATCTCCATGGAGTTTGCAGCGCCTCAAAAACTCTTGCCCGGCCTCCACTCGATTCAACTTGTGTTGGTCGGTCAGCTGTTTTGGGACCCATTTCGCGGACAGTTTCCGATATCCGAGGGTTTCTGTGATGGTTTCGTGTAGTAGAGATCTGGAGATTTGCGGAAACATCGCAGAAAGTTCATCCACAGTCAATCTGCGATCATCATGGAGCGCATTTTCGATTTTTTCCACAATTTCGTCAGTCACAATTGAAGGTCTTCCGCTCCTCTGATCATCATGCACAGACGTACGACCGTTTTTAAACTCGCGACACCACTTGTACACACTCGTACGATTCATAGCTTTATCACCATATGCAGTTTTCACCTCATTATAAATCTCAACCGGAGGTTTTCCTTTCCAAACGAGATAACGGATGACGCCGCGTATTTCACACTTGGCGGGAGATTAGATTGACATTTTTCACGAAACGTGTTGTCGCGTCGACACTTCTCAACGTACTGACCTCGAACCGGTGTCGTTGCGGAGGAGAAGGGTCAGGCTACACGGAAGTGTAGCCAACATGTCGAAAATAAAATCCATCCGGTCGTGAGAGCCTCAGTACACTTAGTTTCTGGATACGCATAGTATGTAAAAATACTGAGGAAAATAGTGAACCTTGATACCATGAGCAAACAAAAAGTAGACACCCAATTGAAGAGATTTCCACTATTGAATGGTCTGTCAATAAGCATCCCCAGTAACAATTCACTTGGATAAAGCTAGGGATTCTCTCCCTCATGTAGAGACAATGGAGACATCTTTTCTGAATCCTTTCTATCATGAGTGAATACGTAATCCCCTCCCCGCTGGCGCCCATATAACAGAGCAATTATATTATGGATGTCAGTTAGCGTATTGATGGTATTTACCTTTCCCATTACCGAGTCCAGACGAGTGTTGAGCATCTGGAACCTGTCCGTTAGGGCGACGCTTATCATGATGATGAACAGGTCCATGAAGTTCCAGTTGAAGGTGGCCGAAAAGTTGATGGGCTGGAAGCAGATTCCGAATTGAGACAATAAAAAAATATTGTCTTTAAATACTAGAGAGAGAGAGATAGAAGACAATTTATTTATAAAATATATCGCGACTTCCCCGCAGCGTGCTGACGCAGATATCCAACACTACGAGTATTTTCTTCTGCAGGTTTCTCGAATCCACAGTCAGAACTTTATTGACACCATCCCATCCTTACATCTACATTGCATCCATTATCTTACATCACATCTGTTCACGCCAGAGCGTGACGCGAAATTTCGTTCCGATATTGGGCCGCTCTGTTATCGCTGCAGGCCCCGTCGCGCGATTTAATATTGTTCTCACAAGTTCTAAAATATAGTATTGTCGCGGGTTGTGGCGGTTTTGGCGCGACGAACATATTCCCGTCGACGAGTTCAGTTGGGCACAGACAGTCATCCGGATGACACCAGAATACCTAAAGAGGACCAATAGCAAACAATACTCTACTACCAGTGACAATAAGTTTTCAACTACCGTGACCGACCCCTTCAGCCCGAACGAAGCTCCAAGAGTCCTGGAACATCAGCAGAGATCAGCCGATACATCCGACTCCCGTCTTCAACACCTGTGAGTACCTATTCCCTTTTTCTCATCATCCGATGGTGTGGCGTTCGCTTCACCAACATCAAATAAACAACAGAATTTAAACTTAACCATTTAACATCAACTTAATAATCTACACAATGTAGTAACTACGAGTACATCCACTATTGTCTATTCAACCTACACAATGTAGTAACTACATCCACTATTGTTTATTCAATATACACTACACAACAGCGTACGTTATAGTGTTGTTATTTATATAAATTTAAAAATATTAATGTTTTTTAGAAATTACCTGTAAAAAGATGGCTTTTGCGATGGAGAAATTGGTGAAGTAGAACACATGTGGGTAGGAGTTAATGAAATACGACTGCAAGGGAGAATCTTCCCCCTTGCAGTCGTACGCCACCGCTACGCCCGAGGTCAGGCTCAGCACGTGCTCGACTGTAATGTTATGAGACACATTATTCACGCGAGCATTATAACATCGGTTCCTTCTGCCTGCACGAGACTTGCGAGTAGATAATGCGAACTACAAAGTTCCAAAGCAAGTGAGAAAATATTTCCTTTGATGGCTGTGTAGTCCTCTCGTAGAGTGGCACCGCGCGCTATACAAGTTGTACACCCGAGATGACTATATAGTCCTCTCGTAGAGCGGCACCGCGCGCTATACAAGTTGTACACCCGAGATGGCTGTATAGTCCTCTTGTAGAGCGGCACCGCGCGCTATACAAGTTGTACACCCGAGATGAACACGGACTGTCGTCTGTCATCGGTTCCATATCCTCTCGTCTTATATTTTCCCAATTCAACAAAACATTCAGCGGACGTGATGGTTCTCACCGAATTTGCATTGAATCAGCCTTAACAATACATAATATACGAGTATATATTTGAATTGTTTGTTAAAAATACAAACCAAGTGCGAAGAAAAGTATTCCGAAACAGCAGAAGCTGAACCGCCTCTTCAAGGAGCGTTGCGTCGGCAGCCTGCGCTGCCACTCCAGCGGCAGCGGCTCGGGACCATATTCCACCTCCGCCATGGCCGCGCATAGCGCACGCCAGCGCGGTGCTAGCCGCACGAACAGCAGCAGCGAGGTGAGTGCGCTCGAGAAGAACATCAGGCTTACTGGAAATAGAAGAATATACTCGTACGAGTAAGGAGAGGAAAATCATAATAACTCAAACCGCGAGAACAACGAGCTTACAGCAACATCAGCCTTACTACGAGTACAATCAAAAGGATATCGGAGCCTTATCGGAAACACGAGAATATCGGTCATGATCAGAAGAATAGTAGGCTTGTTGCAAATACTCGTAGAAACACACAGTTTTAATTCAACTAGAGAGACGTCGAGCTTACAACAAATTCAACTAGAGAGACGTCGAGCTTACAACAAATTTAACTAGATAGACGTCGAGCTTACAACAAATTCAACTAGAGAGACGTCGAGCTTACAACAAATTCAACTAGAGAGACGTCGAGCTTACAACAAATTTAACTAGATAGACGTCGAGCTTACAACAAATTCAACTAGAGAGACGTCGAGCTTACAACAAATTTAACTAGATAGACGTCGAGCTTACAACAAATTCAACTAGAGAGACGTCGAGCTTACAACAAATTCAACTAGAGAGACGTCGAGCTTACAACAAATTCAACTAGAGAGACGTCGAGCTTACAACAAATTCAACTAGAGAGACGTCGAGCTTACAACAAATTTAACTAGATAGACGTCGAGCTTACAACAAATTCAACTAGAGAGACGTCGAGCTTACAACAAATTTAACTAGATAGACGTCGAGCTTACAACAAATTTAACTAGATAGACGTCGAGCTTACAACAAATTCAACTAGAGAGACGTCGAGCTTACAACAAATTCAACTAGAGAGACGTCGAGCTTACAACAAATTCAACTAGATAGACGTCGAGCTTACAACAAATTCAACTAGAGAGACGTTGAGCTTACAACAAATTCAACTAGAGAGACGTCGAGCTTACAACAAATTCAACTAGAGAGACGTCGAGCTTACAACAAATTCAACTAGAGAGACGTCGAGCTTACAACAAATTCAACTAGAGAGACGTCGAGCTTACCACAAATTCAACTAGAGAGACGTCGAGCTTACAACAAATTCAACTAGAGAGACGTCGAGCTTACAACAAATTCAACTAGAGAGACGTCGAGCTTACAACAAATTCAACTAGAGAGACGTCGAGCTTACAACAAATTCAACTAGAGAGACGTCGAGCTTACAACAAATTCAACTAGAGAGACGTCGAGCTTACAACAAATTCAACTAGAGAGACGTCGAGCTTACAACAAATTCAACTAGAGAGACGTTGAGCTTACAACAAATTCAACTAGAGAGACGTCGAGCTTACAACAAATTCAACTAGAGAGACGTCGAGCTTACAACAAATTCAACTAGAGAGACGTCGAGCTTACAACAAATTCAACTAGATAGACGTCGAGCTTACAACAAATTCAACTAGAGAGACGTCAAGCTTACAACAAATTCAACTAGAGAGACGTCGAGCTTACAACAAATTCAACTAGAGAGACGTCGAGCTTACAACAAATTCAACTAGAGAGACGTCGAGCTTACAACAAATTTAACTAGATAGACGTCGAGCTTACAACAAATTCAACTAGAGAGACGTCGAGCTTACAACAAATTCAACTAGATAGACGTCGAGCTTACAACAAATTCAACTAGAGAGACGTCGAGCTTACAACAAATTCAACTAGAGAGACGTTGAGCTTACAACAAATTCAACTAGAGAGACGTCGAGCTTACAACAAATTCAACTAGAGAGACGTCGAGCTTACAACAAATTCAACTAGAGAGACGTCGAGCTTACAACAAATAACAGCAATTTGATCAGAGAACCTCCGAAGTCTCCACGAGTATAGTAGAGCGTTGTTCTTCCAAAGTACTTAAATATACTCGTATATATAAAAAGGGTGTCAGTCTAGTTTGACAATAAATAATTAGTTGGTAGAGTACTCGTTTATTCGTTCTTATTCCAACAATATTGCGTCGTAAGATTTACCAATTAACCAAAGTTCGATTACAACCTAACATAACATCGAATGCTTCGACCTGGATAAGGAAGACATATGTTACCGGAAGAAATGCGGAAGAAGAAGTGTATGAAAGAATGACAAGGAATGCGAGAAATAGTAGGTGCATGGATGTGAAATGTGATCAAGTATGGTGCTCCGTCTTATCTGCCTATCCCAATAAGGATTTAATTTGTCCCTTAACAGGCCCCTAATATGAGCCAAAGTAGTAAGACCCCACTATGTAGTCATTTTTTTTTCCATGTATTTACGAGTACTTCTCAACGTTCCAAATTGACAATACTCATGGCTGTTTTAATTTTGTCCACAGCTGCTCTGAACAATACCACACCTCCCCTCTCTAAGGTTATTCAGCCGTTGTAATTTATTTTTATCAAACACTGTTTATTCCACTTTTTTGTGACGGTATAACCCTACCGGTTTCAAGGCTTTCACCTCATCTTCAGGGGAGCGCAAACAAGACTAAATGCTGTTAGAACTGGTACCGATAAACACGCTTCAACGGTTGGAGGCTGGGGGGTGAGGAAGGCACGGGACAATTTCGGCCAAGAGCGGAGAGATTTTGGGGAAATAACTGTTCAACAGATGTTCCGATCGTTGTACTGACTTAGAAATTTCTAGGGCCTCTAATCAGCCAGTTTAGGGAGTTCCTCTAATCAGGTTATGTTAAGCCAAAGTACACATAGTACCAGAGTATGTTAAGCCAAAGTACGAGTATGTTTCTTATCACGAACACAGGACATCACTAGTTATTGTACATTTATTGAATTTAATAATAGTTTGTATATACGAGTATAAAGAAAAACGGACAGAAATTTCGATGTCTTTAAAAAAAACCCTGCAGCAGCAATAATTTTTTTCCACGAGTCTGACACTGTCCAAAATGAATGATGTACCGGCCATTAAAATGAAAAATGTACCGGCCACTAAAATGAATGATGTACCGGCCATTAAAATGAATGATGTACCGGCCATTAAAATGAATGATGTACCGGCCACTAAAATGAATGATGTACCGGCCATTAAAATGAATGATGTACCGGCCATTAAAATGAATGATGTACCGGCCACTAAAATGAATGATGTACCGGCCATTAAAATGAATGATGTACCGGCCATTAAAATGAATGATGTACCGGCCACTAAAATGAATGATGTACCGGCCATTAAAATGAAAAATGTACCGGCCATTAAAATGAATGATGTACCGGCCACTAAAATGAATGATGTACCGGCCACTAAAATGAATGATGTACCGGCCATTAAAATGAATGATGTACCGGCCATTAAAATGAATGATGTACCGGCCACTAAAATGAATGATGTACCGGCCATTAAAATGAATGATGTACCGGCCATTAAAATGAATGATGTACCGGCCACTAAAAAGAATGATGTACCGGCCATTAAAATGAATGATGTACCGGCCATTAAAATGAATGATGTACCGGCCACTAAAATGAATGATGTACCGGCCATTAAAATGAATGATGTACCGGCCATTAAAATGAATGATGTACCGGCCATTAAAATGAATGATGTACCGGCCACTAAAATGAATGATGTACCGGCCACTAAAATGAATGATGTACCGGCCATTAAAATGAATGATGTACCGGCCATTAAAATGAATGATGTACCGGCCACTAAAATGAATGATGTACCGGCCATTAAAATGAATGATGTACCGGCCATTTAAATGAATGATGTACCGGCCATTAAAATGAATGATGTACCGGCCATTAAAATGAATGATGTACCGGCCACTAAAATGAATGATGTACCGGCACTAAAATGAATGATGTACCGGCACTAAAATGAATGACGTAACGGCCACTAAAATGAATGATGTACCGGCCACTAAAATGAATGACGTACCGGCCACTAAAATGAATGACGTACCGGCCACTAAAATGAATGACGTACCGGCCACTAAAATGAATGACGTACCGGCCACTAAAATGAATGACGTACCGGCCACTAAAATGAATGATGTACCGGCCACTAAAATGAATGATGTACCGGCCACTAAAATGAATTATGTACCGGCCACTAAATAGAATGATGTACCGGCCACTAAAATGAATGATGTACCGGCCACTAAACATATCAGGAAACCAAAATAGCCCTTCTCGGCCGGATACTCGGTTATCCGGGAGATCTCGGTCCAAAAATGCATGTATTTATCCAAAACTATCAAAAATGGTTAGACAATATTTATCACCACCTCCTCCTCCTGGCAGCATACCCAGTGAAAGAATGTTCAGCGAGGCGGGTATAGATTATTCAGCCAGAAGAGTCATTCTGTAATCGTGTGAGTAACACTCTCTGTATTACACAACTTGTGTAGTGGTATTGGTTAAAGAATACCATACGATTGGTTCGCGCAGAGCGCACGTTTTTTTTTTTTAACCTGGTGATTTTATTGCCATGTGGCAATCTCTTCCAACCAACCATAAAGATGTTTTTATAGGCCCTAAGTGTTAACCAGATTGGAATCCTATTTAAAAAAATCTGGGTTCCAGCGGGGATCGAACCCGCAACCTCCGGATCGGCAGACAAGTGTCTTACCAGGCCACGGAGGTCGTCACGTTTGTTTTGTTGTTAAAATACTCGGTGATTAGAAAAACACTACAATGTCGAAATTAGAAGTGCCATTTTTGTGTGATGTAATATACGAGTATAATTCAAAATGTTTCGAAAGCTTAGAATATACTTTGTTATAACTTAAAGTTTCCTAGAATTTAGTATCACTCCATCCACTATTATTTTAAAACTTTATTATTTGGCATTGTAATTATGTAATTATGATATAATATATTCATATGTTAAATAATCTTACAAACAATAATAATTGTCTAGTGATGAATAACTTCTTCGGAGTCTCGGCCCAATGGTAGGACGCCTTACTCCTTCATCGGATAAGGTCTGACTGTTACGATATTTATTGGATATTTTTTGGATCGTTTTAGGAGTCGGGAAAGGATAGGTTTGTGAGAAATGTTTTTTTTTTTTTATGAATCATTATGAGAAATTATAAAAACGATTAAATACATATATAAATGTGATGGTATATACATAAAAATTACATGCGAATATACATAAATTTGTGTCGTCACACACGGTAATATATTGAACGGGTGTGTCTGAAAAATAATGGTGATGAGTAAAATATAAAAATGAATATAGTATATATAGGTAAATAATAGGGGAGACGCGTGTGACTTTTATAATTATACTAGCTGTACCCAGCCACGCGTTGCTGTGGCTCAGTCTGGTTAAATGTAAAAGAAAGAAAAGAGAAAGCACACGTTTCAATTGTGTTTAATTTCACAATGCGTATACAATATTTTTGATGTCTTGTATACAATCTGGGTATACAATATTTTTGATGTCTTTCAGGCACTCTCAGTCTGTCGCGTTTATCACCGTGCTTGCAAATGATCGCGTCACTCCAAGAGGTCAATTCACGATATGATTTGAATTCAAATCAAAGATCGATTGCACTGAAAAAGAAGAAAAATAGTTATAACAAAAACATATAAAATTGCGAAACATTAAAAAACGAACTCAATAATATTGTTAAGTTCGGATACATCTTTGTTCTTGCCGCCAACAATAGCTCACTTAGCTAATCGTGATTCTTATAATTGATTTGAATATAGGGAAATACTTTTTCAAACAATTCCTCTTTTAACGTCACTAAATTGCAGAAGTTCTATTACCGTCATTTACAACTGCATCTCGCAAATCAACGTATACTTCAGAGCGAAGCTTGGTCCGATTCAAACGGATGAATATCAAATTTTATCAACTTTAATATAGGCCTCGATTGTAATAAATAGCAAGTTATTTAGGTAAATACATCACATAAAACTAATAATAAATCTTGTTACAAATTAGCAAAAATGGGCAGTTCGTTAAAAATCTAATGTGACATTTGTTAAAAGTTAGTTGCATGAAACTTTTAATAATTCAAATGTATAAAACATACACAGATATATACCATTAATTCAAATAAAAATCAATAATAACAAAAATAACAAAAACCGGTTTAAAAAACCCGAATTGAAAGATATTTAATATTCGGAATTAAAATAAATTGAAATCTATATTGCGTGTGTTGCCGTTACATTCAACAGGGGGCGCTCTTATTATATTGTCTGTTTTATATACAACTGTTTATTAAATTTCACAATGCTTGTGGATAAACAATATTTTTTGTTAAAAAGCAATTCTTCTTTTGACGTCACTAAGTTGCAGAAGTTATGAGGCAATGAAATTCGTCCTGAGATCAGATCAACTGGTACCTTTCCATTCCCGATTTCCAGCAATTGATGTGAGAATATCTCAGCTGATCGATCGTTTTGCAACTGGACATGCATATTTGTAGTTAACTTCAACGTCTTTACGTCTCGCCACAAAATAGAGTATTTCAGGCAAGCATTTATTTCATCCGCCGGTGTCGATCGAGGAATTACAGGTAATGTTTGCCTGAAATCTCCTGCAAGCAATATAAATGCGTTCCCAAATGGTCTGATGTTTCCACGCAAATCTCGCAATGATCGATCAAGAGCTTCGAGCGACTTTTTGTGTGCCATTGTGCATTCATCCCAAACAATAAGTTTGCATTTCTGCAATACTTTTCCCATGCCGGATACTTTGGAAACGTTGCACGTGGGAGTTTCAATGAATCGCATGTTCAATGGCAATTTCAAAGCGGAATGAGCAGTTCTTCCACCTGGTAGAAGTGTCGCAGCTATTCCTGACGACGCAAGAGCTAAGGCTATGCCATTTTGGGATCGAATTGCTGCCAGAATCAATCTAATTAGGAACGTTTTACCAGTTCCTCCTGGCGCATCTAAGAAGAAGATTTCTCCAACCCCTTTATTGAGTCATTAGAAAGTCAGTATAATAAAAATTAGTAATTAAAACGTCAGTTGAGAGAAAACAATTTTTCGATTTATAAAAAAAATCAACAGCTAACCATTTTACAGTTGACAAATTTGCCCCAATACGATGTGCTGGGCTGAAAAAGCTAGGGTGTGAAAACATCTGGTGTCCCCGTGGCTGGGTTCGCCCTATATTGGTGGGGTGTATCTTGGCCGAAGGGATGCTATTAGATGAGCCCACACCTTTTGATAGCTTCTGTATATAATGTATTATCTGCAATTAATGTGTTTTAAAAGTGTTATTTAAATATAATCTGGACATACTATGCTGCTATCAATAAACCTATTATTTATTTATTTATTTATGTAACAACGTTCAGTAAGAAAAAAGAAAGTTAAAACATATAAAATTGTGAAACATTAAAAAAAGAAGTGAGCAGCGTAAAAGTTTGTTTTAATTTTCATTCATACAATACATTAGAAAGTCAGTATAATAAAAATGAGTAATTAAAACGTCAGTTTAGAGAAAACAATTTTTCGATTTATAAAAAAAATCAACAGCTTACCATTTTACAGTTGACAAATTTGCCCCAATACGATGTGCTGGGCTGAAAAAGCTAGGGTGTGGGCTGCAAAACATCTGGTGTCCCCGTGGCTGGGTTCGCCCTATATTGGTGGGGTGTATCTTGGCCGAAGGGATGCTATTAGATGAGCCCAGACTTTTTGATAGCTTCTGTATATACTGTATTATCTGCAATTTATGTGTTTTAAAAGTGTTATTTAAATATAATCTGGACATACTATGCTGCTATCAATAAACCTATAATTTATTTATGTAACAACGTTCAGTAAGAAAAGAGAAAGTTAAAACATATAAAATTGTGAAACATTAAAAAAGGAACTGAGCAGCGTAAAAGTTTGTTTTAATTTTCATTTTTTTTGCGATATTTCTACGGGTACTTCTTTCTAATGTACCACCAAATAATTTATTTATTTAATTAATGACATAAAAGTGTCTTTATATACAAATGAACATGTGACAGGTTATACAAGTACTTAAAATTATTGACAAATAATACAACTTTATCTTAAATTAACATGTGTACTTTTCTTTTTGAAAAAAGTTAGGTTAACTTTTGAAATATGAAACAATAATGAAAGTTTTTCATCAAATATAATTCTTAAGTCCATTATTTTTTAAACTTACAACTTACCACAACCACTCAAGTCAATTTTATGACAATATAACTATTTTTTATTATTTTTTATCAAGTTTTTTATTAACGACGTAAGATCGCGTCACAATGATAATATAAAATGCGTCACAATGATAATATAAAGCTTGGTTCGTGTCTAGAATAAATATATTTACGAAAAAAAAAACCTGTTTTATTTATAAAATTTATAAAATATGTATTATATATAAAATTTATTATTTAATATTAAAGATAAAATTATTTTATATTTTATGTATATAGACTTATTTGAATAAAAATATTCATCACGAAATGTCAAAATAGAATATAGTCAACTGTCAAAATGTTTAGTTGATAAAATTTATTATTTATGAAATATGTATTAGTTATAAAATTTATGATTTAATATTAAACATAAAATTATTTTATATTTATATTATGTATATAGACTTTATAAATATTAATTACGAAACGTCAAATAGAATATGGTCAACTGTCAAAATGAGATTCGTCTTGTCCCCGACAGGTTCGCATAGATATTTCTTTTTGATTTAAAAAAAAAATTATATACACTGATATATATATATAAATAAAAATCAAAAAACATTTCCGTTGACGACTATTAACTTTACTCAAAATTTCAAAGCGATCGGTAGAGAACTTCCGGAGATTAGCTACCAATAATTAACGAACATTTACATTTTTATTTATATAGATTGATATGTAAATGTTTATTGAGAGTAGATGTTAATTGAGAGAGAGAGATACGTGATTGCCTATGGGGGTAAGCTGTCAGCCGGAGGAGCTGTCGCTGATGGGGGGTTCAGAGTGACGATCGGACGGTCATTTGAGGGGACATTTACTGTTAATGTTAAGGGAGGGTTCTCAGGGATGTCTTTCAAAATTGATTTCGGGCGAGTGTGTCTATATCTAGTGTTCGCGTTGTAGTTACCTAAGGCTTTTATGATTGGGTTTGGATGTCTGGATATGGAGCTGTAAAAGGAGTTCGAGGATAGTTTGCAGTTTGGTATCTGCGTGGAGTCTTGAGTTGCGGACTGTGTAGGGTGCTTTTAAGATCGTATTTTTATGTGCTATAATCTAATTAAAGCTGACGAACATTTTTACTTTATAATACTTTTACTTATATTTATTTTTAATCTTGAAGATTTCCATTATTGTTATTTAATGTTTCCTAGAATCTGCCATTCCTAAACAATTAATATGTTAAATAAACTTACTTTCATTTTATTTTTATGTGCATTACAATTTAAGCTGACAGCATTTTTAATTTACAAAACGTGTGTTTATTTCAATGTTTGAATGTAAAATATTATTTTTATATTTTTTGCTTTTTCACTTCATTAAAAAAATAAAGTGATAAGTTTTTGTAAACGCACTGTTACTCACACTATTGCAAAATGACTCTTCTGGCTGAACGATCTATACGAGTATTAACTACGGAGAGAGAAGGGATAAACAAATTCCGCGAAACGTAGAGAAATGATTACTATATTTCTGAATTATGTTATGTTATGTTATGTTATGTTATGATCTGCCATTATTGGGATTTAATTATTAAATAATTGCATTTTTTCGCTAAATAAAAAAAATACGTTAAAATAAATTTTGTGTAATTTTTTTTTATGAACTTTTAACTTTTTTAATAAACAACAAATTTGTGAGCTGTCACAGGACTCATCCTAGAATTTCCGAACTATACCCGAAATGTAAATATTATAGATTGTGGAGAAGGCCTATGCGTTCAGCGGGGAACTAATGAGTAGGCTGGAAGTGATGGTGCTCGACGATGGTCAAGTTATTAAGAATATACTTCACTTACTGGTCCTGTATATGTCAATGCCATCGTCCAAAATTCTCAGGATGCAGAAAGTGACCATGATGGCGGTGAGTGCCATGATGAGGAAGCTGTACAGCACTCGCCAACTCCAATAAGTGAACCTGTGGTAACAAAATGTACTCGTATATTGTGGTAACTAACTAAAAACTGGACTTCTTGTCTCTAATGTTTGCTGAAGCAGTCACTGGATCAGGGGATGTACAATACCTCAGGATTAACACGTCGAGCTCCAGACTCATGAGACTGCCCCATTACTTAAAGCCAGTACGAAGGGTGACATCATAATCATCCTATATGTTTCATCAGGAATACAGAGATGCCATAAAACGTTTCAAGCCAGGTTGATCTACATCTCGACACTTCACGTCCTCCAATGTTACCCAAACTTTCGGTCTCGGAATAACCCCCATCAACATTTGTATTCATGAACTTAGTAATGAAGACAAGAGCATCACCACTCGCACACGGAATGACCTTGTTGAGAAAATTTTCATATATTGATATTAAATGTTCTATTTCTCGGTTGATAAATTGAGATCCAAGCAAAAAATACAATCTACGCATAAAAATTTAATAGGAGCCGATTCCTGTCGAGTCCTTTCGTTAAAAGGTTCTATGAAGCATTGGACACGACACACTATAAAGAAGATGATAATCCCTACAGTCTATACGTGCTGAGGGGACTGAACTGAACATGGATCCTATCGTTTAGGGGATGTCGAACCGTGGAGTATCTGGGGGAGTACGAAATACTAATTCCAAGAGACAGGAGAACAGCATGGTACCTCAGGGTCGAGACATCGGCTCCCAGGAGCCCCGTGACAGGCAACACTCCGAAGCACTGCCCCACCACGAGGATGGGTCCGATGGCCTTATAGAAAGTGTTGTCCTGGTTCCATCTGTTGTTACTTTCTGCATCTTCCTCTTTTTCTTTTATTGGAGGAAATATTTCTGTAAATATTCAATCGTTTCCCGTCCTCATTAGTTGCAAAATCGATCTTATTTTCAAATAACGACAACAACAGGTAAAATACAAGAGTCATGTTATTGCGACAACTCAATACCGGGACGTGTTCAGTGTGTTCAACTTTCATAATATCGAACACATCCCGGGATCGAGTTAATACATTAATACTGGTTTACACTTTCCGTGGTAAAATAATGTAAAGTCATTCTTTGTTTAACACAATATCCAAGTTGTTTTTCCTTTTTCATCTCGTCGATTTTTTTATATATTCATTGGTTTTTACTAACAAAATTTCAAGATCTCTAAAAAAATTGCGGATATTTCGATGTCTTCGTATTGACTGAATTAATTAATTTAAAAATATATTTTTTGTTTTTATTTTTTCTAAATAGATTTCCATTTTTTTGTTTTTCTTAATAGATTCTGTCAAAAGTCTCTTATAAAATGTCAACAAAAATCTATTGCAACATGTCAACAAAGTCTCTTGTAAAACGTCAGCAAAAGTCTCTTGTAAAATGTCAACAAAAGTCTCTTGTAAAATGTCAACAAAAGTCTCTTGTAAAATGTCAACAAAAGTCTTTTGTAAAATGTCAACAAAAGTGTCTTGTAAAATGTCAACAAAAGTCTCTTGTAAAATGTCAACAAAAGTCTCTTGTAAAATGTCAACAAAAGTCTCTTGTAAAATGTCAACAAAAGTCTTTTGTAAAATGTCAACAAAAGTCTCTTGTAAAATGTCAACAAAAGTGTCTTGTAAAATGTCAACAAAAGTTTATGATAACATGATAAAAAATATATTTAGAGTTTTATTCTTTCTTTTGTTTGGTTTAGTTTAGACTCTCCATTTAATTTTCTCTCTTTGCGCTGCAGTGAGTCTGGGGTTGTGTATGCGCGAGTGTGTGCGCTGCAGTGAGTCTGGGGTTATGTATGCGTGAGTGTGTGCGCTGCAGTGAGTCTGGGGTTATGTATGCGTGAGTGTGTGCGCTGCAGTGAGTCTGGGGTTGTGTATGTGCGAGTGTGTGCGCTGCAGTGAGTCTGGGGTTGTGTATGTGCGAGTGTGTGCGCTGCAGTGAGTCTGGGGTTATGTATGCGTGAGTGTGTGCGCTGCAGTGAGTCTGGGGTTATGTATGCGTGAGTGTGTGCGCTGCAGTGAGTCTGGGGTTATGTATGCGTGAGTGTGTGCGCTGCAGTGAGTCTGGGGTTATGTATGCGTGAGTATGTGCGCTGCAGTGAGTCTGGGGTTATGTATGCGTGAGTGTGTGCGCTGCAGTGAGTCTGGGGTTATGTATGCGTGAGTGTGTGCGCTGCAGTGAGTCTGGGGTTATGTATGCGTGAGTGTGTGCGCTACAGTTAGTCTGGGGTTGTGTATGTGCTACAGTGAGTCTGGGGTTGTGTATGCGTGAGTGTGTGTATTCATATTTTAAACAATTATCGGACATATTAATTGATTTTAGTTCGTATAATATTAACTGCTATTTTTTTAAATTGTAATTTACGTATACAAGGGTATAAGGGCTGAAAAATATGAGATGTCCTGGCGGCCGGGCTTGCCCTCTACTGGTGATTGTATATGCCGACTGGGGAGGAGATGAGCTCTTATGTACAAATATATACAATATGTAATTTCAGGATATATATCACTCATACAATATATATCACTCATGTAATGCTATAAATAATGAACCAATATTTATTTGCTTAAAATCTGAGAATATGCATGATGAGTTATATGGACGTGACAAAAGGGAAAGTTCTGCAATATAATCAAATTGACTGGAGATTTGTCTAATTGAATAGAGATATGGCTTGATTGTGATTGGGATGTTGATTATCTATGTTAGGTGTTATTGTTGATTTCGGAATGTTTCAAGAAAATGTGTTGTTTTTTAATATAAGTTATTGATACAAACATTTAAAATTGTCTCACCATCAAACATCGTCGTTACTTTCACAGGATACTCGTATTCTGTTTCCTCGGAAATAAGAAGTGACCTAAAAGAAGGATTTTTAAAAAATAATTCGATACAATGTTGTGTTAGGAATCACTTGGATATTACCCAGTGTGGGAGGTCATATCAAAATTTATGACGGTATATGAATACTACACACATACACTAAACTACACCTAAAGCGGAATGTGCTATAATTCCATATCGAAAGATTTACAAAGGTTACTTTATAGATTATCTTCCTGTGGTCAATTTTATGTGGTTTTCTTACCAAACCGTGCAGGTGAGAAGGTAGAAGAGCCAAAGTGAGATAGCGTTATGTGCAGACGCTATCTCACTTCCCCGCTGCCACCTGCTCTCCTGCACAGTTATGTGCAAACGCTATCTCACTTCCCCGCTGCCACCTGCTCTCCTGCACAGTTATGTGCAAACGCTATCTCACTTCCCCGCTGCCACCTGCTCTCCTGCACAGTTATGTGCAGACGCTATCTCACTTCCCCGCTGCCACCTGCTCTCCTGCACAGTTATGTGCAAACGCTATCTCACTTCTCCGCTGCCACCTGCTCTCCTGCACAGTTATGTGCAGACGCTATCTCACTTCCCCGCTGCCACCTGCTCTCCTGCACAGTTATGTGCAAACGCTATCTCACTTCCCCGCTGCCACCTGCTCTCCTGCACAGTTATGTGCAAACGCTATCTCACTTCATCGCTGCTACCTGCTCTTATGTACGTGGTAGTAGCAAAATGAGATAGCATTTGCACATAACCGTGCAGGTGAACAGGTGAAGTGAGATTGCGTCTGCACATAACCGTGCAGGTGAACATGTGAAGTGAGATTGCGTCTGCACATAACCGTGCAGGTGAACAGGTGAAGTGAGATTGCGTCTGCACATAACCGTGCAGGTGAACAGGTGAAGTGAGATAGCGTCTGCACATAACCGTGCAGGTGAACAGGTGGAGGTGAAAAACTTAAATAATTCAGTACAATACTTGTTATCACGACTTTTTAAATTTACGCTTAGTGATTAAAATGTTGATGATAAAGTGTCGTGTCGGTCAATCCGCTTTCCTTGTGTATAGACCGCTAGTTATGAGCTTCGGCCTCTCTATATAGTAAGATTGTCGGTCAATCCGCTTTCCCTGTGTATAGACCGCTAGTTATGGGCTTCGGCCTCTCTATATAGTAAGAGTGTCGGTCAATCCGCTTTCCCTGTGTATAGACCGCTAGTTATGGGCTTCGGCCTCTCTATATAGTAAGAGTGTCGGTCAATCCGCTTTCCCTGTGTATAGACCGCTAGTTATGGGCTTCGGCCTCTCTATATAGTAAGATTGTCGGTCAATCCGCTTTCCCTGTGTATAGACCGCTAGTTATGGGCTTCGGCCTCTCTATATAGTAATAGTGTCGGTCAATCCGCTTTCCCTGTGTTTAGACTGCTAATTATGGGCTTCGGCCTCTCTATATAGTAAGATTGTCGGTCAATCTGCTTTCCCTGTGTTTAGACTGCTAATTATGGGCTTCGGCCTCTCTATAATGCCACGGAATTTGATAAAAGCTTACCCAATTGAATGTATCATCCTGTGTTGTATATTTTGTATATGATATGTAAAAAATAAAATTTGTCATAACGGCTTTAAATAGTGACACGAAGTGTTTTCATATATTCATAATTAAAGTACTCTTGAGGGGACAGTTCATATCAAAAGACATATTTCGATGTACATGTAGCACCTCACCCACCGCGTACGTGTTGGTGTTGGCCTTTTCTATCGTGTGCGACTGTGACTGGCGGTTGTGGTCAACGGTTAGCATTTACACCTATCTTCATCCGGACTGTTTATTTATTTTAAGATTATATATACAATAGTTTTGTAGCGTACCTACGTCCCTAAATAAATAAATAATTGTCAAACATAATTTGTAGTCAAAATAAATTGTAAACATACAGGGTCAACGACCGATGAATCAACCTCTGAACAATCTACAATTGTCACATACTAGAAACGTCAACAAAATTACTCACAAATAGTATTTACGCTTTGTCTCGCCGTCTCGACAAATAAATATCCTACCCGCTATAATAGGGCACGCGCAGGAGTGAGACAAAGTATATATCGCGTCGCATTCACTCACAACTATAAAATACCTACTTGTAGACAAATAAAGATTATTATTAACTCGACCGTTCATTGACTATTCACTTTCCCTTTTATCCGCATTCCTGAGTTTTGTATTTATTTTAAATACAAGACATATCAAAATCATCACGACGTATCAAGTTAAGCATCTCGCTACAGTTTTAAAGTTTTGCAGCACTCGAAATATTCTGTAAAAGTACTGGGAATTCGTTAGGTTGTTTTAACACCAGACATGTATGGTATAAGCCGCTTTACAAGTATATTTACTTCGCTGAGAGTCATTTCCCATCTCCCGTGATGTCGGACTTGAGGTCTGCCATCATCACTACTCGTATTCTGTTCACACTCTGATAACAGCGCGGGTGTTGGTGGGATCGAACTGAACTGAACTGAACTGAACTCTAAGAATATGTTTATTTTTTAATATCATATCCCATTAGTTGTATATTATTATTATTAAAGCGCTATTACGCTATAATAAAAAAACGCCATAGAAGTTTGGCAAAACGAAAGTATTCAACAGATCAAAGCCGTCGATCGTCTTGGAAGCTTTATCTCCCTGCAATCAGAATTTAGGGTTTGATTTGTCAAGACAGCGGTGCTTTCTGAAGTACAACAGCTGACGAATAATAAACGGATACAGCCACACATGCCTTGTTATGGGCTTCACAGGATGGCTGATAATCATACTCGATTACGAAGGATCTGTCGTATCACTTCTGTGTGCATCCACACCTTACCGTTCTCAATTCGATCCTACCACCCACGACCTAACATAAGTCTCCATCCGGCATGAACTGCAATCTCTCTCTCCATGGCTCCATCCCAACTCATTATCTGCGAAGACTGTTGGGGTCAGCTCTCCTCGTCCTCAGGTTGTATGCTCTTCTGTCCCGTACTACGTCCCCCAGGCCGTGCCTCTGCATCAGGTTATCTCTTTGCACCACCCATGAATTCCTTGGTCTTCCTCTGGTTGTTATTCGAGGAAGATCCATGGAGATTGCCTGGTTCACAATGTGATCGGGTGCTCTGCGTCCAACGTGCCCGTACCATCTCAATTGCCTCTCCTCCATCTTGCTGTTGATGTCTGTAACACCCAGGCTTCCACGAATGTGTGAGCTTCTTATTTTGTCTCTTAGGGACACACCTGCTGACCATCTTAGCATGCGCATTTCAGCAGTTTCTAGTTGCCTAGAGTAAGAGGTATACATCGTCCAGCATTCGGAGCCATAGAGGAGTGCGGGTCTGACAATTGTTTGTATAATTGTTTGGTATACTACGGCGTGAACTGCAATATAACGTTGAAATCTTCTTTTTTTTATAAGAGTGATGTCACGTAGTGATAAAAATGGAACTGCTCAAAGAGACTCCTCCTCTTTTAGGGGCGATACACTCGAGTGTGAAAAGAATAGTAGAGACGACGGACTTAAGGTACGACGTGAAGGAACTTAGAAAATTACTCGCAGCAAAGTAAATATATTTATAAAGTGGTTTAATGCCTAGAGTTCAAACAGCCCAACGAGTTGTTAGAACTTTCACAGACACTACATGTGCTGCAAAACTATTCTTTGACGCCACTAGGTTAAAGTAACCGATCGTCTCTAAGATGAACCTAAGTAAGACCGAGTGGAGATCTCTTCGGACAGATCTTTACTGACTCGATTATTATTGCAGTGCCACATAATGTGATCTGCGGATTGATCCAGATAGTCGCAAAAATTACAACAGAGCATGGAGACAAGATTGAAGCTAAAAAAATCACCATTCAAATTCCCTTGACTAAAGACAAATTGGGAAGCTTGGCTACACTCACGAGAAGCCGAGACGCACCCTGATATAAAGACAAATTGGGAAGCTTGGCTACACTCACGAGAAGCCGAGACGCACCCTGATATAAAGACAAATTGGGAAGCTTGGCTACACTCACGAGAAGCCGAGACGCACCCTGATATAAAGACAAATTGGGAAGCTTGGCTACACTCACGAGAAGCCGAGACGCACCCTGATATAAAGACAAATTGGGAAGCTTGGCTACACTCACGAGAAGCCGAGACGCACCCTGATATAAAGACAAATTGGGAAGCTTGGCTACACTCACGAGAAGCCGAGACGCACCCTGATATAAAGACAAATTGGGAAGCTTGGCTACACTCACGAGAAGCCGAGACGCACCCTGATATAAAGACAAATTGGGAAGCTTGGCTACACTCACGAGAAGCCGAGACGCACCCTGATATAAAGACAAATTGGGAAGCTTGGCTACACTCACGAGAAGCCGAGACGCACCCTGATATAAAGACAAATTGGGAAGCTTGGCTACACTCACGAGAAGCCGAGACGCACCCTGATATAAATTTAAAAAATAATGTCAGTCTTTCCACGGACGATGACGATGACGACCATCGACGTTGAAAAGTTCCGATGTCATTAGGATAGCGTTGGTCTAATCAATGTACCCTTTATTTAAGCTTATGCGCGCCACTTACTCGTACAATCCACACAATACAGTGCTACAGCCACATGATGTATTGAGAAGCCCAACAAGGTGGATGGATGGTTTGGGTGACTAGACTGGGACTTGGGACTGACCTCTTCAGTTGAGGGGGAGCCGCCACGGGCTTGGCCCACTGCAGTGCCGGCAGGTCTGCTTTGCTCATCCTGCGTCTGCTTACAGACTGCTCCTTGCTGCTGGAGACTGTCTACGATGAGATACAACGGTCTACTGGCGTCGTTACAGTTTTCATACTGAAATGAAATGTTCTCTATTAAGAAATGTGGAATATGAGTGTATTAGTATCAAGTTGTATTATTAATAACAATAGTTGTATTATTAAGTATCAAGATGAATACGAGTGTACAATAGTTGTATTATTAAGTATCAAGATGAGTGACTAACGAGTGATCACATCAACTGATGCGTCATTCTATTCTATTCAACTGCCTCCAGATTGGAATACGAGTGTACAATAGTTGTATTATTAAGTATCAAAATGAGTGACTAACGAGTGATCACATCAACTGATGCGTCATTCTATTCTATTCAACTGCCTCCAGATTGGAATACGAGTGTACAATAGTTGTATTATTAAGTATCAAGATGAGTGACTAACGAGTGATCACATCAACTGATGCGTCATTCTGTTCTATTCAACTGCCTCCAGATTGGAATACGAGTGTACAATAGTTGTATTATTAAGTATCAAGATGAGTGACTAACGAGTGATCACATCAACTGGTGCGTCATTCTATTCTATTCAACTGCTTCCAGATTGGAATACGAGTGTACAATAGTTGTATTATTAAGTATCAAGATGAGTGACTAACGAGTGATCACATCAACTGATGCGTCATTCTATTCTATTCAACTGCCTCCAGATTGGAATACGAGTGTACAATAGTTGTATTATTAAGTATCAAGATGAATACGAGTGTACAATAGTTGTATTATTAAGTATCAAGATGAGTGACTAGCGAGTGATCACATCAACTGATGCGTCATTCTATTCTATTCAACTGCCTCCAGATTGGAATACGAGTGTACAATAGTTGTATTATTAAGTATCAAGATGAGTGACTAACGAGTGATCACATCAACTGATGCGTCATTCTATTCTATTCAACTGCCTCCAGATTGGAATACGAGTGTACAGTAGTTGTATTATTAAGTATCAAGATGAATACGAGTGTACAATAGTTGTATTATTAAGTATCAAGATGAGTGACTAACGAGTGATCACATCAACTGATGCGTCATTCTATTCTATTCAACTGCCTCCAGATTGGAATACGAGTGTACAATAGTTGTATTATTAAGTATCAAGATGAGTGACTAACGAGTGATCACATCAACTGATGCGTCATTCTATTCTATTCAACTGCCTCCAGATTGGAATACGAGTGTACAATAGTTGTATTATTAAGTATCAAGATGAGTGACTAACGAGTGATCACATCAACTGATGCGTCATTCTATTCTATTCAACTGCCTCCAGATTGGAATACGAGTGTACAATAGTTGTATTATTAAGTATCAAGATGAGTGACTAACGAGTGATCACATCAACTGATGCGTCATTCTATTCTATTCAACTGCCTCCAGATTGGAATACGAGTGTACAATAGTTGTATTATTAAGTATCAAGATGAGTGACTAACGAGTGATCACATCAACTGATGCGTCATTCTATTCTATTCAACTGCCTCCAGATTGGAATTATGGTAATCTCGTGGCTGCCATCGTGGCTTCATTTCTATTTATTCTTAAATAAATATAACAAAGTATCCCAGTCTGACTAAAGCGTTTGTCAGGTGACAATGCTCGATTGCGAGTGTTTTTGACGAACCGCGAGTTCTGAGTCTATTCTAATGGTTCTAAACCTGAAGGATTGAAGCTAATTACTGGAACCAAATGCAATATTGTCTCCCGGTCATGCTCTTCAACGTATCTATACGAAAGAAGAAGCAATTTTCAAATGTATGGAGCTGGATTTATTATTCACTTGATATGTACTCGTATATGTTATGTATGAGTATCTCTCCCTTTCTGACTTAAAGAGCTTGTCTGGTAATAATACTCGCACGTTCCTAGTTCATGTATGAGTATTGTTTCCTTTTCACGTACGGTTGTGCTGCAAATATACGCAATGACGAACCAAGAGTAACGGGCCTACTCCAGTGGTACTAAAAACACGAAGACCCAATTACTGGGGTCGAAGATAATATTGCCTCTCGTCCAAACTCTTCAATATGTCCGAATCACCAGTTTTTATACGTTGAAAGGCGTCATACGAAGAATATGAACCTCGATTCGGCATCCATCACGGAGAGGTCCTCAAATGAAGAGGGGCTTATTAAGATTGGAAAAAGCTAAGAATATACTCGTATAATATTATAACAGTTCCACTTAGGCCACGCATCTTTTTGTCGCGTGGGTTCAGTCTACCTCTTCTAATTATGTTATAGCTTTTTATTCCACTCCGTCATGAATTTAGTTAGACTGAATTTAACCAGTGAGTGACGCCAGGCCGTAGATTTCGAAGTAGGGAAACAACAATAAATCATATGACACAATTATGGTTAATACTGTGCTGTTGTGTAACATAACATAACAAGGCCACTGCAGTTAATGCGGTGCATCGGGGCACGAATAAGATAGGAGTTAGACTGCGATTGAACTGGTGGGTGACGTCAGGTCATAGATTTCTAAGAAGTAGGGAAACAACAATAAATCATATGACAATTAAATCCTGTGGCGTGACAAGGTTACTGCAGTTAATGCGGTGCATCGGGGTACGCATAAGATAGGAATGCAAAAGATCCATGCCCTATACATTTTAAGTATCGATACTTTTGCGAGTATCGTTACTTTTCCTAGCCCTTGTGTGTACGAGTATATTATAGGAGACCAGATACATTGTATCATATGTACGAGTATAGTATATTATAGGAGACGAGATACATTGTGTGTACGAAGAGTATATTATAGGAGACCACATACCTTGTGTGTACGAGTATATTATGGGAGACCAGATACATTGTATCATATGTACGAGTATAGTATATTATAGGAGACGAGATACCTTGTGTGTGCGAGTATAGTATATTATAGGAGACGAGGTACCTTGTGTGTACGAGTATATTATAGGAGACGAGATACCTTGTGTGTACGAGTATATTATAGGAGACCAGATAACTTATGTGTACGAGTATACTATATTATAGGAGACCAGATATTTTGTACCATATGTACGAGTATAGTATATTATAGGAGACGAGATACCTTGTGTGTACGAGTATATTATAGGAGACTAGGTGGATACCTTGTATGTACGAGTATACTATATTATAGGAGACCAGATATCTTGTATCATATGTACGAGTATAGTATATTATAGGAGACGAGATACCTTGTGTGTACGAGTATATTATAGGAGACCAGATGGATACCTTGTGTGTACGAGTATACTATATTATAGGAGACCAGATATCTTGTATCATATGTACGAGTATAGTATATTATAGGAGACGAGATACCTTGTGTGTACGAGTATATTATAGGAGACCACATACCTTGTGTGTACGAGTATATTATAGGAGACGAGATACCTTGTGTGTACGGGTATATTATAGGATACCAGATACCTTATGTGTACGAGTATACTATATTATAGGAGACCAGATACCTTGTGTGTACTAGTATATTATAGGAGACCAGATACCTTGTGTGTATATACCAGATACCTAGAGCGAGCGAGAGTGTTAGCAGACCGCAGACAAGCTGAAGAGGCGAGCTTAAGAGATTAAGGCATTTGGAACAAAATCAGACGCTCTCTGTTATCTAGTTGGTACACAATGTTTTATAAAAAAGGGTTTGCATGTGGTTTCCACTCCAGATTTATATAATTTCTTTCTGATTGTTTGGAAGAGCAATAAACCCGCCAAGTTATACTGTATACTGAATTCAATAAACCCGCCAAGTAATACTGTATACTGGATTCAACAAACCCGCCAAGTTATACTGTGTTACTGGATTCAAAGTAATTTTAGTACGATTGGAAGAAGAGAAGAACGCTAGACACAAAACACTTTGAAATATATTGTGATGGAGTCTTGAATCCTACCCACACTGTTATAGTATAAAGATGATAACATCTCCCGATATTGTAATGGAGTCTTGAATCATACCCACACTGTTATAGTATAAAGATGATAACATCTCCCGATATTGTGATGGAGTCTTGAATCCTACCCACACTGTTATAGTATAAAGATGATAACATCTCCCGATATTGTGATGGAGTCTTGAATCCTACCCACACTGTTATAGTATAAAGATGATAACATCTCCTAATATTGTGATGGAGTCTTGAATCCTACCCACACTGTTATAGTATAAAGATGATAACATCTCCCGATATTGTGATGGAGTCTTGAATCATACCCACACTGTTATAGTATAAAGATGATAACATCTCCCGATATTGTGATGGAGTCTTGAATCCTACCCACACTGTTATAGTATAAAGATGATAACATCTCCCGATATTGTGATGGAGTCTTGAATCCTACCCACACTGTTATAGTATAAAGATGATAACATCTCCCGATATTGTGATGGAGTCTTGAATCCTACGCACACTGTTATAGTATAAAGATGATATCATCTCCCGATATTGTGATGGAGTCTTGAATCCTACCCACACTGTTATAGTATAAAGATGATATCATCTCCCGATATTGTGATGGAGTCTTGAATCCTACCCACACTGTTATAGTATAAAGATGATATCATCTCCCGATATTGTGATGGAGTCTTGAATCCTACCCACACTGTTATAGTATAAAGATGATATCATCTCCCGATATTGTGATGGAGTCTTGAATCCTACCCACACTGTTATAGTATAAAGATGATATCATCTCCCGATATTGTGATGGAGTCTTGAATCCTACCCACACTGTTATAGTATAAAGATGATATCATCTCCCGATATTGTGATGGAGTCTTGAATCCTACCCACACTGTTATAGTATAAAGATGATATCATCTCCCGATATTGTGATGGAGTCTTGAATCCTACCCACACTGTTATAGTATAAAGATGATAACATCTCCCGATATTGTGATGGAGTCTTGAATCCTACGCACACTGTTATAGTATAAAGATGATAACATCTCCCGATATTGGGATGGAGTCTTGAATCCTACCCACACTGTTATAGTATAAAGATGATAACATCTCCCGATATTGTGATGGAGTCTTGAATCCTACCCACACTGTTATAGTATAAAGATGATAACATCTCCCGATATTGTGATGGAGTCTTGAATCCTACCCACACTGTTATAGTATAAAGATGATAACATCTCCCGATATTGTGATGGAGTCTTGAATCCTACCCACACTGTTATAGTATAAAGATGATAACATCTCCCGATATTGTGATGGAGTCTTGAATCCTACCCACACTGTTATAGTATAAAAATGATAACATCTCCCGATTTTCCTGATTTATTTCATTTCCTTTTTTTGTCATTGTTCTAAGAATGTGAATTGTGTCAAATTTGCTATATGAAAATGTGAAATATTTATGTGATGAAATAAAATAATGCATTTATAATAACAATTTTCTCAACTTGCCTTTTCAAAGTCAGCATTATAATCCTTGTGTGTGAACTCGTATTAATTTGATATTGAGTGGCCTGGATAGAAAGTCGTCAAATCAAAATGAAAGCAATAAATATCAGGTTTACAACGCTACAGGAAAATTCTCGCGTTCTTTGTGAAGTCAACTAGCGATGTGATTTGACATTGAAACCCTACCCACCCCCCACCCCCCGCCACCATGCCGAGCCCCTTTACGGGACACAGCTGAGAATGTTTTCAGGCAGTGGATCTCACTCTGCGGGCAGCAAATATTACAAGATTTAAAAAGCAATTAATTAGAGTAGAAATTCTATTAAAAATAACATGAATGCTAAAAGTACGTTAATGTTGGATGGTTTGATGAAAAACAAAATACATATCCACAAATGCACGACCATGATCAAATTTATAAATAATTTATCGTCGAGGAACACTTGTTCACGAAACGGTACGGATTCTTAAACAGTTATCCAATTCATCATAACCATCACTGGAGGAACACTTGTTCACGAAACGGTACGGATTCTTAAACAGTTATCCAATTCATCATAACCATCACTGGAGGAACACTTGTTCACGAAACGGTACGGATTCTTAAACAGTTATCCAATTCATCATAACCATCACTGGAGGAACACTTGTTCACGAAACGGTACGGATTCTTAAACAGTTATCCAATTCATCATAACCATCACTGGAGGAACACTTGTTCACGAAACGGTACGGATTCTTAAACAGTTATCCAATTCATCATAATCATCACTCGACAATATTTGTCAAAACAGTTTCATGTCATGGTATTTATTTACTTATTAACAAGACGGTTATAGTATTATGTGAGTATTAACAGGACAGTTATAGTATTATGTGAGTATTAACAAGACAGTTATAGTATTATGTGAGTATTAACAAGACAGTTAGAGTATTATGTGAGTATTAACAAGACAGTTATAGTATTATGTGAGTATTAACAAGACAGTTATAGTATTATGTGAGTATTAACAAGACAGTTATAGTATTATGTGAGTATTAACCAGACAGTTAGAGTATTATGTGAGTATTAACAAGACAGTTATAGTATTATGTGTGTATTATACCTACATAATATTAAAAATAAATGTGATTTCAAGTGAATACTTAAATTATATCTATTACACATTACGTTGTATTATTTACAGCCTGGTGGGTTTATTGCCATATGCCAGTCTCTTCCAATAAAGCATAAAATACGGATCAGGTTTTGTTACCTGTCATTTGTCGTGAGTCCGGTAAACTACGATTCGGCCTGTATCATACTGAGGATATGTTCACATAAAAAATAGGTTGATACTTTTTACCGATTTTAGATTATAATTTACTTGAAACACTTTTACACTATTGCATATTACGAGTATAACATTTATAAAATTGCAAAGTGACTTTGATATATGTATGTGTATGTTTAGTAGCAAAACTAGACTGAAAAAAACTGACTGGGAAAATAAAGGGCTGGCGATTGATGGAAAATACCTGAGCCATTTGAGATTTGCAGACGATATCGTTATATTCTCACAAAACCCGAATGATCTTCAGCACCAACTGCAAGAATTGGCAGAGGTCAGCAAAGGAGTTGGTTTAAAAATGAATATCTCAAAAACCAAATATATGATGAACGGCTTTGCTACCCCAAAACCAATAAACGTAGATGGAAAACCGCTAGAACTTGTCCAGGAATATGTATATCTGGGTCAACTTATTTCCTTTGTAGGTGGCATATCGGAGGAAATAGCACGAAGGTAAAAACTGGCGTGGAGCTCATTTGGACGTTTGAACAACATCTTCAAAAGTAATCTCCCAATATCCTTGAAGCGAAGGGTCTACAACCAGTGCATTCTTCCAGTACTTACGTATGGCTGCGAGACATGGACGCTCACAGTAAAGAACACACAAAAGCTCCAGACCGCACAAAGGGGCATGGAGAGATGCATGTTGGGATATACTAAAAGAGACCGTAAACGAAACACCTGGATTCGCAATATAACAAATGTAGAAGACGTTATAAAGGTGTGCAAAAGAATGAAGTGGCAATGGGCCGGACACGTAGCCAGAATGTCAGACTCCCGATAGACATCCGAAATAATCCAATGGTACCCAAGAGGCATAAAGAGGCCTAGAAGAAGACCGAAGGTACGCTGGATGGACGAAATCAAGAAGCATGGCAGCATCACGTGGCATAGGCGAGCAAAGGACCGAACTGTTTGGAGTCAACTTGGGGAGACACGTAGCCAGAATGTCAGACTCCCGATGGACATCCGAAATAATCCAATGGTACCCAAGAGGCATAAAGAGGCCTAGAAGAAGACCGAAGGTACGCTGGATGGACGAAATCAGGAAGCATGGCAGCATCACGTGGCATAGGCGAGCAAAGGACCGAACTGTTTGGAGTCAACTTGGGGAGACCTTCATCCAGCAGTGGATCGACTCTGGTTGACAATGATGATGATGTGTAGTAGCACAACTCATCCGTATGCGGGTGGATTGCATTTAAAAAAATGACATTACTATAGTATATTCGCGTTGATAGAAAAAACATTTCAAAAAAGTTCGACAATCGAGACGAACTCACACCATTCTACAATTGCTATGTACGAGTATTAACATACGAGTATATTTAAACGTATTTACCCGCAGGCTGTATAGGTACGAGTAAATACTCTATTGTCACTAATCTCTGCGGCAGATCGAGGCAGGAGCGTTCTGTGTTGTGTTTGTCACTATTGAAATGCCAATACTTCAACCATCCGCGTCAGTCGTCAGTCGCCTGTCTGATGGACTGATAAGAACACTTGACCATACGTGCCACAGGCGAATGTCGTATTTACGGACCCGTTCGGTTCTAAGTCAGCGACCATTATAATATTATATTATAAAAGTACGAGTATATAGGAAAAGTCCTAAGAAAAATAACAAACTGCAGAAATGTTTCAAGCCGCTATAGCAAATGTGACTAAACTTGAACGCGATTTGAACAATTTCCACCTGTCACATGGCTCAACGCTAGGAGATTTTGACGTTATACGAGTATAATATTAAAATTAAAAAAAAGTAATATATTAATTTAAATAATGATGTTTTGCCGTAAAGTCTGGTATATGGGAGTGAAACGTGTACGTGGAGAAACACTGGGAAGAGCGAATTAATGCTAGAAATCCGTAGATTGAGTAGAAAGTGATTAGGGATGAATGTGATGTATTGTATGAGACGAAGAGCATGCTGAGAGATGGCGTGGGCATGTGGAACAAATAGATAAAGAAAGAGTAACAACATAAATAACATATACCCGTATAGCACTAGCACTAATGTGAGTGGAAGACCAAGGAAAGTGATTAGGGATGAATGTGATGTATTGTATGAGACGAAGAGCATGCTGAGAGATGGCGTGGGCATGTGGAACAAATAGACAAAGAAAGAGTAACAACATAAATAACATATACCCGTATAGCACTAGCACTAATGTGAGTGGAAGACCAAGGAAAGTGATTAGGGATGAATGTGATGTATTGTATGAGACGAAGATCATGCTGAGAGATGGCGTGGGCATGTGGAACAAATAGACAAAGAAAGAGTAACAACAGAAATAACATATACCCGTATAGCACTAGCACTAATGTGAGTGGAAGACCAAGGAAAGTGATTAGGGATGAATGTGATGTATTGTATGAGACGAAGAGCATGCTGAGAGATGGCGTGGGCATGTGGAACAAATAGATAAAGAAAGAGTAACAACATAAATAACATATACCCGTATAGCACTAGCACTAATGTGAGTGGAAGACCAAGGAAAGTGATTAGGGATGAATGTGATGTATTGTATGAGGCGAAGAGCATGCTGAGAGATGGCGTGGGCATGTGGAACAAATAGACAAAGAAAGAGTAACAACATAAATAACATATACCCGTATAGCACTAGCACTAATGTGAGTGGAAGACCAAGGAAAGTGATTAGGGATGAATGTGATGTATTGTATGAGACGAAGATCATGCTGAGAGATGGCGTGGGCATGTGGAACAAATAGACAAAGAAAGAGTAACAACATAAATAACATATACCCGTATAGCACTAGCACTAATGTGAGTGGAAGACCAAGGAAAGGGATTAGGGATGAATGTGATGTATTGTATGAGACGAAGAGCATGCTGAGAGATGGCGTGGGCATGTGGAACAAATAGACAAAGAAAGAGTAACAACAGAAATAACATAAACTCGTATAGCACTAGAACTAATGTTAGTGGAAGACCAAGGAAAGTGATTAGGGATGAATGTGATGTATTGTATGAGACGAAGAGCATGCTGAGAGATGGCGTGGGCATGTGGAACAAATAGACAAAGAAAGAATAACAACAGAAATAACATAAACTCGTATAGCACTAGAACTAATGTGAGTGGAAGACCAAGGAAAGTGATTAGGGATGAATGTGATGTATTGTATGAGACGAAGAGCATGCTGAGAGATGGCGTGGGCATGTGGAACAAATAGACAAAGAAAGAGTAACAACAGAAATAACATTAACTCGTATAGCACTAGAACTAATGTGAGTGGAAGACCAAGGAAAGTGATTAGGGATGAATGTGATGTATTGTATGAGGCGAAGAGCATGCTGAGAGATGGCGTGGGCATGTGGAACAAATAGACAAAGAAAGAGTAACAACAGAAATAACATAAACTCGTATAGCACTAGAACTAATGTGAGTGGAAGACCAAGGATAGTGATTAGGGATGAATGTGATGTATTGTATGAGACGAAGAGCATGCTGAGTGATGGCGTGGGCATGTGGAACAAATAGATAAAGAAAGAGTAACAACAGAAATAACATATACTCGTATAACACTAGCACTTATGTGAGAGTGGAAGACCAAGGAAAGCGTGGTCGGATGAATTGAATGGTATTCTGAAAACTAACGTAAAATAGGTACTAGTGTTCGATGTGAGAAGGAGCTGTTATGGATTCCGAGGAAAAAGAACTTGTGGAGAGCCACGATAATAAGAAGAAGCGAATGCGCAATATCCCAGTCTTTTGAACCAGATTTTGATATTAACATATAACGATCAAATGACGCAGGATGAAAGTTAAACGGATTTTGTGTTGGAAATTCCGAGGCAATTTACTATCCCTACATTCGGTCTATACTATGGGTTTATTTCTATGTGACTACGTCTTCTTGCAATGCAGAAAGTTGTCTTATGTGAAAATTAGACTGTAACTTATTTTAAAAGTATTGGGTACTCACGAAAATTGGACCTTTACAAATTGTCACCTGTTTGAAAGACAAATGTCTTATCAAATAGGTGACAAAAGTTATTTTTAATGTGAAAATATTATTAGAAATAATATTACTTCGCCACTTTTACATTCGTATATCTCTTAAATACGTTTCGTTATTTATCGACCTTTGGCGGATACCTCGCGATGTGTTTATGTTATGTTGGAAAGGATACCTCGATATGTATTTATGTTATGTTGGAAAGGATACCTCGATATGTGTTTATGTTACGAGTATGTTGGAAAGGATACCTCGAGATGTGTTTATGTTACGAGTATGTTGAAAAGGATACCTCGAGATGTGTTTATGTTACGAGTATGTTGGAAAGGATACCTCGAGATGTGTTTATGTTATGTTGGAAAGGATACCTCGATATGTGTTTATGTTATGTTGGAAAGGATACCTCGATATGTGTTTATGTTACGAGTATGTTGGAAAGGATACCTCGAGATGTGTTTATGTTACGAGTATGTTGAAAAGGATACCTCGAGATGTGTTTATGTTACGAGTATGTTGGAAAGGATACCTCGAGATGTGTTTATGTTATGTTGGAAAGGATACCTCGATATGTGTTTATGTTATGTTGGAAAGGATACCTCGATATGTGTTTATGTTACGAGTATGTTGGAAAGGATACCTCGAGATGTGTTTATGTTACGAGTATGTTGAAAAGGATACCTCGAGATGTGTTTATGTTACGAGTATGTTGGAAAGGATACCTCGAGATGTGTTTATGTTATGTTGGAAAGGATACCTCGATATGTGTTTATGTTATGTTGGAAAGGATACCTCGATATGTGTTTATGTTACGAGTATGTTGGAAAGGATACCTCGAGATGTGTTTATGTTACGAGTATGTTGAAAAGGATACCTCGAGATGTGTTTATGTTACGAGTATGTTGGAAAGGATACCTCGAGATGTGTTTATGTTATGTTGGAAAGGATACCTCGATATGTGTTTATGTTATGTTGGAAAGGATACCTCGATATGTGTTTATGTTACGAGTATGTTGGAAAGGATACCTCGAGATGTGTTTATGTTATGTTGGAAAGGATACCTCGATATGTGTTTATGTTACGAGTATGTTGGAAAGGATACCTCGAGATGTGTTTATGTTATGTTGGAAAGGATACCTCGAGATGTGTTTATGTTACGAGTATGTTGGAAAGGATACCTCGAGATGTGTTTATGTTATGTTGGAAAGGATACCTCGCGATGTGTTTATGTTATGTTGGAAAGGATACCTCGATATGTGTTTATGTTACGAGTATGTTGGAAAGGATACCTCGCGATGTGTTTATGTTATGTTGGAAAGGATACCTCGAGATGTGTTTATGTTACGAGTATGTTGGAAAGGATACCTCGAGATTTGTTTATGTTATGTTGGAAAGGATACCTCGATATGTGTTTATGTTATGTTGGAAAGGATACCTCGATATGTGTTTATGTTACGAGTATGTTGGAAAGGATACCTCGAGATGTGTTTATGTTATGTTGGAAAGGATACCTCGATATGTGTTTATGTTACGAGTATGTTGGAAAGGATACCTCGAGATGTGTTTATGTTATGTTGGAAAGGATACCTCGAGATGTGTTTATGTTACGAGTATGTTGGAAAGGATACCTCGAGATGTGTTTATGTTATGTTGGAAAGGATACCTCGCGATGTGTTTATGTTATGTTGGAAAGGATACCTCGAGATGTGTTTATGTTACGAGTATGTTGGAAAGGATACCTCGCGATGTGTTTATGTTATGTTGGAAAGGATACCTCGAGATGTGTTTATGTTACGAGTATGTTGGAAAGGATACCTCGAGATGTGTTTATGTTACGAGTATGTTGGAAAGGATACCTCGAGATGTGTTTATGTTACGAGTATGTTGGAAAGGATACCTCGAGATGTGTTTATGTTATGTTGGAAAGGATACCTCGAGATGTGTTTATGTTACGAGTATGTTGGAAAGGATACCTCGAGATGTGTTTATGTTACGAGTATGTTGGAAAGGATACCTCGAGATGTGTTTATGTTACGAGTATGATGGAAAGGATACCTCGAGATGTGTTTATGTTACGAGTATGTTGGAAAGGATACCTCGAGATGTGTTTATGTTACGAGTATGTTGGAAAGGATACCTCGAGATGTGTTTATGTTACGAGTATGTTGAAAAGGATACCTCGAGATGTGTTTATGTTACGAGTATGTTGGAAAGGATACCTCGAGATGTGTTTATGTTACGAGTATGATGGAAAGGATACCTCGAGATGTGTTTATGTTACGAGTATGTTGGAAAGGATACCTCGAGATGTGTTTATGTTACGAGTATGTTGGAAAGGATACCTCGAGATGTGTTTATGTTACGAGTATGTTGAAAAGGATACCTCGAGATGTGTTTATGTTACGAGTATGTTGGAAAGGATACCTCGAGATGTGTTTATGTTATGTTGGAAAGGATACCTCGATATGTGTTTATGTTATGTTGGAAAGGATACCTCGATATGTGTTTATGTTACGAGTATGTTGGAAAGGATACCTCGAGATGTGTTTATGTTATGTTGGAAAGGATACCTCGATATGTGTTTATGTTACGAGTATGTTGGAAAGGATACCTCGAGATGTGTTTATGTTATGTTGGAAAGGATACCTCGAGATGTGTTTATGTTACGAGTATGTTGGAAAGAATACCTCGAGATGTGTTTATGTTATGTTGGAAAGGATACCTCGCGATGTGTTTATGTTATGTTGGAAAGGATACCTCGATATGTGTTTATGTTACGAGTATGTTGGAAAGGATACCTCGCGATGTGTTTATGTTATGTTGGAAAGGATACCTCGAGATGTGTTTATGTTACGAGTATGTTGGAAAGGATACCTCGAGATGTGTTTATGTTATGTTGGAAAGGATACCTCGATATGTGTTTATGTTATGTTGGAAAGGATACCTCGATATGTGTTTATGTTACGAGTATGTTGGAAAGGATACCTCGAGATGTGTTTATGTTATGTTGGAAAGGATACCTCGATATGTGTTTATGTTACGAGTATGTTGGAAAGGATACCTCGAGATGTGTTTATGTTATGTTGGAAAGGATACCTCGAGATGTGTTTATGTTACGAGTATGTTGGAAAAGATACCTCGAGATGTGTTTATGTTATGTTGGAAAGGATACCTCGCGATGTGTTTATGTTATGTTGGAAAGGATACCTCGAGATGTGTTTATGTTACGAGTATGTTGGAAAGGATACCTCGCGATGTGTTTATGTTATGTTGGAAAGGATACCTCGAGATGTGTTTATGTTACGAGTATGTTGGAAAGGATACCTCGAGATGTGTTTATGTTACGAGTATGTTGGAAAGGATACCTCGAGATGTGTTTATGTTACGAGTATGTTGGAAAGGATACCTCGAGATGTGTTTATGTTATGTTGGAAAGGATACCTCGAGATGTGTTTATGTTACGAGTATGTTGGAAAGGATACCTCGAGATGTGTTTATGTTACGAGTATGTTGGAAAGGATACCTCGAGATGTGTTTATGTTACGAGTATGATGGAAAGGATACCTCGAGATGTGTTTATGTTACGAGTATGTTGGAAAGGATACCTCGAGATGTGTTTATGTTACGAGTATGTTGGAAAGGATACCTCGAGATGTGTTTATGTTACGAGTATGTTGAAAAGGATACCTCGAGATGTGTTTATGTTACGAGTATGTTGGAAAGGATACCTCGAGATGTGTTTATGTTACGAGTATGATGGAAAGGATACCTCGAGATGTGTTTATGTTACGAGTATGTTGGAAAGGATACCTCGAGATGTGTTTATGTTACGAGTATGTTGGAAAGGATACCTCGAGATGTGTTTATGTTACGAGTATGTTGAAAAGGATACCTCGAGATGTGTTTATGTTACGAGTATGTTGGAAAGGATACCTCGAGATGTGTTTATGTTATGTTGGAAAGGATACCTCGATATGTGTTTATGTTACGAGTATGTTGGAAAGGATACCTCGAGATGTGTTTATGTTACGAGTATGATGGAAAGGATACCTCGAGATGTGTTTATGTTACGAGTATGTTGGAAAGGATACCTCGAGATGTGTTTATGTTACGAGTATGTTGGAAAGGATACCTCGAGATGTGTTTATGTTATGTTGGAAAGGATACCTCGATATGTGTTTATGTTACGAGTATGTTGGAAAGGATACCTCGAGATGTGTTTATGTTACGAGTATGATGGAAAGGATACCTCGAGATGTGTTTATGTTACGAGTATGTTGAAAAGGATACCTCGAGATGTGTTTATGTTACGAGTATGTTGGAAAGGATACCTCGAGATGTGTTTATGTTACGATTATGTTGGAAAGGATACCTCGAGATGAGATGTGTGCACAAGTATGTTGGTAAACACAGCCACGCTGCGGTTGTCTCAGCGGGATATTCCTGTTTAGAGATAATCTTTTATTTTGTTTGTATGGACCATTCTACCAATTCGAGTCATTACAAACTGGTTTTATTATTTTGGAACCAGTTTCCGTGAAGGTTTCGCTTTAGTTTGTCTGACGATTTGTGTAAAATACGCAAGTGCAAGATGCAACTGTTACGATACGTCTGCATACTGATGACATAATCTTCACGGTCTGCACACTGATGACATAATCTTCACGATCTGCACACTGATGACATAATCTTCACGATCTGCACACTGATGACATAATCTTCACGATCTGCACACTGATGACATAATCTTCACGATCTGCACACTGATGACATAAATCAATCGATGCATATTTTCATTATTCAGGGTTTTTTTCGAGTAAGAACTCAGAAATCAGGAGACTATCATTCAAAGGTTGATCTGTTTACAGAAATACTCGTACTTGCTAACATACTCGTACCTGCTAGATGCCAGTAATATGTACTTTTCTGGAAGAGGTATCGATCCGGTCACTTGGAAATACGGGATCGGGATCGCGATTTAACGCAAAATAAGTTTATCACGTGAATACACGGGATCAATATACGAGTATATGGTACAATACAATGTGTTACAAGTGCTCTTCTTAGAAAACCAGCGAGACTTGTTTATTTTAGAGTAACATCGGGAATCGCAACCGTACAAGTTATTTTAGTGTGTTCAGGAAACAACATTTCCTGAACACACTTAAATAACTTGTACGAGTATACGTGCATTAGCAACAAAATTTCCCATGTATCATGTTCCATTTATATTTCACCAAAGTATCCATGTTCCATTTATATTTAACCAGAGTATCCATGTTCCATTTATATTTCACCAAAGTATCCATGTTCCATTTATATTTCACCAAAGTATCCATGCTCCATTTATATTTCATCAAAGTATCCATGTTCCATTTACATTTCACCAAAGTATCCATGCTCCATTTATATTTCATCAAAGTATCCATGTTCCATTTATATTTCACCAAAGTATCCATGTTCTATTTATATTTAACCAGAGTATCCATGCTCCATTTATATTTCATCAAAGTATCCATGTTCCATTTATATTTCCCCAAAGTATCCATGCTCCATTTATATTTAATCAAAGTATCCATGTTCCATTTACATTTCACCAAAGTATCCATGTTCCATTTATATTTCACCAAAGTATCCATGTTCCATTTATATTTCACCAAAGTATCCATGTTCCATTTATATTTAACCAGAGTATCCATGCTCCATTTATATTTAACCAAAGTATCCATGTTCCATTTACATTTCACCAAAGTATCCATGCTCCATTTATATTTCATCAAAGTATCCATGTTCCATTTATATTTAACCAGAGTATCCATGCTCCATTTATATTTAACCAAAGTATCCATGTTCCATTTACATTTCACCAAAGTATCCATGCTCCATTTATATTTCATCAAAGTATCCATGTTCCATTTATATTTCACCAAAGTATCCATGTTCCATTTATATTTAACCAGAGTATCCATGCTCCATTTATATTTAACCAAAGTATCCATGTTCCATTTACATTTCACCAAAGTATCCATGCTCCATTTATATTTCATCAAAGTATCCATGTTCCATTTACATTTCACCAAAGTATCCATGTTCCATTTATATTTCATCAAAGTATCCATGTTCCATTTATATTTCACCAAAGTATCCATGTTCCATTTATATTTAACCAAAGTATCCGTGTTCCATTTATATTTAACCAAAGTATCCATGTTCCATTTACATTTCACCAAAGTATCCATGCTCCATTTATATTTCATCAAAGTATCCATGTTCCATTTATATTTAACCAGAGTATCCATGTTCCATTTATATTTAACCAGAGTATCCATGTTCCATTTATATTTAACCAAAGTATCCATGTTCCATTTATATTTCACCAAAGTATCCATGTTCCATTTATATTTAACCAGAGTATCCATGTTCCATTTATATTTAACCAAAGTATCCATGTTCCATTTATATTTCACCAAAGTATCCATGTTCCATATATATTTAACCAGAGTATCCATGTTCCATTTATATTTAACCAAAGTATCCATGTTCCATTTATATTTAACCAAAGTATCCATGTTTCATTTATAAAAAACACAGCGAATATTTAGAGGTCATCCGTGTCAACTTCCCTGACTGCGAACTAGGAGTAAGCCGGAACATGGATAAGCCATGAGAGAAGGTGATCATAACCTTTTATTATTTTAATTGGGAAGAAAATAGTAGTGACATTACATCACAAAAATATGTTATATCCGATGGTGCTAATATTATACAATACGAGGTTATGTTAAGAGGTATGGCAGACTAATATTATACAATACGAGTATATGTTAAGAGGTATGGCAGACTAATATTATACAATACGAGTATATGTTAAGAGGTATGGCAGACTAATATTATACAATACGAGTATATGTTAAGAGGTATGGCAGACTAATATTATACAATACGAGTATATGTTAAGAGGTATGGCAGACTAATATTAGGTCCTTACATATGAAATTGGCGTTTTGCCGTACTGGCAACTTTGATCTCAAATATCTTCTCTTTGGTTAGGAATTTCAAATTCAAATTTATACAGCTATTTACTCAAGTATTTGTGTTTCGAAAATTATAATTCATTTGTTTTTTTCTCAATTGTTTTTTTTCTTTGTGTCACTCAGTTTACAAAATGGAAAACTTGAAATATCGCGTTATTTACGAGTACGAGTTCCACCGTGGCACCAGTGCTGCAGAAACGGCTCGAAGGATTAATGATGTGTATGGTGACGGTGCCGCAAAAGAAAACACAGTGCGTTTTTGGTTCCAACGTTTTCGTTCTGGAAATTTCGACCTGCAAAACAAGCCCCGTGGACGGCCGGAGACCAAAGTTGATAATGAAGAATTGAAGGCTATTGTGGAAGCGGATCCATCGCAAACCACGTCCGAGTTAGTAGGCTGCGGTGTTAGTGATAAAACTGTTTTAATCCACTTGAAGCAAATTGGGAAGGTGAAAAAGCTTGAAAGGTGGGTACCTCACGAATTGAGTGAAGCAAATCAACAAACGCGCGTTGACTGCTGCGTTGCATTACTCAACCGGCACAATAATGAAGGGATTTTGAATCGAATCATTACCTGTGATGAAAAGTGGATCCTGTATGATAATCGGAAGCGCTCATCGCAATGGCTGAACCCTGCCGAACCAGCCAAACCATGCCCCAAGCGAAAATTGACTCCAAAAAAGTTACTTGTGAGCGTTTGGTGGACTAGTGCTGGTGTCGTTCACTACAGCTTTCTTAAATCTGGCCAGACGATTACGGCAGATGTCTATTGTCAGCAACTGCAAACCATGATGGAAAAGCTAGCTGCTAAACAACCGAGGCTGGTTAATCGCTCTAGGCCACTGCTGCTTCATGATAACGCTAGACCACACACTGCACAACAGACGGCTACCAAATTAGAAGAGCTTCAATTGGAATGTCTAAGACATCCACCGTACTCTCCGGACCTTGCCCCAACAGATTACTATTTTTTTCGAAATTTGGATAACTTCTTGCAAGGGAAAAAATTCAACTCCGATGGGGCAGTCCAAACCGACTTCAAAGATTTTATTGATTCCCGTCCGAATGGTTTTTTTAGTAAAGGGATCGATGAACTACCTATGAGATGGCAAAAGTGCATAGATAGCAATGGTACATACTTTGATTAAATAAATATATTACATTAAAAAAAAATCAACTTTATGTTCCTCCCAAACAAAACGCCAATTTCATATGTAAGGACCTAATATTATACAATACGAGTATATGTTAAGAGGTATGGCAGATTAATATTATACAATACGAGTATATGTTAAGAGGTATGGCAGACTAATATTATACAATACGAGTATATGTTAAGAGGTATGGCAGACTAATATTATACAATACGAGTATATGTTAAGAGGTATGGCAGACTAATATTATACAATACGAGTATATGTTAAGAGGTATGGCAGACTAATATTATACAATACGAGTATATGTTAAGAGGTATGGCAGACTAATATTATACAATACGAGTGTATGTTAAGAGGTATGGCAGACTAATATTATACAATACGAGTGTATGTTAAGAGGTATGGCAGACTAATATTATACAATACGAGTGTATGTTAAGAGGTATGGCAGACTAATATTATACAATACGAGTGTATGTTAAGAGGTATGGCAGACTAATATTATACAATACGAGTGTATGTTAAGAGGTATGGCAGACTAATATTATACAATACGAGTATATGTTAAGAGGTATGGCAGACTAATATTATACAATACGAGTATATGTTAAGAGGTATGGCAGACTAATATTATACAATACGAGTATATGTTAAGAGGTATGGCAGACTAATATTATACAATACGAGTATATGTTAAGAGGTATGGCAGACTAATATTATACAATACGAGTGTATGTTAAGAGGTATGGCAGACTAATATTATACAATACGAGTGTATGTTAAGAGGTATGGCAGACTAATATTATACAATACGAGTGTATGTTAAGAGGTATGGCAGACTAATATTATACAATACGAGTATATGTTAAGAGGTATGGCAGACTAATATTATACAATACGAGTATATGTTAAGAGGTATGGCAGACTAATATTATACAATACGAGTATATGTTAAGAGGTATGGCAGACTAATATTATACAATACGAGTATATGTTAAGAGGTATGGCAGACTAATATTATACAATACGAGTGTATGTTAAGAGGTATGGCAGACTAATATTATACAATACGAGTGTATGTTAAGAGGTATGGCAGACTAATATTATACAATACGAGTATATGTTAAGAGGTATGGCAGACTAATATTATACAATACGAGTATATGTTAAGAGGTATGGCAGACTAATATTATACAATACGAGTATATGTTAAGAGGTATGGCAGACTAATATTATACAATACGAGTATATGTTAAGAGGTATGGCAGACTAATATTATACAATACGAGTGTATGTTAAGAGGTACGGCAGACTTTTTAGGGATCATCAGTCAATTGAACAGTATTAAAAATAAAAGTAATATAACCTTTGACCTGATATTTGTAAGAGAAACGAATGTTTTAGTAACATAAGATGACCTTTTACCAAAAGATTATCACCATCCTATCCACCTTTAAATATACTCGTACTCGTAACTATCACTGATTTTGAAGACTACGCTTCATTTCCAAAATACAACTATAATATTCACCAAGATCTTATACCACACTCGTACTGTTAACATTCATTATCTCGACACATGTCACTGAGATGCTCACTCTTATACCACACTCGTCCTGTTAACATTCATTATCTCGACACATGTCACTGAGATGCTCACTCTTATACCACACTCGTACTGTTAACATTCATTATCTCGACACATGTCACTGAGATGCTCACTCTTATACCACACTCGTACTGTTAACATTCATTATCTCGACACATGTCACTGAGATGCTCACTCTTATACCACACTCGTACTGTTAACATTCATTATCTCGACACATGTCACTGAGATGCTCACTCTTATACCACACTCGTACTGTTAACATTCATTATCTCGACACGTGTCACTGAGATGCTCACTCTTATACCACACTCGTACTGTTAACATTCATTATCTCGACACATGTCACTGAGATGCTCACTCTTATACCATACTCGTACTGTTAACATTCATTATCTCGACACATGTCACTGAGATGCTCACTCTTATACCACACTCGTACTGTTAACATTCATTATCTCGACACATGTCACTGAGATGCTCACTCTTATACCACACTCGTACTGTTAACATTCATTATCTCGACACATGTCACTGAGATGCTCACTCTTATACCACACTCGTACTGTTAACATTCATTATCTCGACACATGTCACTGAGATGCTCACTCTTATACCACACTCGTACTGTTAACATTCATTATCTCGACACATGCCACTGAGATGCTCACTCTTATACCACACTCGTACTGTTAACATTCATTATCTCGACACATGCCACTGAGATGCTCACTCTTATACCACACTGGTACTGTTAACATTCATTATCTCGACACATGTCACTGAGATGCTCACTCTTATACCACACTCGTACTGTTAACATTCATTATCTCGACACATGTCACTGAGATGCTTACTCTTATACCACACTCGTACTGTTAACATTCATTATCTCGACACATGTCACTGAGATGCTCACTCTTTTTTTCTGGACAACGGACAATTTCATGAAAAATGCAATCAATGTAAAAATAATTATATAAATTTATTAAGAAAAAAAAGACAAGCATTCCATGTCGCATGTTCTACCATCAGAAATGGTCAGAAATCGTCTCCTGTTGATGGGATTAGAAATGTATTAAACTCGTATTTGCGGACTCTTTGAAGAACATGTACGAAAATGATTCACTGAATGCATCGCATCGCATCACATACGTTCGTATTCGAATACCGGGAATCTCGATGCGTTTTCGTTACTTTCGACGAAGTACTCGTACAATCGTTAAAAAATAATAAATTTATTGTAACTTCTGCTGAATCGGCTGATCCTGACAATGTCACTTTTAGCATATTCTCTTCAATAAATCATTGTTGGAAAGTCTATTTCAACAAATATGAAAATCTAATTTTCTCTCGTCAACATACCAGAAACATACCATTTTTATTTTGTTTTCTGCCATACGTTTTTGTTGTTTTCTTTTTTTTTTCTATTTATTATTTAACCCTGAGAGATGGGCGCACTGCTATAGCAGTGGAAGAAATTTGTTCCAGCCTTGTATTCTAAATGAATATCATTCATTTAGAATACAAGGGTACATATTCTAAATATATTTATGTTGTAAAAATATTTGTTTTTTGTTTTTTTGTTGTTTAAAATAAATATTTATCACGAACGTCCGAATCGTAAATATATCTCAGCACTATATAGACAATTATATTTTTTTCTCGTAGCGCTCTCAGGGTTAATCTAGATATGCGGGGGTGTGGGATGGAAGCCCCCTGATGCCCTTGCGGTCGGGCTCGCCCTACATTGGTGGGGTGTATCTCGGCCGGGGGAATGTTTGTGGGATGAGCCCGGACCTTTTAGTGTCTTCTCTCTTGAATGTATTGTTTTTTTTTTTGTCATCTATTTATTTTCTGTGTTTATTTTTTTATATATTCTTGTTCTACGTGTTCAAGGGTGTGGGCTGAAAAACATCTGGTGTCCCCGTGGCTGGGTTCGCCCTATATTGGTGGGGTGTATCTTGGCAGAGGGGATGCTATTAGATGAGCCCAGACCTTTTGATAGCTTCTGTATTTAATGTATTATCTGCAATTTATGTGTTTTAGAAGTGTTATTTAAATATAATCTGTACATACTATGTTGCTATCAATAAACCTATTATTTATTTATTTAAATTGGGAAAAATATATATTTCAAATTAAAGATCGATTTATACACAATTAACAGTTCCTAAGTTATTTAAGAATCATCTTGGACAATATTGTTTATTCGATTCGCGGTATTATCACTCGACAGCGTGGATTAATTATATTTCAGATACTAACAAATCTAATCGAATTTGAAAACGATATTTTAATTCGTCGTCAAATGGAAAACAAGTGGACTCAATTTACCTAGATTTCAGTAAAGCATATGACAAAGTATCACATAGCATAAATCCGTAGGAATTGTTAGCCCACTCTTAGACTATATTGAAAGCTATATTAAAAACCGAACACTAACAGTCAACATCGATGGTTCTCTATGTTATTATTTTACTACTACTAATGGTGTATCCCAAGGATCGCATCTAAGATCTGTTCTGCTGGTCTGTTCTACTGCACGCTACAATGAGCATATTAACCTGTTTAAGAGACGATCATTCCGGATAACATTTTATTTTTGGGAAATTTTGCAGCTCTTTGAGAGCAGACGGACGGACTTTTTATCCTGCTAAAATGCACTTTAGGGGAAACATCTTATTGTGATTCTGAGGGGATGTCTGGTATTTTTGCTGATTTTTTTAAAAAGTGATGTTAGTTTAGGAACGGGCTGTTCCTTAAAGGAGAGATGATGAGGATGATTGTTGATAAATAAAAACTTGTCGAAATCGGAATATGCAAAGAGGAATTTTATTGACAAACGTCGGTATTTATAATATTTTGGACGTGTGCGGGAATGCGCACGAGATATATCGCTGTCTCGTCTTTGCGCTTACAATATGTTTATTGTCAATGCGTAGGTATCCTTTGTTTTGAGAGACAGCGCGGAAGATGTGTTGCTCTCTCCTTTCCTCATGGAATGCGGTCTCCGCTAGTAGTGAGTTGAATGACCGACCGCGTGGACTTTGTCCATTGTTTGTCTCGCATTGTTAAAGTGGGGCAAAGGTCGTCTCGTGGGTTCAGTGACCGCACGTATAGTCGCTACAATGGGATGGACTGCGGTTCAAATCTGACCAAGTCGGTCAAGCTTAAGTGAAGTATGGTTGAAATTGTTGACAAGCTACGTTCTATATACTCGTATGTTATGTGTATATTCAAAAGGACGTTTTCAATTTATTTTTCAACGATTTGTCTTTTGTGTTTGTATTTTTTGCGTAAAATAAAACATCACATTTTCCACTTTTGTGTGTATATCAGAATCAGAAACAGAATCACTCCTCAGAAAATGTCCGTAGTCTGGTTCTACAAGTACAAGTACAAGCTCGGAGGTATCAGGATCGATGGATCGATGACTGATGCTACGAGTATCATCGTTATCCGATCGCTTTGGCTATCCAAAAAGTAATAATATACCGTAGGGTCTCAGTTTGTTTTAAGAGTTCTCGCCAACGTGAGATTTTTCATTTAAAAAATGTACATAACATAATCATGCTTTTATTTCCAGAAACTTTTCTTTCTCTCCTAAGACGGAGACGGCCTCCGCCTCCGCCTCCGTGGCTAGATGCCTATCTTATAACCCGGGAGCTACGAGTTCCATTTCCATTCTTGCTGCGAGTTCCATTTCGTTTCAAAAGGTTCCAGTTTTGCTCTAACCATTTCAACACATTTATAAAGTCGTAAGAGTTTACCAAACGCAATAAAGTCCCCAGGTTATACTGTTTACAACAAAAGTGTAATAATATTAATAATCTTGACACCGTACAATAAAGTCCCCAGGTTATACTGTTTACAATAAAAGTGTAATAATATCAATAATCTTGACACCGTACAATATTTGGTTTCGACAAAACGTGAATTTTATTTTAATTAATGATTAAGTGAATTGTTATTTTATGAAAACAACTCGATAAAAATGTTTCGAAGTATTTGAATAGTTGTCCCATACAGGCTCTGCTTTTGTACTATTTTTTACTTTAAATATAAAAAAATATGTCCAGTTAAAATCTGTATAGAACATCATAAATCGAATTCGAGGTAAGATAGCGCTGGATCCGAACTCGATTCGTTCCTTTTGTCAGTGTGGGTGGGGTGGACAGTTTGTCAGAGTGGGTGGGGTGGACAGTTTGTCAGTGTGGGTGGGGTGGACAGTTTGTCAGAGTGGGTGGGGTGGACAGTTTGTCAGTGTGGGTGGGGTGGACAGTTTGTCAGTGTGGGTGGATATTTTTAGACTCAAACATTTTTAAAATGAGTACAGAATAAAATGATACGTGTGGTCACCGCAGCTGAGGCCCGCTGCGCCGCACCGGGGCACCGCTCCGGAGGATAGCGGGTAGCGGCGCTCGCTCCACAGCAACCGGTCCTCAGTCCTCAGTGCTCTGCGCGCATTGCCAGTCAACATGGCCGGGGGACCGCTGTCGTGTTATGTGCTGCTCTGCGCCGTGTTTATCTCGAACTCAGGTGGAATATTGTTATTTTAAAGTGATTAACTTTTTTATTGTGATTCGTGTTCCACCGGAAAACAAACCTTAAAACACGTCTCGAAAAAAAATCCTCACTCAAGTTACTTAATAACTTTTTTGATTAAAAAATGATCGAATAATGAAAAGTATAACTTAATGTAGACTTACCAAGTTTTGATAGTAGTCTCATGATACGAAAATCAGTCGGGTGCCACCAGTCGGGTGCCACCAGCCACTAGGCGTTTAGAATTAAAAGGCAAACCTGACGGGATTGTCAGTATTCAGTATCATTATCCTCCGTACAAGTGTCACGTTACACCGCCTCTCTTCAGTGCGCGCAACACCCGGCCAGACGAGTAGCCTCGACCAAAAACAAAATATTGCCCGTCACAAATGTATGTTGACTAAATGGAGCCTTGAGAAGGATCTCCGGGAGGAGAGACTTTATTGAACCGCTTTTTAATACATTTTTATTTGTTTCCAATCGTTGTTTTTTTTTTGCTGGAGGAAATGTTGCGAAGTATTTCTAATATAAATTATTATAAATATAGTATACTGATATAATACCTTGAGGCATCGAGTGTCGTAGGTTTGACTTTGGTTGGGCTTGAACTGTGCTCGTGCTCGTCTTTATTTTGTTTTGTTTATTTTATTTGTACGCTTCACAATATTCATAGATATTAGATATTTTATTTGTACGCTTCACAATATTCATAGATATTAGATATTTTATTTGTACGCTTCACAATATTCATAGATATTAGATATTTTATTTGTACGCTTCACAATATTCATACATATTAGATATTTTATTTGTACGCTTCACAATATTCATAGATATTAGATATTTTATTTGTACGCTTCACAATATTCATAGATATTAGATATTTTATTTGTACGCTTCACAATATTCATAGATATTAGATATTTTATTTGTACGCTTCACAATATTCATAGATATTAGATATTTTATTTGTACGCTTCACAATATTCATAGATATTAGATATTTTATTTGTACGCTTCACAATATTCATAGATATTAGATATTTTATTTGTACGCTTCACAATATTCATAGATATTAGATATTTTATTTGTACGCTTCACAATATTCACAGATATTACATATTTTTAATATAAGTATATACTCGTATATAGTATTTGCCAGAATATCACAACAATATTTAGAAATAGCTACTAACTTTGCGCTCTCCTTTATTAATATAAATAACCTAGTATAAACTAAACATTAAGGACAATACTTTGCCTCTGGAGTTGAGTAACCCTGCATCAACATGTGGAAGATTTCGATTATGCAAAGCAACTTGCATCTCGTTCTACAAGTGAACCCGTGTGTTTTCTATATCTCAAGATCTATCCATAAAATTCTTGAAAAATCCAATTCTTCTCGATTTGTGTGAGCGTTATTCCACTAAAAACAAATCTAAGTTCTTTACCACTGTAAAATAAGTCTTATTTATGTAAGTCTATTTGGTAAAATTTGGTAATATTTTGTGATATAACATACATATGTTACATATATTGAATCTAAATTTGGTAATATTTTGTGATATAACATACATATGTTACATATATTGAATCTAAATTTGATAATATTTTGTGATATAACATACATACGAGTATGTTACATATATTGAATCTAAATTAGGTAATATTTTGTGATATAACATACATATGTTACATATATTGAATCTAAATTTAATAATATTTTGTGATATAACATATATACGAGTATATTACATATATTGAATCTAAATTAGGTAATATTTTGTGATATAACATACATATGTTACATATATTGAATCTAAATTTGGTAATATTTTGTGATATAACATACATATGTTACATATATTGAATCTAAATTAACCTATTAATATTAAATAATTTTAAACAATGACTTTGTAATTTATTATTACTACTGCTTTTTGTATCTTCTGTACATGTTAGTTTAAGATAAAGTGTTGTATTTTTTGTCAATAATTTTAAGTACTTGTATAATATGTTGGCTTGTATATAAAAGACACTGTTGTGTCGTAAATTAAATTAAAAAAATATATAAATATTCTCCTAATTAAAATGAACTGTCAACAGCGAGTGCGCAGAATGCAGAATACGTACAAGTTCAGGAGTTCGGCAAGTCCTACAGGGTGCATGGCATGATGAACTGGGCCGACGCGGCAAGCGCCTGTCAGAAGTTCGGCGGCAGACTGTGGGCACCGCGCTCGCTAGACGAGTTGCGCAGGGTCCCCGCTGCTCTCAACCTGCCCAACATCAGCCCCTGGATCGGCTACTCTGACATGGATAAGGACGGGTCCTGGGTCTCCACTACAGGTAATCTTTACGTAACCAACTTGCATCAGAGTTAGAGCGGGTTCAGACGAGTGCACTCAAAGGGTGTTCTGTCATAGTACGAGGCATATCCAGAAAGTAAGTGTACTAAATTTTTGAAGGATACAATTTTTTTTATTAAAACAAAAAAAAATACGTGGTTACCGTAGTATATATGTAAGCTATTTTTCGACATAGTCGCTATTCCTCTTAATGCATGTGGTAAAACGGGGTATCAACTTTTTGATGCTTTCCTCGCAGTAGTTTCCCGCCAACCCCTCCGTCCACTTCTCTTCCTCCTCCTTTACCTCCTCGTCGGTTGAAAACTTTTTTCCACCCATGTGCAGCTTCAGGGAGGTAAAGATATAGTAATCTGAAGGTGCTAGGTCAGGGGAATGCGCGGGATGGTTCAGGACATCCCATTTAAACGAGGCGAGCAGTTTCTTCGTGGCGTTGGCCGTGTGTGGTCTGGCATTGTCGTGCAGCTGGCAGACTTCCTGTGTCAGCATGCCTCTCCTCTTGTTCTGAATCGCCCTCCGCAATTTTTTTAGAGTCTCACAGTATCTTGCAGAGTTGATGGTCTCCCCTTGAGGCATATATTCAATTAAAATTATGCCTTGACAGTCCCAAAACACGGATGCCATGATTTTCGTGGCTGAAATTGTGGTTTTGAACTTTTTGGCGGAGGGTGAAGAGATGTGACGCCACTGTTGTGACTGCCTTTTGGTTTCAGGCGTGTAGTGTGCAACCCAAGTTTCATCTCCAGTAACGATGGAGCGGAGAAATTCATCTCCATGGAGTTTGCAGCGCCTCAAAAACTCTTGCCCGGCCTCCACTCGATTCAACTTGTGTTGGTCTGTCAGCTGTTTTGGGACCCACCTCGCGGACAGTTTCCGATATCCGAGGGTTTCTGTGATGGTTTCGTGTAGTAGAGATCTGGAGATTTGCGGAAACATCGCAGAAAGTTCATCCACAGTCAATCTGCGATCGTCACGGAGCGCATTTTCGATTTTTTCCACAATTTCGTCAGTCACAATTGAAGGTCTTCCGCTCCTCTGATCATCATGCACAGACGTACGACCGTTTTTAAACTCGCGACACCACTTGTACACACTCGTACGATTCATAGCTTTATCACCATATGCAGTTTTCACCTCATTATAAACCTCAACCGGAGGTTTTCCCTTCCAAACGAGATAACGGATGACGCCGCGTATTTCGCACTTGGCGGGAGATTGGATTGACATTTTTCACGAAACGTGTTGTCGCGTCGACACTTCTCAACTTACTGACCTTGAACCGGTCTCGTTGCGGAGGGGAAGGGTCAGGCTACACGGAAGTGTAGCCAACATGTCGAAAATAAAATCCATCAGGTCGTGAGAGCCTCAGTACACTTACTTTCTGGACTTCCATAGTATATATCTAAATTGGCTTCTTCGACATGAAAAAGACAGCATTTGAATATTCACTGCAGGTAGCCTTCAAGGCTGGACTCTTTCTTCATTGGGATTATATAATATTATGTACCGCTGCCCTTCACAGTTATAGTATCTCTATCCTGATCCTGATCCTGTCTCCAATTACCGATCCCTGTGATTCTCGTCTTATAATTGCCATTGACAATTACTCTCCATCCAGCTCTGCATTACGCACCTTGGAGAGAAGCGAAACTTGTGTTTATTTCTTCATTTGGTTGAATATTCTGCTTTTTGAGCGCTGACTTTTTATTCCTACTAAACACGACTATTCCAAATTGTCTTTTTAATCACCCGCAAAGTATCTTAATAAATGAAAGAATCGCTCTAGACTAGACTAATAAAGAAATACAAATTCACTAGATAATACTGCATTTAAACTTGACCGCGGTCATTAGCACAACTTCAGTAATTTGAGAGTTTTTGGATGGTTTCAGGTGAAAAGCTGCCCGCAAGTCTACATATATCGAGATCAAACGAGCGGAAGAATTGCGCCGCCGTGGACAAGGTGGGTTTCCTGGGAATCTGGGACTGCTCGGAAGAAGGCACCTTCATCTGCGAGGCGACACTTACGGATCCTTTGAGTAAGTTTCTTTCACAAAAAAATATTGAATTCACCGGTTTTACTTCAGAGTTTGTTTAACTCGATCGAAGGAGTTAATTATGGTGCGCGGATCAAATACAAATACAAGTACGAGTACTTTCTATTGTATTTTATGAATTCATCCATCTATAAAAATATTCTACACATAATGAGAAGTTCTTCGAGTACAGCTTGGTAAGCCTTTTCATAACGTTTAATAAATCCTTAATGTGTTTCCCTTCACCTTGATTACCTGCTGACGAGAGATACTATAGATTCTGTTAAATATTTTATAACGTTTAATAAACCCTTAATGTGTTTCCCTTCATCTTGATTACCTGCTGACGAGAGATACTATAGATTCTGTTAAATATTTTATAACGTTTAATAAACCCTTAATGTGTTTCCCTTCACCTTGATTACCTACTGACGAGAGATAGATTCTGTTAAATATTTTATAACGTTTAATAAATCCTTAATGTGTTTCCCTTCGTCTTGATTACCTGCTGACGAGAGATAGATTCTGTTAAATATTTTATAACGTTTAATAAATCCTTAATGTGTTTCCCTTCATCTTGATTACCTGCTGACGAGAGATACTATAGATTCTGTTAAATATTTTATAACGTTTAATAAATCCTTAATGTGTTTCCCTTCATCTTGATTACCTGCTGACGAGAGATAGATTCTGTTAAATATTTTATAACGTTTAATAAATCCTTAATGTGTTTCCCTTCATCTTGATTACCTGCTGACGAGAGATACTATAGATTCTGTTAAATATTTTATAACGTTTAATAAATCCTTAATGTGTTTCCCTTCACCTTGATTACCTACTGACGAGAGATAGATTCTGTTAAATATTTTATAACGTTTAATAAATCCTTAATGTGTTTCCCTTCATCTTGATTACCTGCTGACGAGAGATAGATTCTGTTAAATATTTTATAACGTTTAATAAATCCTTAATGTGCTTCCCTTCATCTTGATTACCTGCTGACGAGAGATACTATAGATTCTGTTAAATATTTTATAACGTTTAATAAATCCTTAATGTGTTTCCCTTCGTCTTGATTACCTGCTGACGAGAGATAGATTCTGTTAAATATTTTATAACGTTTAATAAATCCTTAATGTGTTTCCCTTCATCTTGATTACCTGCTGACGAGAGATACTATAGATTCTGTTAAATATTTTATAACGTTTAATAAATCCTTAATGTGTTTCCCTTCACCTTGATTACCTACTGACGAGAGATAGATTCTGTTAAATATTTTATAACGTTTAATAAATCCTTAATGTGTTTCCCTTCATCTTGATTACCTGCTGACGAGAGATAGATTCTGTTAAATATTTTATAACGTTTAATAAATCCTTAATGTGCTTCCCTTCATCTTGATTACCTGCTGACGAGAGATACTATAGATTCTGTTAAATATTTTATAACGTTTAATAAATCCTTAATGTGTTTCCCTTCGTCTTGATTACCTGCTGACGAGAGATAGATTCTGTTAAATATTTTATAACGTTTAATAAATCCTTAATGTGTTTCCCTTCATCTTGATTACCTGCTGACGAGAGATACTATAGATTCTGTTAAATATTTTATAACGTTTAATAAATCCTTAATGTGTTTCCCTTCACCTTGATTACCTACTGACGAGGGATAGATTCTGTTAAATATTTTATAACGTTTAATAAATCCTTAATGTGTTTCCCTTCATCTTGATTACCTGCTGACGAGAGATAGATTCTGTTAAATATTTTATAACGTTTAATAAATCCTTAATGTGCTTCCCTTCATCTTGATTACCTGCTGACGAGAGATACTATAGATTCTGTTAAATATTTTATAACGTTTAATAAATCCTTAATGTGTTTCCCTTCGTCTTGATTACCTGCTGACGAGAGATAGATTCTGTTAAATATTTTATAACGTTTAATAAATCCTTAATGTGTTTTCCTTCATCTTGATTACCTGCTGACGAGAGATACTATAGATTCTGTTAAATATTTTATAACGTTTAATAAATCCTTAATGTGTTTCCCTTCATCTTGATTACCTGCTGACGAGAGATAGATTCTGTTAAATATTTTATAACGTTTAATAAATCCTTAATGTGTTTCCCTTCATCTTGATTACCTGCTGACGAGAGATACTATAGATTCTGTTAAATATTTTATAACGTTTAATAAATCCTTAATGTGTTTCCCTTCACCTTGATTACCTACTGACGAGAGATAGATTCTGTTAAATATTTTATAACGTTTAATAAATCCTTAATGTGCTTCCCTTCATCTTGATTACCTGCTGACGAGAGATACTATAGATTCTGTTAAATATTTTATAACGTTTAATAAATCCTTAATGTGTTTCCCTTCGTCTTGATTACCTGCTGACGAGAGATAGATTCTGTTAAATATTTTATAACGTTTAATAAATCCTTAATGTGCTTCCCTTCATCTTGATTACCTGCTGACGAGAGATAGATTCTGTTAAATATTTTATAACATTTAATAAATCCTTAATGTGCTTCCCTTCATCTTGATTACCTGCTGACGAGAGATAGATTCTGTTAAATATTTTATAACGTTTAATAAATCCTTAATGTGTTTCCCTTCATCTTGATTACCTGCTGACGAGAGATACTATAGATTCTGTTAAATATTTTATAACGTTTAATAAATCCTTAATGTGTTTCCCTTCACCTTGATTACCTACTGACGAGAGATAGATTCTGTTAAATATTTTATAACGTTTAATAAATCCTTAATGTGTTTCCCTTCATCTTGATTACCTGCTGACGAGAGATACTATAGATTCTGTTAAATATTTTATAACGTTTAATAAATCCTTAATGTGTTTCCCTTCGTCTTGATTACCTGCTGACGAGAGATAGATTCTGTTAAATATTTTATAACGTTTAATAAATCCTTAATGTGTTTCCCTTCATCTTGATTACCTGCTGACGAGAGATACTATAGATTCTGTTAAATATTTTATAACGTTTAATAAATCCTTAATGTGTTTCCCTTCACCTTGATTACCTACTGACGAGAGATAGATTCTGTTAAATATTTTATAACGTTTAATAAATCCTTAATGTGTTTCCCTTCATCTTGATTACCTGCTGACGAGAGATAGATTCTGTTAAATATTTTATAACGTTTAATAAATCCTTAATGTGCTTCCCTTCATCTTGATTACCTGCTGACGAGAGATACTATAGATTCTGTTAAATATTTTATAACGTTTAATAAATCCTTAATGTGTTTCCCTTCGTCTTGATTACCTGCTGACGAGAGATAGATTCTGTTAAATATTTTATAACGTTTAATAAATCCTTAATGTGCTTCCCTTCATCTTGATTACCTGCTGACGAGAGATACTATAGATTCTGTTAAATATTTTATAACATTTAATAAATCCTTAATGTGCTTCCCTTCATCTTGATTACCTGCTGACGAGAGATACTATAGATTCTGTTAAATATTTTATAACGTTTAATAAATCCTTAATGTGTTTCCCTTCACCTTGATTACCTGCTGACGAGAGATAGATTCTGTTAAATATTTTATAACGTTTAATAAATCCTTAATGTGTTTCCCTTCACCTTGATTACCTGCTGACGAGAGATAGATTCTGTTAAATATTTTATAACGTTTAATAAATCCTTAATGTGTTTCCCTTCACCTTGATTACCTGCTGACGAGAGATAGATTCTGTTAAATATTTTATAACGTTTAATAAATCCTTAATGTGTTTCCCTTCATCTTGATTACCTGCTGACGAGAGATAGATTCTGTTACATTTGTCGCTGCTGTGTGCTGCCTCTGGTCACCTGATCACGTTGTTCCGTGACTCGACTGACAGCACCAGCACCTATCACTGTGAAGGCCTCGTACTCCTTGCTGAGAGGGATTTGCCTCTGTATTAGTATCTTTCAATAGCCCTCATGTTCTGTTATAAGTGATAAAATCTCTTGTCTTCTAAGGATAAGCATTGTGTTGAAATTCTTTTGAATGATTTAATTTGATATATTTTTGCCGCGCCGATATAAGTAACCTTAGAAGACTCGATGTGGGAGGCTGAAGACACGAGTAGTGCCTACAGTGCGTGATCGGAAAGCATAGCCTAGCGGACATGGCACGGGGGCTCGAGCTCTACAGGAGCTCGTAAGGTACGAGTGCGGTCCTAGGGAAATAAGTAAGAAACAACCTTATTATTAACTCCATTAGGTGAGTCCAGGGCATTAACCACCATTAGAGTTGAACTGTCCCCTGCTGAAAGACAATAAATTATTACGCATTGAACCTCATATTTTTCACCTAGATTCGATTCGACTTATGTTTTCTATTTAGGAGTTACGAGATAAACTCTCGATGACTCTTTCAAAATATTCCCGTCTGCTTTATTATTTTCATTATATCATGTTTTCGGTTGGTTGGTTGATTCATTAGTACCATTTATGGTCAGTATTTCACCCCAAACGCGCCTTTATTCAGCGAGTTTTAAATGTTATCTAAAGACCTTAAGATGTGTCTCCTCACGTAACTCTAAAGTCAAACCATTCCATTGAATAGGACCAGCAACACAAAAGGCTCGAGAGAATCTTTGACTTATTGTCTATGGCTTGATATAACCCAATACACCACTGAATGATATTGATACATACGAGTATATTATCATTAAGTTCGTCAGTTTGAAATAATAAAAACGTGATACGATACGTTTGAGCATTTGATTTGATTACAGAAATATCAATGTCATCATATGAGGGTTACAAATACTTGGGCGCGTACCGAGCCCTGTACAAACTGCACATGGAGAACCTTGACTGGCAGGGCGCCAGCCGTACGTGCGCCGAGGAGCGTGGGCGGCTGTGGGCACCAACACTGGGGGATGAGGCCAAGGCAGTGGTTCGCCTGCTCAATATCACGAATTTCTTCCCCTGGGTGGGGCTCAGGGACGTCGCCAAGGAAGGGGTCTGGACCACCGAAGGTAAGCTGTCTCAATCTCTAAGGATATTTGTCTTGTTCCTGTATTAGTCTCGCCTTTCACTTGAGCCGTACACAGCCGAGCTCCTCTCGAGATCGATAATCATCGTATGAATATTTTGATTTCTTTTATTCAGCTCTCAACAACTATATTACCATCACCGTCGTCGCTGGGCCTCAAACTCCTCGAGGATACCAATAACATAACCCCGTCATTATAACGTCAATTCGTTTGGAAAAGCTTTGCCGTGGAGTTCATTTCTCTAAGTGAGCGAGCCATTGCACATCAACAGACAAGACATATCGCTGTACTGGTGATATACTCGTATGGTATGTACGAGTATGTTATATGTGTACACGAACATGTCAATGAATATGTACAATACATGTACATGTACCGCTAGAACAAGTCAAATTGTTAGGGCAAAAAATTTCATTTGATGTACGAGTAGAAGAGGTAAATAGGCTTGGAGTTCATTTGGACGAACTATGATACATTGTTAAGAACAATATCCCATTTGGACGAACTATGATACATTGTTAAGAACAATATACCATTTGGACGAACTATGATACATTGTTAAGAACAATATCCCATTTGGACGAACTATGATACATTGTTAAGAGCAATATCCCATTTGGACGAACTATGATACATTGTTAAGAACAATATCCCATTTGGACGAACTATGATACATTGTTAAGAGCAATATCCCATTTGGACGAACTATGATACATTGTTAAGAGCAATATCCCATTTGGACGAACTATGATACATTGTTAAGAGCAATATCCCATTTGGACGAACTATGATACATTGTTAAGAGCAATATCCCATTTGGACGAACTATGATACATTGTTAAGAACAATATACCATTTGGACGAACTATGATACATTGTTAAGAACAATATCCCATTTGGACGAACTATGATACATTGTTAAGAGCAATATCCCATTTGGACGAACTATGATACATTGTTAAGAGCAATATCCCATTTGGACGAACTATGATACATTGTTAAGAACAATATCCCATTTGGACGAACTATGATACATTGTTAAGAGCAATATCTCATTTGGACGAACTATGATACATTGTTAAGAACAATATCCCATTTGGACGAACTATGATACATTGTTAAGAACAATATACCATTTGGACGAACTATGATACATTGTTAAGAACAATATCCCATTTGGACGAACTATGATACATTGTTAAGAGCAATATCCCATTTGGACGAACTATGATACATTGTTAAGAACAATATACCATTTGGACGAACTATGATACATTGTTAAGAGCAATATCCCATTTGGACGAACTATGATACATTGTTAAGAGCAATATCCCATTTGGACGAACTATGATACATTGTTAAGAACAATATCCCATTTGGACGAACTATGATACATTGTTAAGAGCAATATCCCATTTGGACGAACTATGATACATTGTTAAGAGCAATATCCCATTTGGACGAACTATGATACATTGTTAAGAACAATATCCCATTTGGACGAACTATGATACATTGTTAAGAACAATATACCATTTGGACGAACTATGATACATTGTTAAGAGCAATATCCCATTTGGACGAACTATGATACATTGTTAAGAACAATATCCCATTTGGACGAACTATGATACATTGTTAAGAGCAATATCCCATTTGGACGAACTATGATACATTGTTAAGAGCAATATCCCATTTGGACGAACTATGATACATTGTTAAGAACAATATCCCATTTGGACGAACTATGATACATTGTTAAGAACAATATCCCAATCTGTCTCAAACGAAAGGTAACCGATGCGATGCACCTTACTAGTAGTGGTACTAGCATAGGAATGCGAAACATGTGATATACTATTTTTGTACGAATGAAACAAAAACTCCAAACAACACAAATCAGCACAGATAGGTGCATCCTAGGTTGTAATAGAAGAAGACCGCAAACGCAATGAGTGGATACGCGCCAAAAGTTGACAATGTTAAACCAAAGTTGACGATGTTACAGAGGTCGGAAAAAAAACAATTGGGTGCGAACGTGAATGACACCAGTTAATATACAATCTTTATTGAAATTATGGTGTTTGCAGAAGGAAAGCAGACGCTGTACCGCACCTGGCAGGAGGGTAAGCCTAGCAACAACGCGGAAAAGAATTGCGCAGGCATCGATGCTGGGGCATTGCTGTCTGACTGGGGCTGCCAGGAGAGAGGCTCTTTCATCTGCAAAGTGGGCCCGGGCCTGGCAGGTATGCACAATATTTAAAAAAAAACCATCGTCATCCTTGTCAACCAGTATCGACCCATTCCTGGATAAGGTGATGTATATATTTTTGAATTCGATATTGTATTGTAGGTCGATTAATTCAATTTGTAAAGTTTCTGAAACAGTGGAAACATCAACAGCAAATGGAGAGCTGAACATCTCAAATGCTTTCTTATCATTTACCAGCTCTGAAAAACGATACGCAACTCCCAAAAGGACAACAGCTGGTCACCTTACCTCTACAATTTATATTTTGTTCAAAAACTTTTCGCCTGAAGCACATGTATCGATAACTCGACATTATAATTATTTTTAGCTGTCACAGTGTGTCATTCTCACAGAGCCCACGTTATCATTTCGTTTTTATATTACGAGGCATATCCAGAAAGTAAGTGTACTGAATTTTTGTAGGTTACATTTTTTTTTATTTAAACAAAAAAATTACGTGGTTACCGTAGTACATATGTAAGCTATTTTTCGACATAGTCGTCATTCCTCTCGATGCAGGTGGTGAAGCGGGGTATCAACTTTTTGATGCCTTCCTCGAAGTAGTTTCCCGCCAACCCCTCCGTCCACTTCTCCACCTCCCCCTTTACCTCCTCGTCGGTTGAAAACCTTTTTCCTTTTTCCACCCATGTGCAGCTTCAGGGAGGTAAAGATATAGTAATCTGAAGGTGCTAGGTCAGGGGAATGCGCGGGATGGTTCAGGACATCCCATTTAAACGAGGCGAGCAGTTCCTTCGTGGCGTTGGCCGTGTGTGGTCTGGCATTGTCGTGCAGCAGGCAGACTCCCTTTGTCAGCATGCCTCTCCTCTTGTTCTGAATCGCCCTCCGCATTTTTTTAGGGTCTCACAGTATCTTGCAGAGTTGATGGTCTCCCCTTGAGGCATATATTCAATTAAAATTATGCCTTGACAGTCCCAAAACACGGATGCCATGATTTTCTTGGCTGAAATTGTGGTTTGGAATTTTTTGGCGGAGGGTGAAGAGGTGTGACGCCACTGTTGAGACTGCCTTTTGGTTTCAGGCGTGTAGTGTGCAACCCAAGTTTCATCTCCAGTAACGATGGAGCGGAGAAATTCATCTCCATGGAGTTTGCAGCGCCTCAAAAACTCTTGCCCGGCCTCCACTCGATTCAAGCTGTTTTGGGACCCACCTCGCGGATAGTTTCCGATATCCGAGAGTTTCTGTGATGGTTTCGTGTAGTAGAGATCTGGAGATTTGCGGAAACATCGCAGAAAGTTCATCCACAGTCAATCTGCGATCGTCACGGAGCACATTTTCGATTTTTTCCACAATTTCGTCAGTCACAATTGAAGGTCTTCCGCTCCTCTGATCATCATGCACAGACGTACGACCGTTTTTAAACTCGCGACACCACTTGTACACACTCGTACGATTCATAGCTTTATCACCATATGCAGATTTCACCTCATTATAAACCTCAACCGGAGGTTTTCCCTTCCAAACGAGATAACGGATGACGCCGCGTATTTCGCACTTGGCGGGAGATTGGATTGACATTTTTCACGAAACGTGTTGTCGCGTCGACACTTCTCAACATACTGACCTCGAACCGGTCTCATTGCGGGGGGGAAGGGTCAGGCTACACGGAAGTGTAGTCAACATGTCGAAAATAAAATCCATCCGGTCGTGAGAGCCTCAGTACACTTACTTTCTGGATACGCCTAATATATACGTACAAGTATTCCAAAAATCTTGAATGGGCTTTATGATAAATTCACGTGCTCGTACTTTGTGAGAAATCCTCAATCTACTCAATCTACCCGTATCATGCGTTATTATCAACTGGATAGTTGTATCGACGTACTTTGTGGGAAATCCTCAATCTACTCAATCTACCCGTATCATGCGTTATTATCAACTGGATAGTTGTATCGACGTACTTTGTGGGAAATCCTCAATCTACTCAATCTACCCGTATCATGCGTTATTATCAACTGGATAGTTGTATCGACGTACTTTGTGGGAAATCCTCAATCTACTCAATCTACCCGTATCATGCGTTATTATCAACTGGATAGTTGTATCGACGTACTTTGTGGGAAATCCTCAATCTACTCAATCTACCCGTATCATGCGTTATTATCAACTGGATAGTTGTATCGACGGTCAACTTTATTCGCACTCGTGGACTCAACTTACCCATCGTCAGTTTCATGATTTAAAAATAAATTGAAGCCGAATATCCTGACTTGCCCTGCCCTACCCTGCTCTGCTCCGCCCTGCCCTGCCCTACCCTACCATACATTAGTTCGATGGCTCAGCAATGGTCAAGTTTTAGTGAACTCAGAGGAGCGATTGAATTTTTTCTCAACGAGAAAACCTACCCTCAACCACTACTCGTATTACGAGTATCCAATATTGAATGGCTTCGGAAATTACCTTTTGCCGCAGATACTCGCATAGTATAGTATAGTGGCTGGTATTCCTTAATGGATTCAACTTAAACCTACAGGGAAGAACGGGCTCATATGTGAATTTTTTTTTAAACCTGGCGAGTTTATTTATTAACTGTAGTAAAGTCATTTTGCTGACAATTGGCGTTGGTTGAGTCGCAAATCATGTCAAACTGCTTTGTGCATTTCCCATGCTGTCAAAAATTTGAAAAATAAATTAAATGTCCATTCCCATAAAAATTTGCGTCGGATATATTTTCTGAGCTCAAGCTACAGTTCTGTGGCGGTCGCACACGCGGTCAATGACCGATGAAATGACCTTTGCATTCCTTAGCAATGCAAAACAAACAAGTACCAAGTCCACGCGCCGGTCATTCAACTCATTGCCGGGAGCGGAGCGCATTCCATGCTAGAGCGAGAACGCACCACATCTGTCTCGCCAGTTCCGTAAATAAATTATCACATACATACGACATTAATCGTTTTGCGGATGCAGAAACGAGACGGCGAGATATCTTGCTCGCATTCCCGCACACACGCGGGAATAGTATACATACCTACGTTACCAATAAAATTACTCTCTTTTCCGCATTGCGATCGAAAACGTGTTTTATTTATTAACAAATCATCATCATCTCTCCCTCTAGGACACATCTCCTAAAGTTCCAACAGCGTTTTTCGGATCTTGATGCGAGTGCAGAAGATATCTCCATTTTTCAAAATCCATTCGACTGTATAGTTCAATTAGAAGCGATTAATCTGCAAAGTGACGACATGCTAAAATGCAAATTTCACGAAAATAATCTAACAGAATTCTATAAATGTCTTCGAGGCGGCGAATATGGTCAATTAAAATCATATGGTCAGGGATAAATCCCTGTATTTGGCAGTACCTACTCGTAGCTACGTGAAAATATATTAAAAAATGAAGTACGTAAAATCGCAATACAGGTCAGCATTAACAGATGACCATTTGTAATCAATTTTGATGATAAGAAGTATGTACTAACTTTGAACCCCAGTTTGACGAAATTTTATTCTGAAAAAGCAATTAATTAACCTCATTAGTAGAGCTTATTTATTATTGATGCGCCCATAGGCGTCACCCGTTTACCAGTCACCGGTCGTGGTGAGATTTGCCGATTCCAGTCATGACTGTCACGGAAACGGGATGGTATCAACGAGTTGGGAAAATTATGGACACGATAAGCGGACTACATACGCTGTCCAAAACTACTTCGTGGTTGCTATGAAAAGGTTGGATCCGGATCAGAAAAAAAATCACTCTTCACCCGGCTGTCGTACCGGGTGGATTCGGCACCTGAGAAATTCACGCGGCTGCCGTGCCGGATGGATTCACTTCGCCCGAGAGCTGTGCCTGCACCAGCGCGAAGCTGGTATTAAACAACTGCCAGTTCCAGTCGAGTGTCACTCACCAGCCAGTAGCCAACCGATAAAGATGTCTCCATTCCAGCTGTCCCATTTTCTTCACGGGTTGACTTCCCCGGCTGCCTTCGTCCCACCCGGACCAGCCTTTCGTCTGTTAGAGTCGCCTCATCGTCCTAGCATTGCCGTTGCCTGGAGCCACCCTTCCGTTCCTCCCGGACCAGCGTTGCTCCATCTGGAGCCACCCTGCCATCCTACATGGACCAGCGTCGCCGTCTGCTGGGGCTGACCTGCTGTCCTGCTTGGACCAGCATTACCGCCCACCTCAAGCGGTCCTAGCACCATTCTCGGGCCAACGCGGCTAACCTACCTGAACCGCTATCGGACTACTGTATCGCTTCTATATTTAATAAAATTGTACATTTATTTTATTTCGTTGAGTTCCTTGAATACGCTCCTCCAGTCGCGGTAGAAATACCGTCGAGACATTTCATTTTCCTATTACTGGGAGTAAAAGGTAGTACTCGTATCACTATTATGTTACATTTGTTGTTCAATAATACGAAATGTTTGTCTGTTTCTATTAATACCTTCATTAATAATAAAAATATATTTCATTCGTTTTTTCATAAACGTGTCAGCAAAATGTGTATAAATATTATCAGCGCCTAATAAAAAAAGGTAAAACCTGTATACATACAATATACTCGTATAAGTAACCTAGAGTTTGCTTCTTGGCCCGTCGAGTCAAATTTTTTTACGATCTGGCCCTTAGCGAAAAAAGTTTGCCGACCCCTGATCTAGAGAATGAGAATTTGCTAGTTCGAGTCTAGCATGTATTTTATAATTTATTTATTTTCATGTATTTCTTCTTCAGCGTTTTCACTCTGTTTATTGTTCTCTCCAGTTCCACATAACAAATAAATGAATTAACCTTGAAGCACGGTTTGGTGATGAAAAAATACAAAAAATATTAATAACAAATATGCGATGACCTCATCGGGTAAAAATAAAAAAATAATTGTTTCTGTTAATTATAAATTGTGACCTCTAGCGGACAGATGTTGACGCGAAACGATAATCTGTTCCAAGAATAAAGATAAAGTTGCCAGAGAGATGGCCAAAATTAAAGTTTTTGCCTGTTGACAGGTAATCTCGTTTGTTTACAACGGTAGGTAGAGTTCTAGCAAAATATACATTGTTAACCCTTGCCGATCTGTGAACGGACAAGAGTGACCAAGACGTATATTTTATTTTATTTCTCGAAATATACTGCTTGCAGGGTCTTCATACTTTATGTATTCCTCATCGAAACCTCTATGATTTGAATGATGTCATTACGAAATAAAATCATTAATAAATATCAACAGAAATGAATGATTTTAAATCGAGAATTGACGAAATATCAAAACACTCCGTATGACTCATTCTTATTTGACAGTTAATATTTTACGAGTACATTTGTTCCAGGGATCGGTTACCAGTTTTATCTAACACCTGTGCGTTTAGTACATAGAATAGAAACAAAAGTTATTTCGTGCCCCAATTGCGATAGACTTTCTCCACAGGATTAAATTTTGATTTTATGATATGTTTGTCCTATTTTCAAATTTTGACCTATTTTCAAAGTGTTTATATTTTCCAAATGGCATATTTTATTGATTTGAATTTCGTGTTTGTTTTTATATTATTATTTTTGAATTTATATATTCATTTTATATTTTGTTAATATGTTAATTATTGTCTTAATTCGAATTATATTTTTATTGCCAAAAAATACACGCTACATTTTATTGTATAATTTTATGATTTTTTTTTTAAAAGTTGGAGACCTCTTTTCAGTCATGCGCATTCTGAACGTTGCGCAGACCGAACGACGCAGTGGAAATATGATATTCTTATAGAAATGTCACCTCTCTGTTTGAACTCTTATTTTATCATTTCTTACACTTATTTTATATTATTCGACATTTTATTACATAATAAAATGATGTTTATAGCTAATTACAAAAAAAAACTAATAGATTTTGTATAATTTTAATTTAAAACATACATGTTTACTGTACCCTCAGTGTCCAACACCGTTACTGGCGTAATTTTTTAGCACAGTAAGGGAAGTGTTCAAGATGCGAAATAGTTCAGTATTAAGCGTTTTTGTTTCTGGTTAAAATAAAATAAATGTATTACAGCATTTTGTCTGGACCAGAATATTATTTCATGTTAAGCGCTAAGCTACTCGTACTTCCACTGCATTTATCATTAATAGGCTATTTTACGTTTTCTTTAGCATTTTCTTTAATTCCGACTGTTTTAGTTATTTCTATCGCTTCTCGGATTTGTTCAGCTATTGTATAATTCGTAGTTGCTGTATATTTTTTATTATAGTCTATAATATTTTCTTCTGAAAGTTTTTGAAGAGCGAATGTTATATTTATATTTTTTAAATTCAACTTCAGTTATTTATCAACAATCGTTATTTTCAGATTCGACCGGCAATAACCTTCCAGCCGAAATTTCCGAGCTTCTTCAGTCGTTGCAAAGAACAGTAGATCACATGGAGAGTAAAATTGCCACATTAGAAAAGAATGGAAAGGATATGGAGATACGAATCAAGGACCTGACCGAGAGAATGCCCAACGGAGGATCGCTGACGGAGCAACTAACTGAAGCGGAGAAAAAGTACGCGGAACAGTACAAGATATTGGCGGACCAATTATCGGAAAACGAAATCAAAGATAATCGGGTCGCCATGGAGTTGAGGGTCCTATTAGATCAAACAGTTGAAAACCTAAGGAAGGAATTCCACCTAACAGTCAAGAGGTTGACCGATATCAACAAGAGGTGCGAAACTAAGCTTGCCGATTTAAACAAGGCCATCAGACAATGATAAGGGTCCGTTGGTATACTCGTATAGTATATGGTATATTGTAATTTATTTTTTACACTGTTTATTCCACTTTTTTATGACGGTATAACCCTACCGGTTTCAAGGTGCACACCTCATCTTCAGGGGAGCGCAAACAAGACTAAATGCTGTTCGAAGGAATTAATAACCATAAAAAAAATTGCTACAAATAACGGCTATCCTGGAAGTCTCATTGATTCACTTTTAAAAAATAAAACAAAAAAGAAACTTATAAAAGATTATATATTTAACGACACCTATAAGCATACCTATAAATGGAGCAAAGTCCTATTTATAAAAAATATATCAAATGAAATAACCAAAAATATTCCAAGTCACATAAAGCCAGCTTTTTACACTAACTTTAATCTCCGGAAAATCTTATTTAATGGGAAAGGTAAAAATGGAATACTTAGCAACAGCGGTGTGTATACACTTTTATGTGCTGACTGTGATCATTTCTATATAGGAAAGTCAGGAAGATCTTTTGAAAAGAGATTTCGTGAACACCAATCTGCTTTAACAAATCCTCTAATTTATTCTGAAATGGCTAATCATTGTCACCGTGAGAATCATACTTTTTCTATCGATGATGCCAAATTCTTACATATTAGCGGCAACGGAAATAAATTGGACAGATTAGAGGCCCTAGAAATTTCTAAGTCAGTATACCGATCGGAGCATCTGTTGAACAGTTATTTCCACAAAATCTCCCCGCTCCTGGCCGAAATTGTACCTAGCCTTCCTCTCACCCCTCTCGCCTCCAACCGTTGAAGTGTCTATATCGGTACCAATTCGAACAGCATTTAGTCTTGTTTGTCCTCCACAACGTTAATGCCTTAACTATAAACAACATATATGGTATATTTAGGAACACTTAAAAATAATCCTTTTTGGAAGGCCTTATCATAATTTATGAGTGAGTATGAATCCTGAGTAGTGAGCGCCCTCGAGGAGAGTTTGCTCTCTAAATGAGGCAATATAAAAGGTCCTTTTATTATTATTATAATTTGAATTTTCAACATTATCAAATATTATTTAAATATCAAATAATTTTTATTTCATATTATTTAAAAAAAAAACAACGACCATAACTGTATGTAACTCTGATAACTACTATATTGTAGATAATGAAGAACTTGATCTTGTGATCCAAAGGACTTAGCGATTAAGACTATTGATACATTATCATACACTTTAGGATTCAAACTATTGATACATTATCATACACTTTATGATTCAAACTATTGATACATTATCATACACTTTATGATTCAAACTATTGATACATTATCATACACTTTATGATTCAAACTATTGATACATTATCATACACTTTATGATTCAAACTATTGATACATTATCATACACTTTATGATTCAAACTATTGATACATTATCATACACTTTATGATTCAAACTATTGATACTTTATCATACACTTTATGATTCAAACTATTGATACATTATCATACACTTTATGATTCTGTAGCAGTAGATAGGTTCACCCGCCGGCCTGGCCGGGCGCATTCCATGTTAGAGTCTATGGATTCTAATTTCAAGAAGAGTGACATTTTGTTTTATATACATATTACAATTTTGACAGATGTTATATTTTATTTCATTATGTAAAAGATATTTTTAGATAAATGTTGAATAATTGAGATATTTTTTTCATTATGGATAACTCTCCTAAAGTGGTGACCCCGACGTGATTTGAACACAGATCTCCTAAAATTCAAACTTTTGATACATTATCATACACTTTACGATTCAAACTATTGATACATTATCATACACTTTACGATTCAAACTATTGATACATTATCATACACTTTATGATTCAAACTATTGATACATTATCATACACTTTATGATTCAAACTATTGATACATTATCATACACTTTATGATTTAAACTACTGATACATTATCATACACTTTATGATTCAAACTATTGATACATTATCATACACTGTATGATTCAAACTATTGATACATTATCATACACTTTATGATTCAAACTATTGATACATTATCATACACTTTATGATTCAAACTATTGATACATTATCATACACTTTATGATTCAAACTACTGATACATTATCATACACTTTATGATTCAAACTATTGATACATTATCATACACTTTATGATTCAAACTACTGATACATTATCATACACTTTATGATTCAAACTATTGATACATTATCATACACTTTATGATTCAAACTATTGATACATTATCATACACTTTATGATTCAAACTATTGATACATTATCATACACTTTATGATTCAAACTATTGATACATTATCATACACTTTATGATTCAAACTATTGATACATTATCATACACTTTATGATTCAAACTATTGATACATTATCATACACTTTATGATTCAAACTATTGATACATTATCATACACTTTATGATTCAAACTATTGATACATTATCATACACTTTATGATTCAAACTTTATACATAAAAAGTTCATCGCTCACGGTCTGTCGACGTCGTTATGTTTTATGTATATTTTTTACAAAATTAAATTATTTTTTATTTTCACGAAATAAAATTGGGTAAACTAAAAATATCATTTTAGTGAGTATTTAGCCAAGATGGAGATGGAGATGTAGATGGAGATGTAGATGGAGATGTAGATGGAGATGTAGATGGAGATGTAGATGGAGATCCCTTCTTGATCGGACCCTGCAAACTTTTGGACAGAAGTAAAAGTAGCTCTTCCTATCTATGAAAGCAAAATAGCGTGATAAAATTAAGGATCCCCTCCCCGGTTGATTGCAGAAAATGATTACTACATATTTTCTATCAGTTTATGGAAACGCAACGGCTAATTTTAATACAAATAATATAAAAGTAGAACATCTAATGGCAGAACTATATCACTTCATTGCATTTCCAAAGGCGACATCATGAAGATCTTCAATTGTTTGCAAGAGCCATCGGACTCCGACCAGATGAATACTCGTAGTCAGCCTTGAGTGATGTCTCGAGGCTTGCGCTGATTCGTTATATACGAGACTGAACTTGAACCTTAAGACCCAAGACTCAAGTTGGAAAGTAACTAGAGTCTGCTCAATACGCAAATCAGGATATACATTCCACGTTCGCAACTAAAGACCTGTCGCTGTCGCTGTTCTTCCAGTGCTACCGACAATATTTTAAACAATTTAGCACACTCGATCGAGTCATCAAGTTTCATCAAAACTGATTCGAAATCAGCATAGTCTATTGCTCGAGAGGTCGACAGTTACCAGCCCTCCTTCTGTTTCGTGGTATAGGGCCACCGAGAAAAGTATGGTCGGAGCGAGTGAACGAAACAAATAAAAGGGGTATGAGAAATACAAGGAGCTTTAAGAGATGTACGGATGTGGAGAAGGCTAATTAAGTATTCTTTGTCCTCTCTAACAGGGAAATGGCGTGATAGTTTTTAAATAAAAAAGTGGGTATAATATACAATAGAAATAAATCACAACAAAAATAAAGCACATTATTTTATTATATTTTAGTGTAAAATTAGGTTTTGTCATCGTAAATATATAAAGTAATTCAAGAACCACTTTTAATTTAAACATAATTAATCTGTTTCAAGTTTGCAAACACAACACAACACAACATAACATAACGATTTCATTTCTTGTCGACCCACTGTGAGGGACACCGACAGTACAACATATAGTATAGGGAGGGGGTCGCAACAACAATAAAAACAAGTTTACTAAGTTTTACTCGTATTTTAGATTGAGAATACATTACAATACATCTTATAGTATGTACGTGTAGGTATGTTATACCCCTTATATACATTATATTATATACAGGCCCCTTGTATACATTATATTATATTATATAAGCAATTGTGTACAGTAGTTTATAGCGGTGTTTCTCAACCCCTCGGGGCTACAGAACATTTGAAGGGGACCACAGGACAAAAATCTACTTTTGGGAACCCGGAGCAAACTCTAAATATTATCATAAAATTATATGAAAATGGTTAAAATTCAATAAGTGTACACTGTGTGCATATATACACTCATTCAAATATTATATTAGATTTGAATATTAAGTAGATTTTGAAACTAAAATATAATTCAAAGTTAATGGAAAAATTTTCGATTTAATTACGCATTATTATGGCAAAAATTTATTTATTTTTTATATCGAGGATTTATCGCTTATATCACTAAAAATATACTCGTACTAGCTTGTGCAACCGATAGCGCTACTTCAATGGCCGGCAGATATCGAGGATTTATCGCTTATCTAAAAATTTTGAGAAGAGATAGTCGGTGTAAAGTGTGATATTTTACCTATCAGATATATTAAAAAAAAAAATATTTATTAAACAAACAGTTACAAGGGAGAAATTGTAATCTCATGAAGTGTAAAAAAGTCATAATCACTCTTCTCAAAAATAATATTGTACGAGTAATATTGTGCAGTCGATACTGTAATGGAATCACACGAAAATCTCACAAAGCTACAAAATGATACGAGAGTTCAAGTTAAAAATGAAGATAATTTCTGGATAAATAGTGAAACAGCAAGGAAACTTCCACAGCTCTGGAAGAGGGCAAATTTATATTTTATTCCATTTCCCACATCTTATCTCCTCGAATCTGGATTGAGTCGGGTTATTAATCTATTAATTGTCTTGACGTCGTGAATAGAGGTGATCTTCGTTGGCCACTGACCTGGCCACATTGCGACCGGACATTAAAACACTTTCTAGTTGTTTGCATCAGTCCCAAAGATAACATCACACTAAATAAAACTTTCTAGTTGTTTGCATCAGTCCCGAAGATAACATCACACTAAATAAAACTTTCTAGTTGTTTGCATCAGTTCCAAAGATAACATCACACTAAATAAAACTTTCTAGTTGTTTGCATCAGTCCCAAAGATAACATCACACTAAATAAAACTTTCTAGTTGTTTGCATCAGTCCCAAAGATAACATCACACTAAATAAAACTTTCTAGTTGTTTGCATCAGTTCCAAAGATAACATCACACTAAATAAAACTTTCTAGTTGTTTGCATCAGTCCCAAAGATAACATCACACTAAATAAAATTAAATATCAATTTATGAAATGTTTTGTTTTTAAAAATGAATATGTAGTTCATAAGGAATATGTTATGATTATTTTTATTAAGAATCCATTTTGTAATATTTAAACAAACTGTGGAATCATTCATGTTTATTTTTTTATTCTTCCCCCGAGCTACCATAATGGGCGGAGCCACAGAAAGATATTAAACTCAAAAGGGAGTCACATATCAAAAAAGGTTGAGAAACACTGGTATATAGTATTATATTAAAAGCTTATATTTCCATATATATTTTTTAAAGGTCCAAAGCGTATTTCTATCGGCGCGAATTTTCTATACAAAAAGTAATTATTTATCGTAACTGTCATTAAACAATCAGATAAACACACCCTTTGCCCAGTTAGCAAACAAAGTAAAAACAGATAAACAAACCCTTTGTCCAGCTGGCAAACAAAGTAAAAACAGATAAACAACCCCTTTGTCCAGCTGGTAAACAAAGCAAAAACAGATAAACAAACCCTTTGTCCAGCTGGTAAACAAAGTAAAAACATATAAACAACCCCTTTGTCCAGCTGGTAAACAAAGCAAAAACAGATAAACAAACCCTTTTGTCCAGCTGGTAAACAAAGTAAAAACAGATAAACAAACCCTTTTGTCCAGCTGGTAAACAAAGTAAAAACAGATAAACAAACCCATTGTCCAGCTGGTAAACAAAGCAAAAACAGATAAACAAACCCATTGTCCAGCTGGTAAACAAAGCAAAAACAGATAAACAAACCCTTTATCCAGCTGGTAAACAAAGCAAAAACAGATAAACAACCCCTTTGTCCAGCTGGTAAACAAAGCAAAAACAGATAAACAAACCCTTTGTCCAGCTGGTAAACAAAGCAAAAACAGATAAACAAACCCATTGTCCAGCTGGTAAATAAAGCAAAAACAGATAAACAAACCCTTTGTCCAGCTGGTAAACAAAGCAAAAACAGATAAACAAACCCATTGTCCAGCTGGTAAATAAAGCAAAAACAGATAAACAAACCCTTTGTCCAGCTGGTAAACAAAGCAAAAACAGATAAACAAACCCATTGTCCAGCTGGTAAATAAAGTATTATTTTTTCAATTCTAGTTCAAATTTATTTTTTAGTATGTAGCTTCTTATTTTAAATTTTTTTGGGTTGAGGTCTTTTTAATTATCATTGTAACATTTATTATCGCTTTATTCAAACCATTCTTGAGTGTGTAAAGTGTAAAGTTTGACATATTGTTGAGCAAAGTGCCAACTACTCGTATATTTATTTATTCATTAATTTTAAATGACCACAGCTTTAAAAAAAAAAAATTACTATCAATTATCTAAAAACTATCAAAGTAACAGAGCAATGAAACAAACTTTCAAATATATCACATAATATAATTAAAAATCAATAATAAAACATGAACACATAATAAAATGGAAAAGTTTATGTATAAAATATATGGCACAAGTATATCGAAAATAAAAATTACAATTACATATTTAACTAAAAACTGATTTAAATTCATCATGGTTTATTAAAAAGTAATGCGAAAATCAATATTGAGAAATCTAAAACACTTTTGATTTCAGTTTCCTCCCGGAACAACTGGAATTGCCCACCTCCATCGTGTTCCCCAATCTGTGCAATATGTCATCTTAGGTTTGAGCGAATATGACTTATTTTCTAAATCTCCCAGTAGCCGTTAAGTCGAAAATGAAACAAAACATACTGTGACCGTGAAACACAAAATGTGTATGCAGTAGCTTTGTTCAAATTTTCAACACAATTATGAGACAAATGAAAATTGATTCGCTGGTATTGTTGAAATTAGCATACGCAATTTTACAAATAACATTTTGGATAAAGTGGTGGGGCGGGTTGACATTTTTATCGGAGATTTGAAGATCTTTCTTCGTTCAGTTTTATTTTTAAAGAGGCACTGTCTGTGCCGTGCCTCCTGACTGCCTGACTGGGTGGCGGTGGTGTTATTGTTAAAGAGGCACTGTCTGTGCCGTGCCTCCTGACTGGGTGGCGGTGGTGTTATTGTTAAAGAGGCACTGTCTGTGCCGTGCCTCCTGACTGGGTGGCGGTGGTGTTATTGTTAAAGAGGCACTGTCTGTGCCGTGCCTCCTGAATGGGTGGCGGTGGTGTTATTGTTAAAGAGGCACTGTCTGTGCCGTGCCTCCTGACTGGGTGGCGGTGGTGTTATTGTTAAAGTAGGAAGAAGTTATTTGGTGCGGTGGGAAAGGATTTTTGACATTGTCTCATCATAATGGGAGAAAAAGAGGAACCATAAATTGTTATTCATAAACTAATTTCATATTATACTTCCAATGAATACATTTCAAGTAAGTAACAGACTATGAATAAAGTTGATGTATAGCTATAGCTACATCTACAGATAAATAGACCAGCATTTATCTATCGCGTGTAATTATTGCAATGTTAAATATTTGTTTGTTTAGTTTAATAACAATTTATGGCGTGGAAATATAATCCTTATAACCAGATTTGTACTTTTCTCCCGATACGGAGAGAGTTGACTCCTTTCTGTAGAATGGCGGTGATTTTTCTCGGCAGAAAAAAACCTAGAGATAACAACTTAAAAAAATCCTACCCATCCCACCAGATCACTTATTCTTGCTTTAACAATAACACCATCTAGTGAGGAGATACAGATGGTACCTCTGTAAAAACAAAAAGCCAACCAACCCAACCACCCGATATGGAAAAGTTTTCCAAGTTTCAATGAAAAAGTTATCCTTTCCCATCGATAGGCATTCCACAACTCGGGTTTAATATTAGACATACTATAGGTGGATCGCCTATTAAAAATAACCATACGCTACTTTCTCAAGAGTTGACATAAAAATAAAAATTGATCACGGGTCCCACCAAACAAAATAACTGGAAGAATCGAGAAATGTAGAACATAAAGATACAAGTATATGCAACAATAAAATATTTTGATTCCAGATTGTTACCTTGTATGGTATGTAATATAACAATTAACAAGTATGAAGCAACGACTTTCCAGCTAGTTTATTACATTTTAATATTAGGTGTACAAATAAGTTTCCGCCGTTTTTTTATCAAAAATTGGGCATTTATTGTGAAAGAACGGAACCTCATGTTTTATTCGAAGTATTGCCCATCGCTTGCCACTACCTTTTCACATCTTTCTGGCAGCATACGGATACAGCGTCGGAAGAATGCTTCATCTTTTGAGGCTATCCACGAATCGACCCAATTTTTGGTATCTTCATATGATGTGAAGTGCTGCTCAGACAGGTCATGCGTCATCGATCGAAACAAGTGAAAATCAGAAGGAGCAATGTCTGGTGAATACAGCGGGTGGGGTAAAACTTCCCAATTGATTGTTTCCAAAAAGGTTTTGACCGGCGCCGCAACATGTGGACGAGCATTATCATGCAGGAGAAGAATTTTGTCGTGTCTGGAGTAGCAGTGGGCGCGCTTTTCCTCGAGTGCTCGACTCAATCTCATCAATTGTGCTCGGTAGACAGCCCCAGCAATGGTTTCGTTCGGTTTGAGCAACTCATAATACACGACACCAAGCTGATCCCACCAAATACACAACAAGAGTTTTTTTCCATGAATATTTGGCTTAGCTGTAGATGTTGAAGCATGGCCAGGGGTTCCCCATGATTTCTTCCTTTTTGGATTATCATAGTGGATCCATTTTTCATCACCAGTGACTATACGGTGCAGAAAACCCTTTCGTTTATGCCTGGCAAGCAGCATTTCACATGTGGAAAATCGGCGTTCAACGTTTCTCGGTGTCAGTTCATATGGAACCCAATTTCCTTGTTTTTGAATCATTCCCAATGATTTCAACCTATGTGAAATTGCTTGTTGAGTCACTCCTAATGTAAGTGCAAGTTCTTCTTGCGTTTGGCACGAATCTTGATCCAATAATACTTCCAATTCCGCGTCTTCGTACACTTTCGGCCTTCCGCTACGTTCTTTGTCTTCGATGTCAAATTCACCGTTCTTAAACTTTTGAAACCACTCACGACAACTTCTCTCACTTAAGGCAGCCTCACCATATGCTTCTACAAGCAATCGATGCGCCTCAGCTGCAGATTTCTTCAAATTGAAGAAGTAAATCAAAAGTTCCCGCAAATGACGCTTATTCGGCTCAAAACTTGACATTTTCGAACACAAAAAAATATGTTATACTGATAAAAATTCACTAATATTTCAAGGTCATGTTGTTGACAGATGTCCAACCTTACGATAATGACATTTTACATCTGACAATTTTAACCATAACTTACTGGTGGCGCCAACTTTTGTCAAACGGCGGTGACTTATTTGTACACCCAATAACATTCAAAACAAGCAATACACGTATGCTTTATTCAATATAGTAGACTACCATACTTGCATATGTTCAATTTAAAACTACAGTGAAACCCCTAAATTGAAGAGATAACTAAAGAGAGTGTTAATGAAGAGAAAATATAAATGTGTTATACGAGTATATTACTGACATTCTGATACTAAATATAAGGATTATTATATTTAAGGTCGATTAGAGGTTAGCACAAACTTTGCTAAAGCGAAGCGCATGTTAAAAAGCATGGAACGAAAGAGACACGCAGAGAAAGTAAACTTGGATTCATCCACGGGTGTAACTGGAAAGCGCCCAAAAGCTGAGGTCTTCCGGTGTACAATGCAATGATTATAATCAGATGAAATCTAATTTTCATCCGCTTTTTATGATTTTGCAGATTTTTTAACGTTACAGCTTTTTGACAATGAAGGACGAAAGGTATCGTAGATCCTACATACCATGTTCGGTAGTGGACGGTCAAGAAGTCAAAATATCCCCTGGCTAGTCACTGTTTCTGACAACAAGGCCTTTTGAGGGCTTTAGTTTAACGAACCCCCACGCTCCTCTCTACAATCCTCTAACATCCCAACATCCCATTAATCTGTTGGAAATTTACAATACTAAATATCCCCTGGCTAGTCACTGTTTCTGGCAACAAGGCCTTTTGAGGGCTTTAGTTTAACGAACCCCCACGCTCCTCTCTACAATCCTCTAACATCCCAACATCCCATTAATCTGTTGGAAATTTACAATACTAAATATCCCCTGGCTAGTCACTGTTTCTGGCAACAAGGCCTTTTGAGGGCTTTAGTTTGACGAACCCCCACGCTCCTCTCTACAATCCTCTAACATCCCAACATCCCATTAATCTGTTGGAAATTTACAATATTAAATATCCCCTGGCTAGTCACTGTTTCTGGCAACAAGGCCTTTTGAGGGCTTTAGTTTAACGAATCCCCACGCTCCTCTCTACAATCCTCTAACATCCCAACATCCCATTAATCTGTTGGAAATTTACAATACTAAATATCCCCTGGCTAGTCACTGTTTCTGGCAACAAGGCCTTTAGTTTGACGAACCCCCACGCTCCTCTCTACAATCCTCTAGCACCCCAACATCCCATTAATCTGTTGGAAATTTACAATCCTAAATATCCCCTGGCTAGTCACTGTTTCTGGCAACAAGGCCTTTTGAGGGCTTTAGTTTAACGAACCCCCACGCTCCTCTCTACAATCCTCTAACATCCCAAATCCCATTAATCTGTTGGAAATTTACAATACTACATATCCCCTGGCTAGTCACTGTTTCTGGCAACAAGGCCTTTTAAGGGCTTTAGTTTGACGAACCCCCACGCTCCTCTCTACAATCCTCTAACATCCCAACATCCCATTAATCTGTTGGAAATTTACAATACTAAATATCCCCTGGCTAGTCACTGTTTCTGGCAACAAGGCCTTTAGTTTAACGAACCCCCACGCTCCTCTCTACAATCCTCTAACACCCCAACATCCCATTAATCTGTTGGAAATTTACAATACTAAATATCCCCTGGCTAGTCACTGTTTCTGGCAACAAGGCCTTTAGTTTGACGAACCCCCACGCTCCTCTCTACAATCCTCTAACACCCCAACATCCCATTAATCTGTTGGAAATTTACAATACTAAATATCCCCTGGCTAGTCACTGTTTCTGGCAACAAGGCCTTTAGTTTGACGAACCCCCACGCTCCTCTCTACAATCCTCTAACACCCCAACATCCCATTAATCTGTTGGAAATTTACAATACTAAATATCCCCTGGCTAGTCACTGTTTCTGGCAACAAGGCCTTTAGTTTAACGAACCCCCACGCTCCTCTCTACAATCCTCTAACACCCCAACATCCCATTAATCTGTTGGAAATTTACAATACTAAATATCCCCTGGCTAGTCACTGTTTCTGGCAACAAGGCCTTTAGTTTGACGAACCCCCACGCTCCTCTCTACAATCCTCTTACACCCCAACATCCCATTAATCTGTCGGAAATTTACAATACTAAATATCCCCTGGCTAGTCACTGTTTCTGGCAACAAGGCCTTTAGTTTGACGAACCCCCACGCTCCTCTCTACAATCCTCTAACACCCCAACATCCCATTAATCTGTTGGAAATTTACAATACTAAATATCCCCTGGCTAGTCACTGTTTCTGGAAACAAGGCCTTTAGTTTGACGAACCCCCACGCTCCTCTCTACAATCCTCTAACACCCCAACATCCCATTAATCTGTTGGAAATTTACAATACTAAATATCCCCTGGCTAGTCACTGTTTCTGGCAACAAGGCCTTTAGTTTAACGAACCCCCACGCTCCTCTCTACAATCCTCTAACACCCCAACATCCCATTAATCTGTTGGAAATTTACAATACTAAATATCCCCTGGCTAGTCACTGTTTCTGGCAACAAGGCCTTTAGTTTGACGAACCCCCACGCTCCTCTCTACAATCCTCTAACACCCCAACATCCCATTAATCTGTTGGAAATTTACAATACTAAATATCCCCTGGCTAGTCACTGTTTCTGGCAACAAGGCCTTTAGTTTGACGAACCCCCACGCTCCTCTCTACAATCCTCTAACATCCCAACATCCCATTAATCTGTTGGAAATTTACAATACTAAATATCCCCTGGCTAGTCACTGTTTCTGGCAACAAGGCCTTTAGTTTGACGAACCCCCACGCTCCTCTCTACAATCCTCTAACACCCCAACATCCCATTAATCTGTTGGAAATTTACAATACTAAATATCCCCTGGCTAGTCACTGTTTCTGGCAACAAGGCCTTTAGTTTAACGAACCCCCACGCTCCTCTCTACAATCCTCTAACACCCCAACATCCCATTAATCTGTTGGAAATTTACAATACTAAATATCCCCTGGCTAGTCACTGTTTCTGGCAACAAGGCCTTTAGTTTGACGAACCCCCACGCTCCTCTCTACAATCCTCTTACACCCCAACATCCCATTAATCTGTCGGAAATTTACAATACTAAATGTACACTTTGTTTTCTTTCAAACATTCTGGACGAAACTTCATTTTTATTTAACACAGATAGACGTCTTCCAACTATTGTATCACTTTTATTTAACACAGACAGACGTCTTCCAACTATTGTATCACTTTTATTTATAATAACACAGACAGACGTCTTCCAACTATTGTATCACTTTTTTTCTCTTTATTTATTATTAAACTCTGCGAAAAATAACCTAGGAAAAAAAACAACTGATTCAAACTGACCTACGGAGGGATATGATCAATGGAAGGTCCAATGGATGTGTTGCATGCGAGGGGGGTGGGGTGGCACAGTTGTGGCGAGAGAAAGCGGAGTAAAATAATATAGTTTGAACTACAATATAAGATGAAATGATAGCGTACCATAGTGTAGCGTGCCATAGTGTAGCGTGCCATAGTGTAGCGCGCCACTGAGGATAGTTTGACTGCCTGACTGGGCATGGGCGACGTGCCCAGCCAGGCAGTCAAACATCACAAAATGCAATGCAATGGATTTATTGTATTGTTTATCATATTGTAGCACCGATGTATTGTATTATTAAAACATATAAAAGGAGGTTCAAAAATAAATGTCGAGGAGGGCTCAGTCAGTTAACTGTATTTATTCTCGTTTAAAACTATGTTTTTACTATACACATATAACATAGTTCTACATATTTTTAATATTTCAAGAATATATATTATATTTTAACATTGATATAAATTTAATATAAAAATAAAACGTCAAAAGCATTTTATGCGTAAAGCTTTTCAATAAAATTCTTAATAAGATTCAATATTCAATAAACGCATTTATAAATAAAAACTGTCCCCTTTTAAAAAAATTAAAGATGCACCCTTTAATGGACTGTGGATGGGCCTCATATTGCCTATTGCCTATTGCGGAGAAGGTGCACATTGGGTGAAATCTCTCAAATTACATTAACATACCGATCCATTTATTCATTTCGAAAAAGGTATTCAAGATTTGTACCTCATTAAAATATATTACAGATATCTCGACATACTTTAGAAAAAGGAAATAATTTGAAATTGAAAATAACACAAGCACAATGTACATATATTGCCGACCTTTGACCTTCTCCTTTTCAACCTTCCTATCACTTTCTGTTAGTGTTAACAAGTTATGTTATTTTTGATAAATGTCCAATTTAAAGGGCATTATCTTCAAATTGACAATTTTAGGGACAAAAAGTTTGAAGTACTAAAATTTATAGCAGGTACAACATATTACTGTATCGTACTAAACTTTACTTGTATACAATACAACCTGGCGGACTTATTGCCATGTGGCAATCTCTTCTAACAAACCAGAAAGGAATATCTGGAATATCTGGGTTCCACTGAGAATTGAAATGGCAACCTCGAGTAGGAAGACAGGTGTCGCGTCTCACCAGCTAGACTATTGAGGTCCTCTATTCAATTACTAATTATTGTTCCAATAAATAGTCGGCTAATTGGATAATTTACAATATTTTTGTTAACAAAGATTTGGCGGAATTCCATAATGTTACTGCTTATTTTTGCATTTGTTGGATAAACTTTCTAAGAATATGTTATAAACCTTCCATCTAATCCCACTAAAGACATCGAGAGCAAATGTCACCGATATATTCTAGCTAGGCGGCTATATTCCGCTGTGCAGCTGCTAGGCTGCCAGGCTGCCAGGCTGTCAGGTTGCCAGACAGCCAGACTGTCAGGCTGCCAGGCTGATATATGGTAGTCATAAATATTTTCATATTATTCCATTTCTAAAAAGTCTACATTGGCTCGATATCATGATAGGGCTTTTGCCGTTGCTGGTCTTGTGATGTGGAATGGTCTGCTCCTAAGTTTTAGAGATATGGGTGGCGTGTGCAGCTTTAGGAAGCACATAAAGACAACTTATGACCATATGAACACCACACACTAGACTATAGCTAAAGCCGAATGTGTTACTATCACACATCTAGAAGGAAGATCTATAAATATAAAGGTTTAGTTGTTGTAGTTCATCTTCGGTTGGTAGTGGAAGTTTTCTTACCACTACCAACCGAAGATGAACTACAACTGCGGGGGGGGGGGAGTACCTAAGCTAATAGCCACAGCCAGTACTTTCTTATCTTTACGCTCAACTTATTATATATTTATTTTGTAATATTCATTTGTCAATAAAAATGGATTCGAGTTCTGAATTGTAGCACCCTTGAGGAGAGTTTGCTCTCTAACAGCACTATACAAATTGTCCTTTTGTTATTATAAATGTTAGTATCATATCGACAGAGATGAGACGGTTCATCCTCGGATGCCCACAATACTGGTGAGGAGTTGGTGATGGTCGGATCGAGTTTACGCTGTCCAAGAGTTGCAGCGTTATCGGGCGGCCATCTTATACCATACACCGGTGTTACGGTAAGGGGACTAGCAGTGCCGGGCTGTACCAGATAGGTTATAAGATGAATCATTCCATTCCATTCCATTCAGTCGGTGGTCTAATGAAACTAGTGGAAATACAACTGAGTATTGTATTTCCAACAGCAAAGTGAATTGCCTAAACCCAAAAAATGGTATTGTATTCATATCGGACAAAGAAAAAATATTCAGTATCACAATTTGACGAGTACACCCTTTGTCTTGGCATGCCTTGATATAATCAAGTTTGACGAGTACACCCTTTGTCGAGAGCATGCCTTGATATAATCAAGTTTGACGAGTACACCCTTTGTCTCGGCATGCCTTGATATAATCAAGTTTGACGAGTACACCCTTTGTCTCGGCATGCCTTGATATAATCAAGTTTGACGAGTACACCCTTTGTCTTGGCATGCCTTGATATAATCAAGTTTGACGAGTACACCCTTTGTCTCGGCATGCCTTGATATAATCAAGTTTGACGAGTACACCTTTGTCTTGGCATGCCTTGATATAATCAAGTTTGACGAGTACACCCTTTGTCTCGGCATGTCTTGATATAATCAAGTTTGACGAGTACACCCTTTGTCTTGGCATGCCTTGATATAATCAAGTTTGACGAGTACACCCTTTGTCTCGGCATGCCTTGATATAATCAAGTTTGACGAGTACACCCTTTGTCTTGGCATGCCTTGATATAATCAAGTTTGACGAGTACACCCTTTGTCTTGGCATGCCTAGATATAATCAAGTTTGACGAGTACACCCTTTGTCTTGGCATGCCTTGATATAATTAAGTTTGTCACTGCACTAAAGTTCGGACCAATGTTGGAGAGTTCCCAAATGTAAAGCGCGCAAGCGAGAGTTTTGTGCGAGGCACTCCCGCAGGCTACGCTACTGTACCGTACCGTGCGAGGGATGAATATTTTAATATTGAAAAGCTTTGAACTGCGGTGAAACTTGGATTCCTCAATATATAATAAATAAAATACATCTTGCGATCAAACAACAGCCAATTGAGGAATCAAGTGTAGGGACCGAATCTGGAAAGAGAGAGAGAGACATGCGTTATATAATATAATATGGTTATATGTTGATTAAACAATATCTTAGAATAAGGACATAGATAAATAGAACATTGGCTATTCATATCACATGAAAATATGCATCTTTCCTATTCATTGTGTCGTGCAAACGTTAGTTTCCATTATTATGCCCCTCGTGCTGTTTCCATTATTATGCCCCTCATGCTGTTTCCATTATTATGCCCCTCATGCTGTTTCCATTATTATGCCCCTCGTGCTGTTTCCATTATTATGCCCCTCGTGCTGTTTCCATTATTATTCCCCTCATGCTGTTTCCATTATTATGCCCCTCATGCTGTTTCTATTATTATGCCCCTCATGCTGTTTCCATTATTATGCCCCTCATGCTGTTTCCATTATTATGCCCCTCATGCTGTTTCCATTATTATGCCCCTCATGCTGTTTCCATTATTATGCCCCTCATGCTGTTTCCATTATTATGCCCCTCATGCTGTTTCCATTATTATGCCCCTCATGCTGTTTCCATTATTATGCCCCTCATGCTGTTTCCATTATTATGCCCCTCATGCTGTTTCTGAGAAAATTTGGCTTTTTCAAACGTTGGCAAAGGGTAACAAACTTTCTTCCTTTTGCACGGTACCCATCAGAGTATCCGAATTGGCGATTCAGACATGATGAAGAGTGTGGCCGGGAGCCAGTAATTGAACCTCGGGCTTAGAAGCAATGAGTATATACAGAACTTGCAGAGTTTATCCTGATAAAGCGTAACAGATGTACACTCTAAGTGAATCTGGTAGATAATAGATCCATCCGATACAATAGCCCATTGGTTACAGCTACTTCTGATGTTTGGACATGACATGCACCTATATGACCAAATAATGACACGGGACGATCGACCGATAATTATGCAAAACCACATTAGATTGTTGCCATTGCCGAGATATTTTATTTTATGCTAAAAAATAAAATATTTTATAAATTAAATTAAAAAGCCCACCAGAGCGGTAAATGTACACCGAATGCAGTTCAAGTCAATATTATTCAATATCTTATGTAAAAGCATTCCCTCGTAAATAGTAAATAGCATTTAGTAACAAGCGACGAGTCAGACGGTTGCGAGGAGAACTGTTTCCTGAGTTCACTCAACAATACCATACATGTACGAGTAGTTCCATGGCATCAATCTAAAAGCATTCCCTCGTAAATAGTAAATAGCATTTAGTAACAAGCGACGAGTCAGACGGTTGCGAGGAGAACTGTTTCCTGATTTCAATCAACAATACCAACTCAACAATACCATACATGTACGAGTAGTTCCATGGCATCAATCTAAAAGCATTCCCTCGTAAATAGCATTTAGTAACAAGCGACGAGTCAGACAGTTGCGAGGAGAACTGTTTCCTGAGTTCACTCAACAATACCAACAATACCACAATAGTTTGATTCATGATTGACTGAGAGCTAATATCAGTGGCAACTTGCTCCGCAACCATTTGCCATGTACTCGTACAATAGTTTGATTCATGATTGACTGAGAGCTAATATCAGTGGCAACTTGCTCCGCAACCATTTGCCATGTACTCGTACAATAGTTTGATTCATGATTGACTGACAGCTAATATCAGTGGCAACTTGCTCCGCAACCATTTGCCATGTACTCGTACAATAGTTTGATTCATGATTGACTGACAGCTAATACCAGTGGCAACTTGCTCCGCAACCATTTGCCATGTACTCGTACAATAGTTTGATTCATGATTGACTGACAGCTAATATCAGTGGCAACTTGCTCCGCAACCATTTGCCATGTACTCGTACAATAGTTTGATTCATGATTGACTGACAGCTAATATCAGTGGCAACTTGCTCCGCAACCATTTGCCATGTACTCGTACAATAGTTTGATTCATGATTGACTGACAGCTAATACCAGTGGCAACTTGCTCCGCAACCATTTGCCATGTACTCGTACAATAGTTTGATTCATGATTGACTGACAGCTAATAAGAAAACATTGGGAAGTGTTAGCCGGTTAATACTCGTAATAATTCATGTAAGACTATAGACGTATGAACATGCCAATACTCACAGTTAAAATTGTTTAAAATTTGAAATTAATAAAAAAAACATGCGTTTAGTAAACATCGTTAATTTCAGCAGTTATTTCTCTAAAGCTTTCTCTTTAAATACTAGTATTGCACTAATCCAATCCTCTTTACTTGAAGTAATAAAGCCATTATATATTGTATCTGTTGTCTTGAAGAAAATTACGATAACTGCATAATTGCTTTCATTTGAGGATAGCTTCTCAATCTGTACTATTTTTCATCTTGAAATTATCAGAAATTGATCAAAATTCGCAAATGTCCGCTACTGTGCTAGGAATGAGTTTATAAATCCGGAATTTTCCATAAACGTTTTGTTGTTTCAAATCCGGCAGGTCACCACCAAATCCGGCAGGTCACCACCAAATCCGGCAGGTCACCACCAAATCCGGCAGGTCACCACCAATTATGGCGAGAAGTTGAATGTGTTGCCAAGTTTTGAAACAAAAAAATTTACGAAAATTCAAATTCAAACATCAAAATGAAGTAATTATCAAAAATATTATACTTTTATTTAAAATTGTTTCTACATCACAAAACGAATGAAGAATTTTATGTGTTTTGTAAATTGTGAGTGGCAGAAAGTGTGTTCTGTCAAAAAAATCTTTTTTAAGGCTCGATTCCCACTTGAGCACTTAAGCACGAGCTGTTAAAGAACTGCCTTTGGGTCTACTGTGAGCGGACCGTAGAATATCCGCAGTGTGACAGAACTCGCATACTAAATGTTTAAATGGTGTGTTACGTCAAATTATAAAGTTGGCTGTCTGCAGACGATAGTTATAAAGTAAGTTCGCAGTATGACCGCCGTCAAGTGGGATTCTGCTCCCAAGAGTTGTTGTGAGCTCTGTGAGCGGCGACTGCGGAGATTAGGTGATGAACATCGCACGTTACCCCAGCCTGACTTGCATCGCAGAGGTGGGGGTGCGTTCCTCGAGCGGAGTCTCCTTGAAGAGGCTGGAGGAGAGGGTGAGCGCCACCAGTAGGCAACACAGCAGCAGCGGCCCTAAAATGGCGCCTTCCACCCCGAGGCAGAACAGTCCACCCGCTATGGCTAGCCCAGTCAGGTACGGGTGCCCTCCACTGAAACAACATAGCCAAATTATTTATAGAAACATATATTTTCAGTTCGCTCATCGTGTACAATGTTTTTTTTTTAATTTCTGCAACTGCAAATATTTACAAATTTGCTAAGCTCTGAAATCACTGAAAAATTTCTCTTTGAAAATGAGTTAACTGGGTTTGACAGACTAGCTTTTTAAAATCTTAACCTGTTCCCTGACCAGAGAGACTTCAAGTCATTTACTTAATCTTGTCTCGAGCATGTTACCAATATGACAATGATATATCTTGCCTGGCAGTTTAGCAGTTTAATCACTAGTGGCGAGTATCAGGAAGACAGAGTATATCAAATACAATCTTAAGCTGGTCCATGACTAGAGAGACTTACGTGTAAACCCATTGATCTTGTCTTGTACTCCCACTGCCCTGAACGTGTTACCAATATCCCAATGGCGGGCATCGGGAAGACAGAGTATATCAAATAGAATCTTAAGCTGGTCCATGACTAGAGAGACTTACGTGTAAGCTTATTGATCTTGTCTTGTACTCCCACTGCCCTGAACGTGTTACCAATATCCCAATGGCGGGCATCGGGAAGACAGAGTATATCAAATAGAATCTTAAGCTGGTCCATGACTAGAGAGACTTACGTGTAAGCTTATTGATCTTGTCTTGTACTCCCACTGCCCTGAACGTGTTACCAATATCCCAATGGCGGGCATCGGGAAGACAGAGTATATCAAATAGAATCTTAAGCTGGTCCATGACTAGAGAGACTTACGTGTAAGCTTATTGATCTTGTCTTGTACTCCCACTGCCCTGAACGTGTTACCAATATCCCAATGGCGGGCATCGGGAAGACAGAGTATATCAAATAGAATCTTAAGCTGGTCCATGACTAGAGAGACTTACGTGTAAGCTTATTGATCTTGTCTTGTACTCCCACTGCCCTGAACGTGTTACCAATATCCCAATGGCGGGCATCGGGAAGACAGAGTATATCAAATAGAATCTTAAGCTGGTCCATGACTAGAGAGACTTACGTGTAAGCTTATTGATCTTGTCTTGTACTCCCACTGCCCTGAACGTGTTACCAATATCCCAATGGCGGGCATCGGGAAGACAGAGTATATCAAATAGAATCTTAAGCTGGTCCATGACTAGAGAGACTTACGTGTAAGCTTATTGATCTTGTCTTGTACTCCCACTGCCCTGAACGTGTTACCAATATCCCAATGGCGGGCATCGGGAAGACAGAGTATATCAAATAGAATCTTAAGCTGGTCCATGACTAGAACTATATGCCGATACAGATACGGTAACTGTATCTAATACAAATTCAAATCTAGAAACAACTGAGGATGAAAATATCCCGATGATCTTACCAGGACAAATCAGATACTCAATTTAACGGAATGAAATCCGGTAAGGCCACTGGTACCGACGGTTTTTCCATTGATGTCTTTGAACAAACAGGTCGAGAAGTGGATACCATCTTATCAACACTTTTCAACAAGTGCCTTCTAAAAAAGACATTCCAGAAGATTGGAAATCTACAACCGTAATACTTCTCCATAAGAAAGGCGATCAAGAGGATTTTAAGAACTACCATCCAATCGGCATGTCACGAGTACCTATTCTATACAATTTTTTAATCAAGATCTTAACTAACCGACTCGAGAACTTTTTGACACAAACCAACTACGAGAACCAGCTGGATTCAGGAAGGGTTTCAGTACCATGGATCATATGCTGCGGGAAATAATAGAATGATGTGAGGAATACGAAATTCCTCTATACCTGGCCTTTGTCGACTACGAAAAGGCCATTGACTCAGTCAAGAAAATTGCCATACTACTATAGAAGCTCTAAAGACACAAGGCTTTGGTATTGATAAGGCATATGTTACAATCAGTTGTTCAATAACATCCATAAGGATGCAACAGCAAAAATACATCTCCACAAATCCTCAAGATAAGGGAGTTCGTCAAAGGGATATTATTTCCCCAAAATTATTCAGAGCTACACTTGAATATGCCTTTAGTAAAGTGGAATGGAATAATACAGCCTGACGATTGATGGATTTGCAGATATCGTTATATTTTTACAAAACCCGAATGATCTTCAGCACACACTGCAGGAATTGGCAGAGGTCAGTAAAGAAGTTGGTTTAAAAATGAATATATCAAAAACCAAATATATGATGAACAGCATTGCTACCTCAAAACCAATAATCGTAGATGGAAAGTTGCCCGAAATCATCCAGAAACATGTGTATTTGAGCCAGATTAATTCCTTTGTAGGTGGCATATCGGAAGAGATAGCACGAAGGATAAAGCTAGCATGGAGCTCATTTGGACAACATCTTCAAAAGTAATCTCCCAATATTTTTTAAACAAAGGGTCTACAACCAGTGTATTCTCCCACTACTTACGTATGGCTGCGAGACATGGACGCTCACAGTAAAGAACACACAAAAGTTCCAGACCGCACAAAGGGGCATGGAGAGATGCATGTTGGGATATATTAAAAGAGACCGTAAACTAAACACCTGGATTCGCAACAAAACAAAGGTGTGCAAGAAAATGAAGTGGCAATGGGCAGGACACGTAGCCAGAATGTCAGATTGCCGATGGACATCCGAAATAATCTAATGGTACCTAAGAGGCATGAAGAGGCCCAGAAGAAGATCGAAGGTACGCTGGATAAATTAAATCAGGAAGCATGGCAGCATCACATGGCATCAACGAGCAAAAAACCTAACTATTTGGAGTCAACTTGGGCAGACCTTCATCCAGCAGTGGATGGTTCCTGGTTGATATTTATTTTAGATAGTTACTCGTACAGCTGTTGAGCATACAATTAATGATTACATGGACATAGCTAAGAAAAATAATGAATTTTTGGTTACCTATTGAAATAATGAATATTAGAGCCTATCATGTAAAATAGAATTCAAACAACGAATAATTGTAAAATGAGGTGTAATGTGTGTTGATATGCAAAGAAGTCAGAAGAAAATGTCAGTGCTTCGAAAGAAAAAAAACGGATTGGAATTTTGAAGCATGGAAAATGATATAAGACAGAGAAATGTATGGTAGAAGTCTACGAGGCGTATCCAGAAATTAAGTGTACTGAGGCTCTCACGACCAGATGGATTTCATTTTCGACATGTTGGCTACACTTCCGTGTAGCCTGACCCTTCCCCTCCGCAACGAGACCGGTTCGAGGTCAAAACGTTGAGAAGTGTCAACGCGACAACACGTTTAGTGAAAAATATCAACCCAATCTCCCGCCAAATGCGAAATTTTGTAAAAAGGCAAGAGTTTTTGAGGCACTGCAAACTCCATGGAGATGAATTTCTCCGCTCCATCGTTACTGGAGATGAAACTTGGGTTGCACACTACACGCCTGAAACCAAAAGGCAGTCTCAACAGTGGTGTCACACCTCTTCAGATTACTATCTCTTTACCTCCCTGAAGCTGCACATGGGTGGAAAAAGGTTTTCAACCGACGAGGAGGTAAAGGAGGAGGTGGAGAAGTGGACGGAGGGGTTGGCGGGAAACTACTTCGAGGAAGGCATCAAAAAGTTGATACCCCGCTTCACCACCTGCATTGAGAGGAATGGCGACTATGTCGAAAAATAGCTTACATATGTACTACGGTAACCACGTAATTTTTTTGTCTAAATAAAAAAAATTGTAACCTACAAAAATTCAGTACACTTACTTTCTGGATATGCCTCGTATAATGGAGATTGTGTAAAATGAAGACTGAAAGAGAGGAAATAAACGTGTAAGGGAGAGAATAGAACAGCACATATGGATATAAAAGAAATGGAAATGGTACGCATGGATAGGAAAATACAGAGCTATAGGGATGGTAAGTGCATATATGAACTCACTTGTTGATCTCTTTGTAGATGACTGTGTCCACGTAGGAGGTGGGCGCAAACTGACAGACAGCCAAGAGCAGGGCCAGCAACGGGCGGCCCTGAGCTAGCCACAGGTCCAGTACGGCCGGCACGCATGCCAGGTACGTGCCCAGGAACGGGACGGCTGCCAGTGTGGCCGCGAGGGCTGAATACAAACCAGGAAATGAATTTGCCCGTTCTTTCGGGGATTCGGTTGAGAACACTGAAACTAATACTAGCAGTATTCGCTTTATAATATTGCGATAATCTAAACATCAAGTGGTAAAACAACAATTCAAGTTAAACTCAATTCTTCGAAACCTTCAACATAGTTCAATAACAATTACAATATCTACAAGTTTTCCTTTCAATTTTATAAATATAAACCTTATTAAAATATAAATCCAACATTAATACAAGTTAAATAAGATGGAGAATTTTGGTACACTTTCGTACAGAAGAGCTGAGAAGGTGCGCGGTGCATAGGCATAGGCATCGATCTGGAAACTAAAGCTAAAGAAGTTGAGCGGCTATCAGAGCTAACTTAACCTATTGTCTAAGAAGAAAAAAGTGAGGAAATACTATACATTTGGCCAAGCTGTAATCACGATTTGAAGGAATTGAGGAAAATAATTGTAAGGTTCTCATTTTGAAACCAAAAACAAAATCATATAAAAATAATATATTTTTCAATACAATTGTAACCTATGTCACAAATATTTCTCGATGCAATAAAAAATATATAATTAATTATGACAAGAAACAAGCGATATCAGTATCGCTCAGGAATCGCTTGTTTTTGCTTGCCTATTCTGTTTATTTTTTTTTTTTTTTTTTTATCCACTTTGCACGGATTTCTCCTGTTACACAAAGAGGGTCTGCTTCTAGCGTTAGCTTATTCGTTAGGAATAATATCAGCCAGGATTCTTCTCATACTGCTAGACGGTGCCGAGACTATATCCACAGTGTCATTCAGTTGGTTCAATATCTCTATACCACGCGTGACTGAGTGTTTAGCCATGATATTCGTCCTGTAAGTTGGTATGTAGAACAGAGGGTGATTCCTTGCACGGCTATATTTATTGGGGACATATAAACTTAGTGCATCTAGAATCGCGGGACAGTTAAAGGAACCTTGGAAAACCTTTATTAGGAATATCGCAATGGATTCTTGCCTTCTTGTTTCGAGGCTTCTATAGTTACACACCGTGAGAAGTTCGGCATGGTGAGCATATTTTGGGTAATCGCCCTTTGTTCTGTACCATAGATATCTGAGGAATTTTTTTTGTATTTGTTCTATATTGTTTTTGTATTTGAGCTGGTGAGGAGCCCAAACCGTAGATGCATATTCTAATTTGGTTCTAATTAGATAATTATATAAGTTTATCAAATTGTGTCTTCCAGCATCGCTTGTCTCTGTTTGCCTATTCTGTTTATACAATCAAATCACAGCCCTAATTAAAATGTAGGTGTCCAGTTGTGTGTGGATTTGCTAGTGTCATAATCAAAAGATCTTGCATCCAATTCAACAAAAAGCTACACACAGTTTTCAAATTCATATCATCTATCATCTTAGGAAATAGCTTGAAGTAGACAGAACAAATAGCCTAATAGAACAATAATTAAAATATGAAATTTTTCATTTCCATGTCTGTCCTGAAATCTACATAAATAAAAATGTTAATGTTCGTATATTAAAAATCTCTAATCTCCGAAAGTTCTTCACCGATTGCTTTGAAATTTTGACAAAAGGTTGCACTCGTACACAAGCATGTTTATATATATATTTTTTATATACAGTTGTATATAAAAAAGTATATAAAACATACGAAATAATGGGAGCGCCCCCTGCAGCGACACACGCAAACTAAACAATCCTCATTGTCAGGTTATGTGACATTGAATTTTCGACGTTTCGGATTCTTTCATTTCGTCTTTAAACTGTTTTTTTTTATTTTTCTTAAATATTAAATAATTAAATAATAAATTTTCAAATACGTGTATTGAAAAATAGCAGCGTCATCTGTTTGGATATAAAAGCAACACACGATATACGACATTTTTATCCGCCATTTTGTACTGTGGCGTCCTAACAATAGCTGCTGCTCTTTCACGTCGGTTTTTTTTTTCACGTTTCACGGAAGATTTATTTCATAAACTGAAACCAAAACAAACATGACGAATAGATAAACTATGATAAAAATATTGAGATCTTATATTTAAAAATTTTGAGGTCGCAATTGTGAATACAAATACTTATAAAAATCTAAAGCCTTTTTCTTGTTCTCTCGAACATATCTCGCACAGGAGTCCTTATCGTAGCACTTTGTGTAGCTATAGTATTGCCTGTCTGTCATTTGATTTTCTCTATTCGTTAACACTGAGGCGTTTCCGCTGTTGATGTTCAGCATTCGGTTCAAAGTGACATTAAGGAGGTTGTAGTTCTTCAAGTATGTCTCCAGACCTGAAGAATTGCCAGCCGCTATCTTGTTGTGTGAAATTGAAACGCTAGTATTAATTGCCGGTAAAAGATTTTCAGAAGTTGCGCTCGTGTTGTATGTCTCGTATTGTCTGCTCGCTGGTTTTATTATGTAAAATGCAGGCACCGACTCCGTAACGTTTATTTCAATTTCTCCAATATTTATCGAATAGTTCTCCGCCATTTCGGAACCAAACTGCAGATTATAATTTGAATTCATAAGAATGTCTTCATCAGATACATTGTTAATGGATCTGTCATAATAGAGGTAACACATCAGTCTAAGTTCAACGGGCAAGGAGCACATGTTATTGTTCAACAGGATCTGGATGACTCGGATGGGCAAGTAGCACGGAGCTTCCAGGCACGTGTTGTTACTTAATGGCGACAGGATTCTTTCATTTAATGCTGCGGCGGAGTTCAATACGTCTCCGAAAAAGGGGACATAATAAAGCCACGCCAGTCGATGGCACGTACACTCCAGTTTGTTGTTTACTATTCGCAACTCACTATCGGAAGACTTAAACGTACTTTCATCAAAGTAGACTGAACCAATTTCCAGGTTTGTCACATCATTATACGCGAACACGATTCTGGACGAATTGGAATTGTATTTCCTCACGTCAGGTTTAATATTCATCAACGCGCTTGTTTTTATAAAATTGAATTTGTTGTAACTTATTTCAATATCGTTTGATACAAATTCGAAAGCTTCCGATTTAACAGTTCCAAATGTGTTATTGCGAACTCGTACATGAATTCTTCCCGTTACATTCAAGGAATTTCCGTAAAGAAAGTTTATTTTATTCCCAATGAAAATAAAACGTTCACAGTTCACTCGTAAAGCGTTAGAGTGCACCGCGTGAACGATGGAATGCGCCAATAGAAATACACTCTCACTATTCATAACCAGTTGCATCGCTCGTTCTTTAATTGAATGTAAAGTGACATTTTTAAATTGCAATTCTTTCAAATGTATACTGTTAAAAGCTTCGTGATCAATTTCCCTTATTGTTACATTTTTGAAAATTATTTTTTTAATATTTCTCTCTTTTATAGCAGATTCACCGTGTGTTTTCATTTCCAGATCGCGAAATGTGTGACTTGATATTTTGCGGATCGAAGAAATGTTTTCAAAAGTCAACGTTTGTTCAAAATACAAGCCTTCGGACACGGGAATATCCAAGTGTAGGCAATTGATAATGCGTAAATGCTGCGAGCCCACGTCCGTCTCTGCCGGGAGGCGGTCGAAATGAAGTTTGACATTTTGACAATTCTCTATGGATAAACTGGTGACTCCAGTGCCGGCATAATCTTTCGTGTGAACGCTGACATCCTGTAACAAATACCTTCAATTACTCTATCGTTAAGATATTGAACTTCAATACTACCTAAACCGACATTGTTCATCAACACATACTCGTACCGTACGAGTAGACGTGTCTCTTAAGGGTGAAGGCTAGTTTCCCGCTTGATCAGGATTAAGTCGCGAGCAAAGAGTTTGCATACAATGTTTTAAGGCGGAGTGTCGAATCAGGTTTTTAGTTCAGCAGCCAGCAGCAGGTCTCATCGAGTTAGAGTTGGAGTGGAAGTTAGGTTTGACCCTTTGAACCTCGTAAATTTGATACAATTTTAACAAGGTATTATACATGACGACCTCCGTGGCCTGGTGGTAAGACACTTGTCTGCCAATCCGGAGGTTGCGGGTTCGATCCCCGCTGGAACCCAGATTTTTTTTTACATAGGATTCCAGTCTGGTTAACACTTAGGGCCTATAAAGACATAGTAGCAAAGCAAAGCAAAGCATTACAAACACAATACGCTTGAACTGAATTTCCAGATTTAACATTTTTCTGGAGACGAGGCTAAAATATAAAATAAGAGAATAAATAAGTGTACGGGTAAATTGTAGGGAATGATATTCTACGAGTAGAACAATAATATCTACATTGTTTTCTGGAGACGAGGCTAAAATATAAAATAAAAGAATAAATAAGTGTACGGGTAAATTGTAGGGAATGATATTCTACGAGTAGAACAATAATATCTACATTGTTTTCTGGAGACGAGGCTAAAATATAAAATAAAAGAATAAATAAGTGTACGGGTAAATTGTAGGGAATGATATTCTACGAGTAGAACAATAATATCTACATTGTTTTCTGGAGACGAGGCTAAAATATAAAATAAAAGAATAAATAAGTGTACGGGTAAATTGTAGGGAATGATATTCTACGAGTAGAACAATAATATCTACATTGTTTTCTGGAGACGAGGCTAAAATATAAAATAAAAGAATAAATAAGTGTACGGGTAAATTGTAGGGAATGATATTCTACGAGTAGAACAATAATATCTACATTGTTTTCTGGAGACGAGGCTAAAATATAAAATAAAAGAATAAATAAGTGTACGGGTAAATTGTAGGGAATGATATTCTACGAGTAGAACAATAATATCTACATTGTTTTTGGTTTCAATCAAAATAAAGGCATACACGTACACTGATATTCATTAATTGCTAATTGCTACTCGTACTATATTGTGTGATTATGGAAATTGCTAATTGCTACTCGTACTATATTATGTGATTATGGAAATTATTAGAGTGAAAATTATTTTATAGATCAGTTTTAAGTTTTTATTTTTTTAATGAATGTTTCGCAAATGATCAAAAATTTTGATTACTTTCCGGTCCCCCTATCAAAAAGTTTAGGCTCATCTCGTAGCATCCTTCCGGAGGAGATACACTCCATCAATATAGGGGGAGCCCAGCCGCGAGGACATCAGATGTTTTTCAACTCACACCCTCGTATATATGTATATATTAAGAAAAAAAAACAGAAAATTAATGAATAGCAGAAAAATAAATGATATACCCACAAATACCACATCAGATTAACTCAAATAAATAAATATAGACTCTTTGATATCAACATACCATAATGTGTACATATATACAATAAATATATTCCTATACCTAAATCCCACATACCATATCCCACATACTAAATAAACTGCAGAAAATATTATACATTTAAGAGCGAAGCTATTAAAAGGTTTGGGCTCATCCTGCGACTTCTCCCCGGCCGAGATACACCCCACCAATATAGGGAGAGTCAAGCCGCAAGGACAATTACCCGGGAGTACTCAACATCAGTATCATATGATGTGATGTTAGTAATATCGCTGCGTTTATTAATGCTCTTTTATAAAGAAGCCCACACCACCTCTAGTGTGTTTAGGGGTTTGAAGTAAGGAGTGACCGTGACCTGGGATCTCAAAGCCAGCAATGGTAACTCCACACCTCAACACTACTGTTCTGCGGAACTCTAAACTTATTCCGATAACTTTTTGCTCATCGACCAGTTTTGCATAATGAGCACCTTCAGAATGTTAGCGCACTACTCGTATCTTTATCTAAACGCTAACCACTCTGAATTATTTGCATAATGAGCACCTTCAGAATGTTAGAGCACTACTCGTATCTTTATCTAAACGCTAACCACTCTGAATTATTTGCATAATGAGCACCTTCAGAATGTTAGAGCACTACTCGTATCTTTATCTAAACGCTAACCACTCTGAATTATTTGATTTATGACATTATTTAAAAAATAAAACCATTCAAAAGGAATTCGAAATGTTTGGATCGACAAAAGAGAATGAATCGACGGCTCAACGAGACGAAACATGTATAAAACTTACCGAAACATTTGCAGCATTACAGGAGTACGTAACATTGGATTTACTATTGTTACATTGCCAACCCGGAACGTTACAGGCACTAAATATTATTCTATAATCACTAGCGACTATTTGTACGAATATGTTTAAAATAAAAAATTGAACGAAAGATAATTCTTTATAAAACATCGTAACATATGTTTATGGAATAAAAGTAAATTGATAATGGATGACTAATGGAATAATGGATGTTATTAAAGAATGAACATCTAGAGAAATGCCACACAGACCGCATACCGCACACTCACTCATCGTATATTTTTCCTTCAATGATAATAAACAGCAGATAATCGTTGTTTTACAAACATTTTAATACAAAATAAATTAAATTCATTAATTTATTCACTCAACCGTTACACCGGTGAGGTGATGTGAACCAGATAAAGAATGGAGTGGCTGCAAGCAGTGGTGTACTTTCAAAATTGGGCCCCGATATACATACGTGTACGGGTATGTATTGTATATAAGGATATTAAGTACTACTCGGTTCAATCTATCGAATATTAAGAACAAAATTGGGCCCCGATATACATACGTGTACAGGTATGTATTTTATATAAGGATATTAAGTACTACTCGGTTCAATCTATCGAATATTAAGAACAAAATTGGGCCCTGATATACATACATGTACGGGTATGTATTGTATATAAGGATATTAAGTACTACTCGGTTCGATCTATCGAATATTAAGAACAAAATTGGGCCCCGATATACATACGTGTACAGGTATGTATTTTATATAAGGATATTAAGTACTACTCGGTTCAATCTATCGAATATTAAGAACAAAATTGGGCCCTGATATACATACATGTACGGGTATGTATTGTATATAAGGATATTAAGTACTACTCGGTTCGATCTATCGAATATTAAGAACAAAATTGGGCCCCGATATACATACGTGTACGGGTATGTATTGTATATAAGGATATTAAGTACTACTCGGTTCGATCTATCAAATATTAAGAACGAAATTGGGCCCCGATATACATACGTGTACGGGTATGTATTGTATATAAGGATATTAAGTACTACTCGGTTCGATCTATCGAATATTAAGAACAAAATTGGGCCCCGATATACATACGTGTACGGGTATGTATTGTATATAAGGATATTAAGTACTACTCGGTTCAATCTATCGAATATTAAGAACAAAATTGGGCCCCGATATACATACGTGTACGGGTATGTATTGTATATAAGGATATTAAGTACTACTCGGTTCGATCTATCGAATATTAAGAACAAAATTGGGCCCCGATATACATACGTGTACGGGTATGTATTGTATATAAGGATATTAAGTACTACTCGGTTCGATCTATCGAATATTAAGAACAAAATTAATTTCTTTCTCCAGTAACAGTCGCAATGTACCCGAGACCGAGACCAAGACCTCCCCGGGACCAATGAACAGTAAATCCAGCCTTGCAAGTTTCTCGAGGTATTAGTATTAGTAGGGAACTACCGCATACATTGATGATGTTTTTTTATGTCTTCGTAATACATATGAGAAATTATTTTTTTTATTTTACGAATCAAATTTTTGCCGAGTTATATTTGAATAATTATAAGCCCATCCATAAAAGGGACTAGAGAAACTAGCGATACCAAAAGTTTGAAGGGCCCAAATAAGGGACTGGGGTGTGTGCCTGTGTGTGTGTGTGTGTGTGTGTGTGTGTGTGCGCGCGCGCAGCGCGCGCTTGTGTGTGTGTGTGTGTGCGCGCTTGTGTGTGTATGTGTGTGTACCTGTGTGTGTGTGCCTGTGTGTGTGTGCGTGTGTGCGCGCCTATGTGTGTGTGTGAAGTAATGATACCAAAAGTTTTGAAGGGTATGGACTTTTTGAGCCCTAAATCCCCGCATTGGCTGCATCGGTATAATTACGCCATTGGCTAAAAGACAACATTGTCTTTGACCACATGTATCGAGCCTTCAGGTGTATAGCTGCCGACTCTTCACCGGACCGGGCCCCTTCCTTTGGGTTGGGTACTCAACTGTCTTAGAGAAAAAGTAGTAGTTTCAAGATTTTCCGTTTAAAACCCTTAATGCAACACCTTTGATCGAAATCTGAGAAATAGATATTGTGCGCTTTTTATATGGAATCAAAAAAGGACTTCAGAGAAGTGAGATTCACTCTAAGAAAGAGATTTTGTTCTTGAAACTGTCTTTTAGATATCATAAAATAGAATAGTAAATCATTGATATATCCTCAAGCTAGGGGATGGGGAGGGGGAGGGGGAGGGGGAGGGGAGGGTTGCAGAAACACAAACAGCCAGTTGCAGTGGTAAACTGAAAACATTGAAATTACAGAAGAGAAGTGTTCTCTTCTTTGGTATCTTAAAAATATATTCATTTGCGATTTAATTATATTACGCTAGTGAAATAAGTGGCGTACACTGTATTGCCAGCAAGAAAAAGCACCAAAGTAGCGTGTCTATCAAATGTAATGGAATATTATTTTTGGCATAAAAATTTCATTTAAAGAAAAAATGAAATAATTTTATATTTAAAAACTGGACAAGGGAGAGCAGTCACCAGATGTGTCAGATTAGATCCTCACATTATTAATATTTGTACAATACAAAGTAAAGTGACTATGCGTGTTAGATGGTTCCATTTGTGTTTCCTCTTTGAGCGGCATTATTATTGAAGTGGAAGAACTTATTTAGTTTAATAGATGAGAATTTTTGAAGCTGTCGTGAGGAAGTTGTTTTTCCTTCTCCATAATGAGAGAAAAGGATTATATATGGCTTCTTCTTCTTAAACTTTCTGTAGACTCTTAAGAGTCTGTTTACTGCAGGATTGTCCTCCTGTGATGCTGAGCTCCAGCTATCTCTCCATAGTTTCGGGGGTCTTCCTGGCGGACGCCGCCCATCCGGCACCCCATGCAGAGCTATGTATAGAATTCTTGTGGAATTCATTCTCTGTACATGTTGGTACCAGTATCGTCGACGCTGTCGTCCCCATCTGACCACATCTTGGACCTCACAGACCTCGGATTATGGTGTTCCTTACACGATCATGCAAAGTTTTCCAGCAATAGCGCGTAGAGTTCTCATTTCCGTTGTTCTTAGCATACTTTTTGTCCTGACAGTGTCCGCCCTCGCTTCGATGCCATATGTGAGGATAGGTCGCACACAGGTCTTATAAATGCGTACCTAGCTATCCGTTCCCATATCTTTATTCCTCCATATGACATCTCTCAGGCAGCCCGCCACAACTGCAGCTTTATCTACCTGAGACCTTACTTCTCTGGGGAGGTCATGAGAGCTGAGCAGTTCACTGCCGAGATATCTGAACTGGGTTGCTTGTTCAATTGGCTCGTCACGTACTGAAATTCTGCACTCTAGTGGGTCTTTGGAGAATGTCATACATTTGGTTTTTGCCACGGAGATAATCATATTGTACTTTGATCAGGATTCATCGAACTTTGTGAGCATTCTCTGTAAGTCATTTTTATTTTCAGCTATGAGCGTAGCATCGTCAGCATAGCAGAGAATTCCCACCGCTTCCTTACCAAGACTGTACCCCAACATGAGAGATGCAACCTCTGCAATGATATTATCCATTATGCAGTTAAAGAGAAATGGGCTTAGGCTATCGCCTTGTCTGATTCCAACTGATGTTTTTATGGGTTTAGTATATTTCCCATTAGCTCTGATTTTTGTAATACTATTCAGGTTGATCTCTCTTATGACATTAATGAGTGATGGAGGTTTCATTTTTGTGGATAAAGTGTTCAGAAGGTCCTTCAACCGAATCCTGTCGAAAGCTTTTGTAAGATCGACTAAACAGAGGTAGGCTGGTTTGTTGTATTCTAATGCTTTTTCTTTAATTTGTCTAAGAGTGAATATAGCGTCGGTAGTAGAGCGGTTCTCTCTGAATCCCTGCTGTTCCTCTCTATTTGTAATATGTATTTCAAGTTTTTCTTTTATTATCATTGTGAATAATTGAAGAGTAGAGCACAGCAGGGATGGGATGGGATATTCCTCTGTAGTTTTCAGGATCTGTTTTCTGCCCCTTTCTAAAGCTGGGTATTGTTAACTTGTTCTCCAGTCGTTAGGGATAATTGATGTGTCCAATATTTTACTAAACAGTTTAGAAAGTTCAGCTACTAATTGATTGTCGGCATATTTTAGCATCTCATTGTGAATTTCGTCTGGTCCTGTTGATTTCCGGTTTTTCAGTTTTGCTAAAGCTGCTTTGATTTCACCATACTCAATAGTTTCCGAATCCGTTACATTCAGAGGCAATGGGATTTCTTCCGGGTCATTGTATAATTCCTGAAAGTACTTCTCCCACTTTTCTATTGTAATTTTGTTTGTTTGTACATATTCATTGATCAGTTTCTTCTTTTCTCTTAGCATTTTCCATACCTTCTTTTGAGCCCCGTACAGATCAAACTCCATCTCTCCATATATATGGCAAAAAGGATTATACGAGGCGTATCCAGAAATTAAGTGTACTGAGGCTCTCACGACCGGATAGATTTTATTTTCGACATGTTGGCTACACTTCCGTGTAGCTTGACCCTTCCCCTCCGCAACGAGACCGGTTCGAGGTCAGTACGTTGAGAAGTGTCGATGCGACAACACGTTTCGTGAAAAATGTAAATCCAATCTCCCGCCAAGTGCGAAATACGCGGCGTCATCCGTTATCTCGTTTGGAAGGGAAAACCTCCGGTTGAGGTTTATAATGAGGTGAAAACTGCATATGGTGATAAAGCTATGAATCGTACGAGTGTGTACAAGTGGTGCCGCGAGTTTAAAAACGGTTGTATGTCTGTGCATGATGATCAGAGGAGCGGAAGACCTTCAATTGTGACTGGCGAAATTGTTTTGGGACTGTCAAGGCATAATTTTAATTCAATATATGCCTCAAGGGGAGACCATCAACTCTGCAAGATACTGTGAGACCCTAAAAAAATTGCGGAGGGCGATTCAGAACAAGAGGAGAGGCATGCTGACAAAGGGAGTCTGCCTGCTGCACGACAATACCAGACCACACACGGCCAACGCCACGAAGGAACTGCTCGCCTCGTTTAAATGGGATGTCCTGAACCATCCCGCGCATTCCCCTGACCTAGCACCTTCAGATTACTATCTCTTTACCTCCCTGAAGCTGCACATGGGTGGAAAAAGGTTTTCAACCGACGAGGAGGTAAAGGAGGAGGTGGAGAAGTGGACGGAGGGGTTGGCGGGAAACTACTTCGAGGAAAGCATCAAAAAGTTGATACTCCGCTTCACCACCTGCATTGAGAGGAATGGCGACTATGTCGAAAAATAGCTTACATATGTACTACGGTAACCACGTAATTTTTTTGTTTAAATAAAAATTAATTGTCATCTACAAAAATTCAGTACACTTACTTTCTGGACTTACCTAGTATTTCCACGAAATAAAATAAAAAAAATCTTTCAAAACCATACAAATGTCAGCAGTGTGAAAATTTACATTATTGTTGCATAAATAATCTCCGCTTATTTCTGTTTATTAGTTTCTTTACCTAATACCCAAATTAATGCTTATATCTGTTTATAAGTTACTTTACCTAATACTGGAGAATTAATGCTTATTTCTGTTTATTAGTTACTTTACCTAATACCAAATTAATGCTTATATCTGTTTATAAGTTACTTTACCTAATACTGGAGAATTAATGCTTATTTCTGTTTATTAGTTACTTTACCTAATACCAAATTAATGCTTATATCTGTTTATAAGTTACTTTACCTAATACTGGAGAATTAATGCTTATTTCTGTTTATTAGTTACTTTACCTAATACCAAATTAATGCTTATATCTGTTTATAAGTTACTTTACCTAATACTGGAGAATTAATGCTTATTTCTGTTTATTAGTTACTTTACCTAATACCCAAATTAATGCTTATATCTGTTTATAAGTTACTTTTCCTAATACCCGAATTAATGCTTATTTTTGTTCATTCATTACTTTTCGAAACACCCAAATGAATGGTTATTTTAATTTATTTCTTACTTTGTCCAAAACCAATCCCTCGGAATCTTTCGGCAATTTTCAAGAAACAGTTCAAAATAGATGTTTTATAGAAACAATCATATTTATCGAGATTTGAAGTTAAGTTTCCTTATCTCTTTTATTAAACTATTTAAAGAAAAGCAACTACCGTATTGTTCATTGTAAAAAGTAAAGTCACTATCCAATTAGTAATTGTTCAAAGTAAAGCGACTATCGAATGTGTTTTATATTTGTTATGGCAATATCGAATCAAAATTATGTATAGATTTTTGGAACACCCTGCACCCTGAACAGCTGACCCGCACGACCTGCAGATTGTCAGTTCATTGTTAGTTCTCGCACACTTGCGCTATTATCTAATCCAGCATTCACCGAGCAGCGTGTAGGTGTGTATGTATACGCATAGCGCATAGCGTAGCCGGTCACAAGATACAAACTGCCTCAACATTCAATCCAGTCCGCCTTACAGATTCGCTTCCCTTCTCCATTCTATAGGTACGAGTATATTGATAATTATAGTATAATATATTTGCTTGGTTGTGTGTGTCGCAATGTGTAGGTGTGTATGTATACGCATAGCGCATAGCGTAGCCGGTCACAAGATACAAACTGCCTCAACATTCAATCCAGTCCGCCTTACAGATTCGCCTCCCTTCTCCATTCTATAGGTACGAGTATATTGATAATTATAGTATAATATATTTGCTTGGTTGTGTGTGTCGCAATGTGTAGGTGTGTATGTATACGCATAGCGCATAGCGTAGCCGGTCACAAGATACAAACTGCCTCAACATTCAATCCAGTCCGCCTTACAGATTCGCTTCCCTTCTCCATTCTATAGGTACGAGTATATTGATAATTATAGTATATTTGCTTGGTTGTGTGTGTCGTGAACTTTTTTATTAATTTATTTTTAACGGCCACAGCTTTTGCAAGAACTCTCGTTTTATTATTATACAAAAAAGCAATTTCAAATGAAAACAGCGATCAAACAAACTTTAAAATATATCAAAAAAATGAAAATCAGCTACACACATTGCAATAAACATCATAACTAGAACACATACCAGGTCTGTAAATTTGAAACCGGAATTTGCTCATAGATGGCTCTAGTTGTCAATGTAGTGACTCAAACCGCGTCATTGGCGCCTTTTTCTTGTGTTTATATTTGTCAAAGACTTTTAACTTGCAACAATACAAGTTTAATACAACTACATATGTTTTCATAGCATTGAACATGTCTGTTTTTGTGCCTGAAAACTATGATTTGCAGACAGCATTGATTTTCTGTTACCATTTGAAGAAAACTGCTGCAGAATCGCATCGAATGCTTGTCGAAGCTTAAGGTGAGCATGCTCTTAGTAAATCACAGTGCTTTGAGTGGTTTAAAAAATTCAAAAGTGACGATTTTGACGTGAGAAACGAAGAATGTGGAAGACCACCGAGAAAGTTTGAAGACGCCGAATTGCGTGCATTGTTGGATGAGGATGACGCTCAAACGCAACAACAACTCGCTGATCAATTAAATGTGACATGAGAAGCCGTCTCCATACGTTTGAAAGCCATGGGAAAGATCTAGAAGGTGGGAAAATGGGTTCCACATGAACTGAATTAAAGACAGCAGGAAAACCGAAAAACCACTTGCGAAATGCTGCTCGCCAGGTACAAAAGAAAATCATTTCTCCATCGAATTGTGACTAGTGATGAAAAATGGATATATTTCGAGAATCCTATGCATAAAAAATCATGGGTAACTCAAAGCAAACTAGCGGCATCGATTGCAAGGCCAAATTGCTATGGACGGAAGACAATGCTCTGTGTTTGGTGGGATCAGAAGGGTGTTATCTACTATGAGCTGCAAAAACCTGGCGAAACCGTTAATACTGAACGCTACCGACAACAAATGATGGATTTGAACCAAGCATTGCGTGAAAAACGAGCAGAATATCAAAAGAGGCAACACAAAGTGGTTTTACTTCATGATAATGCACCATCGCACACAGCAAAACCGGTCAAGGAAACGATTGAGGTGTTTAGTTGGCAAATACTTTCGCGTGCGGCTTACTCACCAGACTTGGCTCCATCCAAAACCTACTTATTTGCATCGATGGGACATGCACTTGCTGAGCAGCGCTTCACTTCTTACGGAAATGGCTCGATGATTGGTTTGCCTCAAAAGAGCAACAGTTTTTTTGGCGTGGCATCCACAAATTGCCAGAGAGATGGGAAAAATGTGTAGCTAGCGATGAGCAATACTTTGAATGAAATATTTTTTACCATTTTCATACAATAAATGTGTATTTTCTATAAAAAAATTCCGGTTTCATATTTACAGACCTGATAATCAAAACTGAAAAATATTTATGTAAAAAACACAAAAAAAATATAGCATCAGTATTGCAAGTCAGTTAATGGAATATGTGTACATACGAGTATCAGCACGGTTTTTGTTAACCTGTTTGGAGGTTCCTGCAAATGTTTTATTCTATTTGTACTCGTTCATGTTTTCACTATCTAGGGCAGTGGTCCCCAACCTTTTTGTCGCCGCGGACCGGTCAACGTTTCATAATTTTACCGCGGCCCACTGGATTGAATGTAGTTTTTTTTTTAAAATTTAATAACAATATATTTGTACAATATATAATAATAACATTTACAACTGTGGCACATAAGTTATAGTGACAAATAATAGTAGAGAAAACACAAGGTTTGTGGGAATAATGAAGAAAAAATATATAATAACAATGAAGGATTATTAAGTTTGGATTCATGGGTATTTTCAATATTTTTAAGGTTCAGCGGAAGGTTGAAGGTATTTTTTTCCAAGATAGAGAAAATAATTTATTTTGAGAATGCTTAGGGTTAAATATCGGGATTTTAATGTTATTCAGATATCTTGCAGATATATTAACTTGAAAGTTATTTATCTATTTTCTTTAAAAGTTTTGATGTTGAAGTTTTATGTGTTTTGATTTAATATTTTTAATTGAATCGTGTTTATTTTGTCTCTGCCAGACCAGACCAGACTCCCGGTACATTATTATTTAGATACATATTGAAATGGAAGAGCCACGTCCCGTACAGCTCGTACCTATAAGGAAGCTTCCAACAGTTAAGTACGAGTATATATCCCGATTTTCACTTTTTTAAGTATTGATAAGATCTCAAATCTCGATCGATAGACGTCTCGACTCGATCTTCGACAGAGGACGACTTTTGACATCTTATGTATATATTAAGTATATAAAATATATAGTATTTGCCTTGTTTAAGTTACGGCAAGACCGCCTTCGGAATCAAGGACGACTCCGCATGCGGCATGCATATGGTAGTGTGGTGTTGTTTTATTTCGAAGGTATTGTCGGAAGGTCGGTGGTAACTTAGCGTGAAGGGGTTTCCAACGGAATAATTATTTTTAGCTATAATTAAGTTTTATTGGGTATGTTCGATTTTTCAAAAGTAATTTTGATTTTTAAGCAGGCCCTTGCGCGGCCCAGTACCATTTGGTCCACGACCCGGTACCGGGCCGCGGCCCATAGGTTGGGGACCACTGATCTAGGGTATTGCCCATTTAAAAAATCAGGAGACAATTGTTTAAAGGTTGTTCGTTTAGGAGAAATATTTGCTCGACGGCAGTCATATGTCCTTTTTGGAAAAGGTATCCATCACGTGAAAACAAAGGACCGGGACTCGACTCAAATCTGGTTTATCATGTTAAAACACGAAATCAGGAAACAGTGTTAATTAGTAAAGAAGGAAAAATATACATTGAGATCTCTGTGGATTCATTGAACAGTGTGTTGATCAAGTTCATTATATTTCTCTCGCGTAGTGCTTCCGTGCGCGGGGCGGGGCGTGGCGGGGCCTTCTGGGTGTTCACCGTTCTGGCTGTGCTTCTTCACTGTGTGTACTATACGTGCATGTAAAAGTCTAACTAAAATATTCTACGAATCATGTTAATGTCTGTCTCGTAACATTTTGTATTTCTGTATTCACACAAACTCAAAATTTTTAATTACATTTTGTAAATATTGTCAATGGTCGGAATTGGTCGTACATTGTACAAAAAGATAAATACATATACGAGTAAATATATAATATTCTATCTCTCTAACAGAAGAATTGTTTGACTATGATCAATTCACCTCACCTCACGACTGTGCACAGTTACAACAGGACCTAGACTCCCTAGTCTCCTGGAGTGAGCAAAATCATCTTCTGTTCAACATTAATAAATGTGTCTGTGTATCTTATAGTCGATCGTTTTCACCAATCCACCATCAGTATACTATACAGGGAGTGGCACTAAACAGAGTTTCTGTATTCAAGGATTTGAACGTAACCTTTGATGTCGGACTCACGTTCGTTAACCATGTCTCACGTTTGATATCGGACTGTTACAAACTACTCGGTTTTGTAATGAGAATATCAAGAGAATTTAACAGCACCGATATCCTCCGAAACTTATACAATTATCTAATTAGAACCAAATTAGAATATGCATCTACGGTTTGGGCTCCTCATCAGCTCATATATAAAAACAATATAGAACAAATACAAAAAAAAATTCCTCAGATATCTATGGTACAGAACAAAGGGCGATTACCCAAAATATGCTCACCATGCCGAACTTCTCACGGTGTGTAACTATAGAAGCCTCGAAACAAGAAGGCAAGAATCCATTGCGATATTCCTACTGAAGGTTTTTCAAGGCTCCTTTAACTGTCCCGCGATTCTAGAAGCACTAAGTTTATATGTACCCAATAAAAATAGCCGTGCAAGGAATCACCCTCTGTTCTACATACCAACTTACAGGACGAATATCATGGCTAAACACTCAGTCACGCGTTGTATAGAGATATTGAACCAACTGAGTGACACTGTGGATATAGTCTCGGTACCGTCTAGCAGTATGAGAAGAATCCTGGCTGATATTCTTCCTAACGAATAAGCTAACGCTAGAAGCAGACCCTCTTTGTGTAACAGGAGAAATCCGTGCAAAGTGAATACAAAAAAAATTAAAAAAAACTATTGTTTTTGGGAATTTTGGCACCCTCTATTAATTAACTTCTTCTGCTTAGCTATTTTCAAATATGCTCTATGTCACAGCGCAATTCTATCGACAACACAAAGTGGGATCTTCATTTCTGATGTTTTCAGGTATCACCGGTTCCATAACGCAACTTCTTATTCTTATGATTGGCAGCACCTGTTTGAATGGAACACTTATATTATTTCACTCAATTTAGATTTGCGCTCTACTCGTATTATCATCATGCGGGACAACTGTCATTACATTATTCATCCTTTCCATGTTCCTTGGCACAATACTGGTGTCTTCTGCATTTTCTACCCTATCTAGCAATATAAAATATGGAGTTTTAAGTGTTTTACTCGCAATAGCTCTGATGGCATCCAAATACTCGAAGAAAGGGACAATAATTAGGTCCTCACTAACCTGATGGTAAATAAACAATCTTGGCCCCGAAGAGGTTGTGAATCAGCCAGGTCCAGAGGCCATAGAAGACGGCCATCTTCAGTGTGGCCTTGAAGACTCCGTTGACAGCGTCAGTCAGAGCGAAGCCGAACCTCGATCCGTTGCTCGGGGAGAAATTCGAAATAATTTCAATAGGTTTGTATAGAACCGAGCTCGAATTAAGCAAATAGAAAAGTGTTGTAAAAAACACAACCTGAAACATAAAGAATTATATTCTTTTTACTTAAATGTTAGATTAGATTAGTTATTTCTCAGAATTTTGAGGTGATATTTGGTCATGGAATGATACAATTTATCATTCTTATTATGTCATTGTACCAATGAAAACCAAACTAATGACCACAGTGGGACATTTTTGCCATTATTCGAAATAAAACCAGAATTTGTCTTCCAGGTAATTCAAAGTCCAATGAAATGAGATCAATATTGGAGGTCATTTAAAAGTGGTAATACTCGTATAGTGTAATCGGGCACAAGCCGGGGATCCTTAGTCCAGGACAAAGGGAATACAATATGTGGGAGAAGAAGAGTGAGAGAGGAAGTCAGGACAAAGGGAATATGTGGGAGAGCAGTGTGAGAAGAGTGAGAGAGGAAGTCAGGACAAAGGGAATATGTGGAAGAACAGTGTGAGAAGAGTGAGAGAGGAAGTCAGTTTTGTACGCAGGTCAGTTTTGCTCTCCGACGTAATATTTTATACTCCACGTTATGACACATCGATCAATAAGTCCCGGGACTAACAGATGGCGCCTCTAATAACAAATCCATACCATTCTCAGTTAGTATCATTTGGTAGTGTTTACACTATTTTGCATGAACATTTAGTCATGAAAAACCTTTTTTCGAAATGGGTGCCGCGTTTGCTCACAATGGAACAGAAACAACAACGCATCGATGATTCAGAGCGCTGTTTACGCGAAATAAACAGGAGTTTTTGCGTCGGTATGTGACAATGGATGAAACTTGGATCCACCACTATACTCCGGAATCAAATCGGCAGTCAGCTGAGTGGAGAGCAGCTGGTGAAAGTCGTCCGAAGCGACCAAAAATTCAACAGTCGGCCGGGAAGGTTATGGCCTCCGTATTTTGAGATGCTCATGGTATAATATTCATCGATCACCTTGAAAAGGGAAAAACCATCAATAGCGAATATTACATAGCGTTACTAGAACGTTTAAAGGCAGAAATCGCAAAACAATGGCCTCATATGAAGAAGAAAAAAGTTCTCTTTCATCAGGATAATGCAACGTGTCACAAGTCGATGGTAACGATGGCCAAATTGCATGAGTTGAACTTCGAATTGCTTCCGCACCCACCGTATTCTCTAGATTTGGCCCCCAGCGACTATTGCCTGTTTGCAGACCTCAAAAAGATGCTCCAGGGAAAGAGATTTGGCTCCAATGAAGAAGTGATTGCCGAAACTAACGACTATTTTGAAACTAAAGATAAATCGTTCTACACGGCTGGCATAGAAAAGTTAGGAAAGCGTTGGAATGAATGTATCGCTCTTGAAGGAGACTATGTTGATGAATAAAGAAGAATTTTTGTAAAAAAATGTTGTTTTAGTAGTTAATCCCGGGGCTTATTGATCGGTGTGTTATTGATTAAATGTTCAAAACAAAGAAGTATTATTGCTTTATGGTAATTACTGCTAACCAGACTGAAATATATTGGGTTGATGCAAAAGTTATGACCATTTTTTATGATTCCAGGTAAAAAAATTCCCTGATAAGAAATGATGAATTGTATCTTCTTTTAAATGATTCCATTGTATAAAAGATGCTTTCCCTCTACTTTCTATTCAGTTTTGGCCTGGCCAGAGTACAGTGAAGAGCCCTTGTATGTTTTCAAAATGTCGGTCGATAAAGTGCATTTACGTCATTGTTTACTTTATGAATTCCGTAAAGACAATACCGCGAGTGTGGCAACCAAAAACATTTGCGAAGTGTATGGAGCAGATGTCATCAAAGTTCGACAGGTACGAAGATGGTTTACAAAATTCCGATCTGGGGATTTTTCACTAATTGTTTTTCACAAATTTTTCACTATTTTGTATTTTGAACTCTTGGAACGAACGAACGCAACAGAACGATATTGTCAGCAATTATCCAAATTGAACATCGCCCTTTAAAAGGGTAGACCAGAATTGGTAAACAGAAAAGGGGTAGTGTTTCATCACGACAACGCGCGACCACATGTGGCTATGATGACCCAACACAAGCTAAATGAGTTGAATTGGGATGTTATCAAGCATCCACCGTATTCTCCAGATCTTGCTCTTTCCGATTTTCATTTATTCCGATCGCTGCAAAAAATTTTAAATGATAAAAAATTTGATACAATAGAGCAGGTAAAAACATCCCTTACTACATTTTTCGCATCAAAATCCACGGAATTTTACACTAATGGTATTAATAAGTTGATAGAAAGATGAGAGAAGGTTATAAGAACTGGTGGAAATTATATAATTGATTAAATAAATAATAAAAATCTAAAAAAAAATGTTTAATTGTATATGTAAAAAACGGTCATTACTTTTGCATCAACCCAATAATACATTTTGAGGTACCGTTGGGAATCAAACCTCAGTTCAAGTACTAGGCCACAGATGTGTCCCGTGATGTAATGTGACGGAAGGAAGTACGTATAATACCATGCCGAGGAGGAAGTTGAGCAGGGCGGAGCCACCGCCCAGCAGCAGCGAGGTGGTAGCAGATAGCGAGCCCAGCAGCAGCGCCAAGTTGCCCTTGAGCAGCGCCCACACGGACTCCAGCAGGGCTACCAGTGTGCCGATGTTCTGCTTCGCCAGCTCCATCAGCCCGCTTGTGTTAAACATTCCTGAAATGTTTATATGTACATACATACATACCATATCCCTGCCGGGTTAGGCAAAGAGGACAGAGCGCTACACTATATCCATACATCTTCTACCATTTCTCTGATTTTCTGCGTTTCTTTCTTTCAGAATATCATTTACTGGATCCAACCATACTTTCCTCTCACCCGCCTTCCAATCACATTTACACTTTATAGAGTGTATGTCCATATAATAAGGGGCAAGCTATGGAAAATATTGAATGAATACGGTGTTGAGTGGAAATGAATACTTGGTATTGCGTCATTATACGCGATCATGTATTAGACTGAATGGTGCTCGTACCTTGACCGAGTAGTTTGATATTACAAAAGGGGTTAAGCAAGGATGTGTTGTGCCACCCTGGTTGTTTAATATTTACATAGTTTCATGTGTGAATCAACTACATAGGTCAAGGATGGCACACAAATGTCGACTGAGAATGTATGCGTTTGCTGCATTCTGATGACACGGCATGGTAGTGTTAGCAGAGAATGAGGACGAATTAAAGAGTTTGATAAGTAAATTGTTCAGGAGACAGCACCAAGAGTAGATTCCCTATATATGCCATATATTATGGTGAATAGTGAAAGAGGTGTTAGATCAAGTTAAGGAATCAGTTAAGTAGTATAGTACAATGGATTTTCTCAGATGATGGAAGAGCTACGAGATATACTCAAACTGGACAGTAACAGAATCTGCTAATATGATATGATATGATCCACAGCCCTCAACAGTATTCTTGTACTGTCGATATACGAGGCATATCCAGAAAATAAGTGTACTGAAATTTTGTAGGTTACAATTTTTTTTATTTAAACAAAAAAATTACGTGGTTACCGTAGTACATATGTAAGCTATTTTTCGACATAGTCGCCATTCCTCTCAATGCAGGTGGTGAAGCGGGGTATCAACTTTTTGATGCCTTCCTCGAAGTAGTTTCCCGCCAACCCCTCTGTCCACTTCTCCACCTCCTCCTTTAGCTCCTCGTCGGTTGAAAACCTTTTTCCACCCATGTGCAGCTTTAGGGAGGTAAAGAGATAGTAATCTGAAGGTGCTAGGTCAGGGGAATGCGCGGGATGGTTCAGGACATCCCATTTAAACGAGGCGAGCAGTTCCTTCGTGGCGTTGGCCGTGTGTGGTCTGGCATTGTCGTGCAGCAGGCAGACTCCCTTAGTCAGCATGCCTCTCCTCTTGTTCTGAATCGTCCTCCGCGATTTTTTTAGGGTCTCACAGTATCTTGCAGAGTTGATGGTCTCCCCTTGAGGCATATATTCAATTAAAATTATGCCTTGACAGTCCCAAAACACGGATGCCATTATTTTCTTGGCTGAAATTGTGGTTTTGAACTTTTTGGCGGAGGGTGAAGAGGTGTGACGCCACTGTTGAGACTGCCTTTTGGTTTCAGGCGTGTAGTGTGCAACCCAAGTTTCATCTCCAGTAACGATGGAGCGGAGAAATTCATCTCCATGGAGTTTGCAGCGCCTCAAAAACTCTTGCCTTTTTACAAAATTTCGCACTTGGCGGGAGATTGGGTTGACATTTTTCACGAAACGTGTTGTCGCGTGGATACTTCTCAACGTACTGACCTCGAACCGGTCTCGTTGCGAAGGGGAAGGGTCAGGCTACACGGAAGTGTAGCCAACATGTCGAAAATAAAATCCATCCGGTCGTGAGAGCCTCAGTACACTTACTTTCTGGATACGCCTTGTAAGCAAGTGAAATGTGGACATGGAAAAAACTTAAAGATGCCGAATAAATACTGTAGAAATGCATGCACTGAGAAGACTAAATGGGGTGACAATGTATGACAGAATAAGAAATGAAGTGATTAGGGATGAATGTGAAGTGAAGGCTGATGTATTAAGTAAGATGAAGAAGATTACTCTGAGATGGTTTGGACATATAAAATAAACGCATGAAGAAAGATTAACAAAACAAATATACAGTGCAAACATGAGTGAAAGGCGCGGTAGAGAAAGACCAAGGAAAGTGTGGTTGGATCAAGTGAATGATATTTAGACAGAAATATGAAGTGTTAACCCTTCCCTTACGGTGTTAAAATTGAAACGAATTTAAGACTATGTTGAATAATATGAAGAAGAGTTGGACGCAGAGCACCCGATCACATTGTGAACCAGGCAATCTCCATGGATCTTCCTCGAATAACAACCAGAGGAAGACCAAAGAATTCATGGGTGGTGCAAAATGTTTGAATATAAAATATTATTTTAATATTTAATTTTTGCTTTTTCACTTCATTAACCCTTCCCTTACGGTGTTAAAATTGAAACGCGTGCTCCGGTGTTGGGTAGTGAGTACGCGATCAAAAATTAGCGATTTTAAATCGGAAAAATAAGAACATTCATAGATAATCCCCTTAATTAATTATAATTGAAGTTAAAAATTATAATAATTGAGATTTATTTGCTGAAAACATTAAAAAACCATCTGGCAACGCTCACGGAACAGGCGTACGTCTAACCTATTTGCAAGCCTAGAAGCTACTGTGGCGCGGAACGTCAGTCGCATACCCCGGCGCTTACGCTTATGCTTGCAACGTTGAGACAATTCAGCTCCTCGCAATTCAGTGGAGTATGCAAGAGTGAGATGCGAATATAGTGTCGCGCTTCCCGCATACTATTCACCTATCGTCAAGACGAGGCACTCGCAGCGTTTAAATGCGAATTTGTTTCCGATATCTTCACAAAATACCCACGATGTAGTCGATAAATTCTGATTATTATTAATATTATTTTTTAAATCAATGCGTAAATATATTATGGAGGAATACCTAAAATCTTAACCTTATATTTATAATATTTATAGAGATATTGATGGTTATTAGAAGCAACGTGTAGAAGATACCCAACACAGGGAAGGAAAGGTTAATGACAAGACCGGATGTACTCGTAGGAGTTGAGTCCGACCCTCCCCTGTATATGATAAGCTTCCGCAAAGGAAAGGTATTTGATTGGAGCTTATGCGAATGTGTTCTCTTTGAATGTGAATGTCTCCCTCCCTCCTGCAACGCGCTATTCTTCCACCTCCAAATACTGATGCGATTGCGCTTCTAGCGCATGTTTTGTTTGCTTAATTAATGTAATCAGCTTATCATTGCATTGTCAACTGCCTGGAAATCCAATTTACACCCAATATTTAGTGAATAGCCATTAAGAATAAATGTCTAATTTCTAAACCTACATACGAGTGTATGCAGCTGGAGCAATCATACAAGTAGGTTTCCATAGGTAGTCTTTGACACATACTACGAGTAGTACGTTCCAATATAGAGATTCCGGAGTATCTTTAGCGGATCCCTCTTTACCTGGAGTTTTAGTAACATCATCCATAAAGGACTTCCAGGTTTGCTCGATGGCTGCAGCATTGACATGCGGCCCGATGCCTTCACCGCTGGCCATCCAAGTCTGGTAGACCCGGTCCCACAGCTCGAGCAGCTGCTTCTCTATCTTGGCGCTCTTCTCAGAATCACTGTCTTGCAGTATACCTTTGATCTAAAGAACAGAAATACTACAATATACTTATTCCAGTATTTAATTCTATACCCTAATATTATTATATATTGAATAAAGATCCCGAGATGCTATGCTTCAGAGCCATCTCTTCTACTTCTATACCCTAATATTATTATATATTGAATAAAGATCCCGAGATGCTATGCTTCAGAGCCATCTCTTCTACTTCTATACCCTAATATTATTATATATTGAATAAAGATCCCGAGATGCTATGCTTCAGAGCCATCTCTTCTACTTCTATACCCTAATATTATTATATATTGAATAAAGATCCCGAGATGCTACGCTTCAGAGCCATCTCTTCTACTTCTACTTCTACTTTAAGGGGTTCATATTTTATTTTTAATACATATACATTTTTTGCTATATTTGAAATATTCATTGAATCAAATTTATTTTTTAAGCTTGTGACATTTTTAAAGGCTGCTGTCCTATAGTTTTGTAGTTCGAAGCCCATAATACTTTTGGAAGGTTACATGGTTCGTGGTTATCAATAAATGAAAACAGAAGAAAATAACTTCAGTCTACAGTACTTCAGCGTACTTGAAAGGTATTGTAGTCGAACAATGATCCCTGTTTTTAGCTTTTGCTTCACAAAATCTTTACATCTGTAGTGTGATACTTACGGCCTTGGATAGCCCTTCTCGGCCGTACAAGTAGGCATTGTCTAGCAGGGAGTCCATGGCCTCGTCCAGCCCCGGAGGCAGCAGCTGCCGCAGCTCCGGGTTGTGCACGACAGTCCTGTTGATTACGCTGCTGGTAAGCTGGACCACAGTTATTCCTTCTGAATAGATCTGAAACATGTACATTTAACAATAATACTATTTATTCTTATTATTAAATACTGAATTTTACTGTGCACAACATCCTCAAAATATCCTCGATGACAGGCTCTGCCTCCGAGACTCTCTGTACTACAGAATCTGGTCACAACTTCTTCCAGGCCAGGTCATGGTCCTGGAAGACCATTCCCTCGGGCTTTGTTTATGATCCTCAAGTAATGAAGACATTGAAGTGATTTTTCCAGAACTCCTGATTAACACTTAACTCAGTGTTAAAGGTTACTTCAAAGCACCTTCGGAACAGTGTTTTGTAGAGTTCCTTCAAGTTTGGAATAACTTGTTAATAATAGTCCATGGGCTGGAAGACAGGGGTCATGTAAGGGGGCGAGAACTTTACCATAATGAAACTGAACTTCTCCACCAACATGCCCTCCGAGCCTGGAGGGTGAGCAGGAGCATTGTCCATCAATTGCAATTGTTTTTCCTGGGGGTATTTTTTTACACTTCATGAACCCGCCAAATAAAAAATAGCCTGGTTACCCAAGCTTCACTATTTGCCCTCCATGTAACGTATCATTTATGTTAAAACATATCACCAAATAAAAAAATGCCTGGTTACCCAAGCTTCATTATTTGCCCTCCGTGTAACGTATCATTTACGTTAAAACATATCACCAAATAAAAATTTGCCTGGTTACTCAAGCTTCACTATTTGCCCTCCACGTAATGTATCATTTACGTTAAAACATATATCACCAAATAAAAAAATGCCTGGTTACCCAAGCTTCATTATTTGCCCTCCGTGTAACGTATCATTTACGTTAAAACATATCACCAAATAAAAATTTGCCTGGTTACTCAAGCTTCACTATTTGCCCTCCACGTAATGTATCATTTACGTTAAAACATATCACCAAATAAAAAATTGCCTGGTTACTCAAACTTCACTATTTGCCCTCCACATAACATATCATTTACGTTAAAACATATCGTCAAATAAAAAATTGCCTGGTTACTCAAGCTTCACTATTTGCCCTCCACGTAACGTATCATTTACGTTTTATGATATTATTTTTCTTAAAAGTCTTCGGCTTCTCAGAGTGGTACACAAGCAAAGGCTTAATTTTTAAGTCCCCACTTGCACTTGCACATGCATTCCCACACGACAATAGAGTTAGCCTGTCCTTCGTTGGTTTATGGTTCTCTTTGGCATTTTCTTCCCAATGAGGTCTATCTCATCGCAGTTGAACACTTGCCGGTGAATAAAACTCAGCTTCTACATAGTCCTTAAATTCGCTAGCAAATTTTGAGTAAGGTGCAGATGGTAGATTTTGCCATATCAAGGTCAAGATCGTAGCAAGATCATAAACGCGAACACCGCTATCATACTTTGCTACGAGATCTTTTTTCACCTCTATCGTGGTTCTCACAACTTTTCTTTTTGGTTTGTTGCTATTACTACCACTATCACTATACCACGGTGCTTATGTAATAAGAATATGAAAAAAAAACACCAAAACAAAACTAAGAAAAATGAGAACGTTCACATTGAATTTTAACGGAGGTGGGCACTGTGTGACACCCATGGGTAATCTGGCCCAATCGCTCTTTGTTCAGCAAGTGTGTCGTGTCATAAAGGTTTTAACGGAGGTGGGCACTGTGTGACACCCATGGGTAATCTGGCCCAATCGCTCTTTGTTCAGCAAGTGTGTCGTGTCATAAAGGTTTTAACGGAGGTGGGCACTGTGTGACACCCATGGGTAATCTGGCCCAATCGCTCTTTGTTCAGCAAGTGTGTCGTGTCATAAAGGTTTTAACGGAGGTGGGCACTGTGTGACACCCATTGGTAATCTGGCCCAATCGCTCTTTGTTCAGCAAGTGTGTCGTGTCATAAAGGTTTTAACGGAGGTGGGCACTGTGTGACACCCATGGGTAATCTGGCCTAATCGCTCTTTGTTCAGCAAGTGTGTCGTGTCATAAAGGTTTTAACGGAGGTGGGCACTGTGTGACACCCATGGGTAATCTGGCCCAATCGCTCTTTGTTCAGCAAGTGTGTCGTGTCATAAAGGTTTTAACGGAGGTGGGCACTGTGTGACACCCATGGGTAATCTGGCCCAATCGCTCTTTGTTCAGCAAGTGTGTCGTGTCATAAAGGTTTTAACGGAGGTGGGCACTGTGTGACACCCATGGGTAATCTGGCCCAATCGCTCTTTGTTCAGCAAGTGTGTCGTGTCATAAAGGTTTTAACAAGCGGTGTTTTTTTTCTCAACTAATATGTTTGAGAATTGAATTGATAAAGTACCGAGATTCCACTGTAGATTTAAGTATTGTCAAGAGATTAAACATTGATTTCACAGACAGTAATTACTTCATGTTTTGAGTGGTCACAATGGAGAGGCATGGTGAGTTCAGATTGATAAAATATGCACTTAACATAAAACTTTCCCAAATGAGCAATTCATATCTACGAGTATCATATCTGTCTCCCTCCATTCATCAAGATCTCTAATTAAATAATAAGTAATGAGCACTCATGATGAGATGATTGGATCTGGATGATCTGCGTGAATAGAAACATGCGGAGATCTTCTCTCACTGTCAACGTGATGCATGTATGAAACAAATGGAGCATGGAGAGTGCGGGGAAAATAAATGAGTTAACTTTTAAATCAGTACGAGTACCTGCACTCCCATGAAGATGGGTGCACATGTTAAAAACAATATGAGTCCGATAATAACAACAACCGAAGACACTGAGTCAATGGACTCCTTCGCCGCATTATGGATGTTCTCGTTCAAATGACTGAACAGCTTGGATATTCCTCGCACGTGCGCTGGCACCAGGGCAGAATACCTGTGGGGAGGAAATGCATTTTGTTTATTCCTCATTATTATTATTATCAACTACAGGCCTGGCCGACCTAAATTAATTACCCCACGGGCCGAATTAACCATCTAAAATTTTCTAAGGGCCGCACATAAATAAGAATTATTGCAAATTTTGTTCTAATATTTTTTTCGATATCTGGCTTTACAACAAAATTCATATTTATAATTTTTTTTTGTGATTGATTTGGATGCAGAGGTACACAGAAAGTGTTCGATCAGTGGAAATCTGTATAAAAACTACACAACAACTAGATATGAAGAGAAAACATGTATTAAACACACAATAAAATGTATTTGTATGGTAATAAACACACAATGGATTCATTTATTCACAAAGATACTTCAAATTTCAATTTTACGAGGCGTATCCTGAAAGTAAGTGTACTGAGGCTCTCACGACCGGATGGATTTTATTTTCGACATGTTGGCTACACTTCCGTGTAGCCTGACCCTTCCCCTCCGCAACGAGACCGGTTCGAGGTCAGTACGTTGAGAAGTGTCGACGCGACAACACGTTTCGTGAAAAATGTCAACCCAATCTCCCGCCAAGTACGAAATTTTGTAAAAAGGCAAGAGTTTTTGAGGCGCTGCAAACTCCATGGAGATGAATTTCTCCGCTCCATCGTTACTGGAGTTGAAACTTGGGTTGCACACTACACGCCTGAAACCAAAAGGCAGTCTCAACAGTGGCGTCACACCTATTCACCCTCCGCCAAAAAGTTCAAAACCACAATTTCAGCCAAGAAAATCATGGCATCCGTGTTTTGGGACTGTCAAGGCATAATTTTAATTGAATATATGCCTCAAGGGGAGACCATCAACTCTGCAAGATACTGTGAGACCCTTAAAAAATTGCGGAGGGCGATTCAGAACAAGAGGAAAGGCATGCTGACAAAGGGAGTCTGCCTGCTGCATGACAATGCCAGACCACACACGGCCAACGCCACGAAGGAACTGCTCGCCTCGTTTAAATGGGATGTCCTGAACCATCCCGCGTATTCCCCTGACCTAGCACCTTCAGATTACTATCTCTTTACCTCCCTGAAGCTGCACATGGGTGGAAAAAGGTTTTCAACCGACGAGGAGCTAAAGGAGGAGGTGGAGAAGTGGACGGAAGGGTTGGCGGGAAACTACTTCGAGGAAGGCATCAAAAAATTGATACCCCGCTTCACCACCTGCATTGAGAGGAATGACAACTATGTCGAAAAATAGCTTACATATGTACTACGGTAACCACGTAATTTTTTTGTTTAAATAAAAAAAATTGTAACCTACAATAATTCAGTAAACTTACTTTCTGGATATGCCTCGTAATTCAGTAACGAATATAGTTCACTGTTTTTATAACATGGGCTCATAGATAATATTTGAGCACATAAATTTTGTTGATATATCAAACAGTGTATTGCATATATGTTTATATCACTTTCACGGTTTTGTTTATTTTTGCCTCAAACTCATTGACAATCAACTTTACAGTCCCTTTATTTTTTTCAATCATAGCCGGTGCTGGGCTGTTCTGGCAGTATTACAAGCATTTGTCTTATTTTCAAATAAAAGGTCAAACAAAAAAGGGTTTGTGTACCAATTATCCAAAAATAACCTGTGTCCTTTACCTTAACCTTTACCTAGGTAATCTTGAAGCATCGTGGTGACAACAGAGCCACATACTATACACCGATATTCTCATTCATCACAATGTCTCATCTATACAGACGTTCTGAAAGGGGTAAAATGTTTCCTTGTAGATATTTTTCAACGAATCTAAAATATTTCTAATTTTATAGTTAGCTTCTCACGAGTTATAACGTCATCGTTGTCAGCAATGTGTAAAGCTCGTGTTCACGCCATAGCATGACGCAGATTGCTGTTCCGCTCGTGGGCTGCTTGCCGCCTGGCCCTGACGCGGGCGGGCCGCCCTGTTGTCGTCGCCAGCCCTGCCGCGCAATCGAATATTATTCGCACCTATCCGAAATTTATAGTATTGTCGCGTATGACGGTTTTATTAACTCGACGACGATATTCCGGTCTTCGGTCTCCATCTCGTTCACTTGCATATAGACCACGAGCGAGAGGACATCTCGGACCGGGTCAGCCCGCCGGGCGGCCCGGCCCATCAACGACGAACCAGTGCGAATGGGTTCTCGGCTAGCGACCAATACGCTTCATCAGAAGAAACCTCAGACTAACTAATTTACCAACCGCGGCGACGCTCCAGGAGTTCTCAACATCAGCCGAGATCTCCGAATCTCGTCATCAACGCCCTTTCATCGAACAAGACAACCGTGAGTACCATTCCTTTTCTCCTTTGTTTCCAATTTGGCTAACGCCAAACTATATGGTCCTTCTCTCCTTTATTTCCAGTTTGGCTAACGCCTTACCAGCTCGTAATAATATAAAAATCTGTCTTGCCAAAATAAAACTTTGAAAAGTGGTGTCTCTATTATTTTGTTGTTGGACCAATATTTCTTCAAACTATTTTTCCCAACAAGACCCACTAGCAAAATTATCGCCAAAAACAGACACGTTTGTGGCAAGTTTAACGGCATATTTATGTTTCAAGAACAATGGTGTTCGTGACACTTCTAAAAAAATAGTTCAAAAAGTGCAAGTTCATCCGCACCATCGGCTAAATTAACATTATGCATTATACCCGAATGACTACTATCAAAGTCGTGTAAAATCGGAGTGAAGTCACTCTCAATCCACGATCGTGTATTCCCTTTTTTCCGTTCAGGGGAAGACGGTCGGAATTCTTCATCATCAGATGTTTCTGATTCATCTGAAGAAGAGCTCTCAGACATTATACATACTCGTATATCTTCAAGATCTTCCAGAATGTCCTCATCGCCGCTTTCATTTAATAAAGCGGCAATCTGATCGTTACTCAATGGTGCTGACATATTAGTACTAATAAAGCGGCAATCTGATCGTTACTCAATGGTGCTGACATATTAGTACTAATCTGATCGTTACTCAATGGTGCTGACATATTAGTACTAATCTGATCGTTACTCAATGGTGCTGACATATTAGTACTAATCTGATCGTTACTCAATGGTGCTGACATATTAGTACTAATTTGCAAAAATAATATAAAGTTTTATCAGGACACACAAGATAACGAAATTTAGCGATAACACACAAAACACTCGAAAATGTACTAAAAAAACTGCACTGTAAAATGTATCTACTATATAAACACTTGGAATATTTTTCAACTCACTAACATAAAGTCAACCAACGTATAATAACATACAAAAATCACGCTTTAAAATGTATCTACTATATAAACACTTGGAATATTTTTCAACTCACTAACATAAAGTCAACCAACGTATAATAACATACAAAAACCACGCTTTAAAATGTATCTATTATATAAACACTTGGAATAGTTTTCAACTCACTAACACAAAGTCAAACAATGTATAATAACATACAAAAACAACGCTGTAAAATGTATCCACTTAAACACTTGGAATAGTTTTCAACTCACTAACATAAAGTCAACCAACGTATAATAACATAAAAAAACAACGCATATATTTGGTAAACCAAATATACTAGGTAAGTCCAGAAAGTAAGTGTACTGAATTTTTGTAGGTTACAATTTTTTTTATTTAAACAAAAAAATTACGTGGTTACCGTAGTACATATGTACAGTACCCGGCGAAAAGTAATACACATCGGGCTTAAGAAAGAGACTGTCGGCCATAATCGGCTAGCTTCGGTTTTGTAGAGCGTCGTCTCTGTCCCTAGAACGCTTGATAACGACTGACAAATCGCGACGGAACACGTGTATGAATGACAGAGACGACGTTCTACAAAGCCGAAGTTAGCCGATTATGGCCGACAGTCTCTTTCTTAAGCCCGATATGTATTACTTACCGCCGGGTAGTGTAAGCTATTTTTCGACATAGTCGCCATTCCTCTCAATGCAGGTGGTGAAGCGGGGTATCAACTTTTTGATGCCTTCCTCGAAGTAGTTTCCCGCCAACCCCTCCGTCCACTTCTCCACCTCCTCCTTTACTTCCTCGTTGGTTGAAAACCTTTTTCCACCCATGTGCAGCTTCAGGGAGGTAAAGAGATAGTAATCTGAAGGTGCTAGGTCAGGGGAATGCGCGGGATGGTTCAGGACATCCCATTTAAACGAGGCGAGTAGTTCCTTCGTGGCGTTGGCCGTGTGTGGTCTGGCATTGTCATGCAGCAGGCAGACTCCCTTTGTCACCATGCCTCTCCTCTTGTTCTGAATCGCCCTCCGCAATTTTTTTAGGGTCTCACAGTATTTTGCAGAGTTGATGGTCTCCTCTTGAGGCATATATTCAATTAAAATTATGCCTTGACAGTCCCAAAACACGGATGCCATGATTTTCTTGGCTGAAATTGTGGTTTTGAACTTTTTGGCGGAGGGTGAAGAGGTGTGACGCCACTGTTGAGACTGCCTTTTGGTTTCAGGCGTGTAGTGTGCAACCCAAGTTTCATCTCCAGTAACGATGGAGCGGAGAAATTCATCTCCATGAAGTTTGCAGCGCCTCAAAAACTCTTGCCTTTTTACAAAATTTCGCACTTGGCGGGAGATTGGGTTGACATTTTTCACAAAACGTGTTGTCGCGTTAACACTTTTCAACGTACTGACCTCGAACCGGTCTCCTGCGGAGAAGAAGGGTCAGGCTAGACACGGTAGTGTAGCCAACATGTCGAAAATAAAATCCATGCGGTCGTGAGAGCCTCAGTACACTTACTTTCTGGATACGCTTCGTATTTGTTATTTCATCAACCCAACATCAAAACTGCGAATTACTCTAAAATAATTCAAAATAAACGTTGAAAATTTCATTCGACGACTAAATGTTGACAAGCCATACCCGGCATCTAAAATCGTCAAGTGTGCCCACGTGTTTTCTAAAAAACGCTGTCGTACTGCCGGTATAAATGAAATCTTCTATTTTATTTCGAAAAGTTATTTAATATGACATATATATGGTAGTGCAATGACCGTTTTATGGATAAATTCATGTATTTGGGAATAAAAGCATCGGACGTACCGTGTACGTCCATACTCTCTTGAGGTAAAAATTCGCTCGCCGTACGCCATACTCATTTAGAGGTTAAGGGGTTTCCCTGCATTTGTACACGTATCTATTAGATAAATATTTAATAAGAAAACTACAGAAAGCTTGTCGAGAGAAGACCAACTATTAAGAAAATCCTCGCTGATCTTCTGAGATGTGATTTTACACATTCAGCATTTTAATTTTTTTCCTTCTTTTCATCCTTTAGGACATTCTTACTGTTAGGAAGAAAAATAATGCGAGTCTGTCGGCCGAGTGGTGTTGACCCTTATGCACCAGAAACCGTGCTACATTGATTGTTTTATTCCGTGGTTTTATCATGGACTTGAAATTAGTATAAAGAGCTAATGTGAAAATTTGCATGAAATTGGGATACTAGTTCATCAAAATCTGAAACGTTAGCTCAAAACAAAATCTGAAACGTTAGCTCAAAACAAAATATCAGATTGAGAAGCCGGCGGCCGGCTGTTTTAAACAGTTAAGGAATTAAGAGTTAATTAATTAGGAAATAAAAGAAACTCAGTTTAGTCTTACCTAGTATTGCACCAAGATTTCACGTTCTCAGTCGCTTCACTAAAGCGGTTTCCAATAAAGGACCACACTCCAAAAAACACACCCAACATTTTTATGACATAAATTGCTAAGACAATCAGAATCAATGACCATGTCCAGGAGTTTTTCCAAATGACCATGCCAACACACGCCCACACGAGACATTTAAAGTACAAACTGCTCTCTGGTTCCTCATTAATCGCTATCGACGGTTTGAAGTTCCCGCTGTCCCCTTTGCCCTCAGTACTCAGAGCTTTGCGTTGCAAGGCCGCTACTATGTGACTCTCTATAGCAGACTTGGATTCAGGAGTCGAGAGTGGGAGAGATGACAAAGTTCTCGTTTGAAAGGCTGCGCGGGATTTCGTGGCGAAGTCAGGCTCCTTTTTAACATTATCAGATCTCTCTCGAGATGGTGTTTCAGCGATGGAACCACTTGTGGAGTCTGGAATTTGCGAGTTATCACTTGCAATATTTCCGGTGGAATTCTGTTTGTTTAAAATTGTCCACTTTGCTGCTTTCCAGTATGACACTTCTTTTCCTGTAAATATATAAACCACCAAATTCAAAAGTATTAATTAATTAATTAAAGTACTATATCTTATAAATAAATGCAATTTTAGGAACTTGGAATTAAAAAGGTGTACGTACGAGTATGTTATGTTATGTTATTCCAAGGGAGCATTCCTAGTTATTATATTATATATACACACACACACACACACACACACACGTACGCACGCACACACGCGCACACACACACACACACACACACACACACACACACACACACACACACACACACACACACACACACACACACACACACACACACCTACTGGAAATATCAAATACAACTGTCCCCGAACACTCGGACATACACTCGGACAATTTTCCCTTTGAACTAGACCTAAAAATACAAAATGACTTAATAATATTGTAAATTACGGAAAACCCAATATACTGCATTTTATACAGTTCATAGTATTGTAAAATTGCACATCATCATCATCAGTAAACATTATTAAATCGTTCTTTTCTCAGAATTTGTTAACATTGTCCGAGGTTGTTAAAATTACTCAGTCCTAATGAATGATTTGAAACCTACCATCTTTCGATTCACTTTTTCGTATGTCAATAACTTCTACAGTAAACCCAACAAGTGCGACTATTTGGAGGAGCACGAATGTGAGTCCTTGAAAGGAGCCCGTAAGGTGGGACAGGTAACTGCTGCCGCAGAGCCAGACCAGCAGCGACAGCTTCCTGAATGTGTCTTCTCTTTCCGTATTCCAAGCCAGAGCTACGAGGGTTACGTAGCCGACTGCCAAAGTGATGAACTAAAACAAGAATGAGAACGGTTCGAGTCAGTTATTTAATAACATGCACATGAAAAGAGAAAGATAAATGAAATAATAACTATACAAAATGTGCAGATCTAATGCATATCAAAAGCTATTATCGTTACAACTTATATTCCGCGATGAACAGACGGAGATGTTGCTCAACTGGGATTACAGCTGACCAAGCTGTAATGTCAGCCCGAGTAATGCCATTCATTTTATTTTATTTAGCCCTTTCCCGGTTGTATAAAATGCTTTCTGCAAAAGCACGGGTGTGCGTTAAAATAATAAATATCTAGTGAAATGCTGTCCCATTTGAAACAGGATATCTCAGGGAAGACGAGAATAAGAAACTTCAAAATGTCAAGCATTACATCTTCTCAGCGCACACATATATACAACATTAATTAGGCTCCTTTGTCTTTTCTATGTCCACATTTCATTCCCATACAACAAAGTCGGTAGTAAAGTACTATTGTGGATCATCATCTTGGCTAATTTGGATACTGTTCGGTAGTCAAGTACTATTCTGGATCATCATCTTGGCTAATTTGGATACTGTTCGGTAGTAAAGTACTATTGTGGATCATCATCTTGGCTAATTTGGATACTGTTCGGTAGTCAAGTACTATTCTGGATCATCATCTTGGCTAATTTGGATACTGTTCGGTAGTAAAGTACTATTGTGGATCATCATCTTGGCTAATTTGGATACTGTTCGGTAGTAAAGTACTATTGTGGTTCATCATCTTGGCTAATTTGGATACTGTTCGGTAGTAAAGTACTATTGTGGATCATCATCTTGGCTAATTTGGATACTGTTCGGTAGTCAAGTACTATTGTGGATCATCATCTTGGCTAATTTGGATACTGTTCGGTAGTAAAGTACTATTGTGGATCATCATCTTGGCTAATTTGGATACTGTTCGGTAGTAAAGTACTATTGTGGTTCATCATCTTGGCTAATTTGGATACTGTTCGGTAGTAAAGTACTATTGTGGATCATCATCTTGGCTAATTTGGATACTGTTCGGTAGTCAAGTACTATTGTGGATCATCATCTTGGCTAATTTGGATACTGTTCGGTAGTAAAGTACTATTGTGGATCATCATCTTGGCTAATTTGGATACTGTTCGGTAGTAAAGTACTATTGTGGATCATCATCTTGGCTAATTTGGATACTGTTCGGTTCGAGAAAATATGTTTTAGTGCACAATTGACTATCCTATCACTTCATGCATTCCACTTCCATCATCAAAGAAAATACTAGCCAAATAACAGAATTACTAAACGTGATCCAATCTTTCATTATTCACATTTAAATATTTTAATATGCGGATTTGATATAATACTGGGTGGGTCAGAATAAAATACACTTTTGTTTCCTTTATTATTTGAGAATGCACGGAGGGGGAAGGAGTCATTTGCTCGACCGGTTCTGGTAATTTTAGTCACCATGAGTCACCGAAAGCGGAATATGTTACTATCACATATCCAAAGATCTACAAAGGTTTCTTCGTAGTTCATATTCCCTCGGTAAGTTTTCTGCAGTTTTCTTACTAAATATGTTTTCTTAAACATATGCAGATCCGGAAAAGATCCTAATCTAATGGTTGCAGCCACCACCTTCCTATCCTTACACTTAGAATGTTTTATTGTTCACACTTGAGGAGAACCTGCTCTCTAAATCCCGAGTTGGATCGCACTTGAGGAGAGCCTGCTCTCTAAATACCGAGTTGGATCGCACTTGAGGAGAGCCTGCTCTCTTAATCCCGAGTTGGATCGCACTTGAGGAGAGCCTGCTCTCTAAATACCGAGTTGGATCGCACTTGATGAGAGCCTGCTCTCTTAATCCCGAGTTGGATCGCACTTGAGGAGAGCCTGCTCTCTTAATCCCGAGTTGGATCGCACTTGAGGAGAGCCTGCTCTCTTAATCCCGAGTTGGATCGCACTTGAGGAGAGCCTGCTCTCTAAATCCCGAGTTGGATCGCACTTGAGGAGAACCTGCTCTTTAAATCCCAAGTTGGATCGCACTTGAGGAGAGCCTGCTCTCTAAATACCGAGTTGGATCGCACTTGAGGAGAGCCTGCTCTCTTAATCCCGAGTTGGATCGCACTTGAGGAGAGCCTGCTCTCTAAATCCCGAGTTGGATCGCACTTGAGGAGAACCTGCTCTTTAAATCCCAAGTTGGATCGCACTTGAGGAGAGCCTGCTCTCTAAATCCCGAGTTGGATCGCACTTGAGGAGAACCTGCTCTTTAAATCCCAAGTTGGATCGCACTTGAGGAGAGCCTGCTCTCTTAATCCCGAGTTGGATCGCACTTGAGGAGAGCCTGCTCTCTAAATCCCGAGTTGGATCGCACTTGAGGAGAGCCTGCTCTCTAAACGCCGCTATATAAATTGTGCTTTTATTATTATTAAAAAAATAAGTTCTCGATCAATTGTTAAATGTAATTTAGTTGATTAGCTAGAACTATTGTTTTATTATGAATTCAATCAAAAGTGAACTTTATTCTGGGCCACCTGTGCACATAACATACTGGTACACAATGATATGATACGTATCTAACATATTGTATTGTATTAAATAGTTACAGTGTAGGTATTGCACAGCTGCAGGGAGGTGATGATGAGCAGGTTCAGGAGCTTGGCCAGCTTCCACACGTAGCACAGACAGCCCCAAGGGAAGCTGTTGAAGGCCCATATGCTCAGCAGCACCAGAACGACAGCGCAAGAAGCCATCTGAAACAAACATTGCCAGTCCGACTGGGTTTGTAAACTGCTTATCTTTCTCAAATTGGTCCCCGGTTGATGTGCACTTTTGGAGGTTGTTACCGTTCAACGTGTGGTGAATGTTGTATGATGTTGGTAACATCTATGCCCGGATTAACTGTGGCTTTCAACATGTGGTGAGTGTTGTATGATGTTGGCAACATCTATGGCCGGATAACAGGTATGGACATTGTTTCCGAGATAACTCTTGTAAAATTAAATAAACAAAATGAATAAAACAAAACACAGATTATGGAAAATTCTAAGAAAAATAATAAAAAATTATATCAAAGCAAACTATAGATACAAGTTTCAAAGACACAAATATAAAAAAAAACACATGAAAGGTAATTCTGATGAATACTTAAGTTGAAATAAACACACGAAAGGTAATTCTGATGAATACTTAAGTTGAAATAAAATTTATCAGATGCAAATAAATGTTAGGAAACAAAGTATTTTCAATTTAGAAAATATAAATTCTGGTCATCAAGAATTGAATTTTTCATTTATACGACATATTGACTTGTTACCTATCGAATGTTAATATTGTTCGAGCAAACTTGGATGAAAGCCATAATTCACTGATTCATTTCTGTGTACAGACTGTCAATTACAAATAATCGCACATGCTTCCCACAAGGAGACAACACAGATCATTTACATCAATTAGATTTAGTATGAAGCCAAGCATGAAGTCCCAATTTCTATAGTGATAAGTATTGTAATATGTGTAGTGAGCCCTGTATAGCCCGACAATTATATTCAATGCCGCCGCATGTTGACCTTGCATCTTGCCATCCCTACTCAGTGTCCATTCAGGGCTCTCCAAGTTGGTATCCAGGTGCCATCTTTTCCAACAACTCTATCTAGTCATTGGATGTTTTTACATGATAAGGAAAAATATACAATAGTAACAAAGTAACAGTTTAAAGAGACACCCTTCAATAATCATATAAAAAACATATTCCCTTCTCACATCATGCTTAATCCCTAACGTATACTCAGATTCCAGAGTCTATAGTCAGAGACCTGCTGGCTGTTATTATACTAAACAGAATCTGTCTTTTGGGTATTTCCAACAAGTTAGGACAACACAGTTTGCACGATTAGTTTTCATCAAGAAGTTGTACATTATTTTGAGCATCGTTATAACGAGTTCATATTTAATACTAATGTATAAGATTATAAGTCATATTAGATTACAAGTGTTGCGAGTGAAGGGAGTCATCACTCTCTGTTTTATTCAGTATTACTATCAATGGAAAACCAATCAATGGTACGAGCTTGAGCTTGTTAAAATGTAACGGTTATTGAACCAAACCAGAATTTCAATTCGGTATCAAATAAATAAATAGCAGACTGTAGCCTAACCTGTAGCGATACATAAGGACATTCAGACTGGACCACCGGTTGCCAAATACTTAGCTATGGTCATCGAGCGGAATAGTGAGTCTTTTGTGCCTTGTGCCCGTATTTAAGTCACTTCTTTCCTTCTTAAGTTAGTAAAAGATGTTGGAGTAACAAAATGAAGACACCATTGGTTATTTTAGAAGTTAAGCTTAACACATAGATCAATAAGTCCCGGGACTAACCAACAGATGGCGCCTCTAATAACAAATCCATACCATTCTCAGTTAGTACCATCCTTTAGAAGTTACACGTCAAACTTTCATGACATTCCGACATTGTGTCATTGAGTTACAGTGGTTTTAGTGACGATACTTTTGCTATTTTCAAAACAATGAAAAAAAACGAATTTCGTGTGTTGATAAAAAATTGCTTTTTAATGGAAAAAAATACCATTCAAACTCAGCGATGGCTTGAAAAGTGTTATTCGGGCTCTGTTTCGTCGAAAATAACCATTTGTTGGTGGTATGCTGATTTCAAACGCGGTCGTTCAGACACAAATGATGCTGAACGCCCTGGTCGTCCAAATGAGGCTGTTACACCAGAAAACATAAAAAAAAACTCAAAATCATGATGGAAAATTGCAAAGAAAAGTTGCGCGAGATAGCTGACATCCTGAAGATATCATTTGGTAGTGTTTACACTATTTTGCATTAACATTTGGTCATGAAAAAGCTTTTTTCGAAATGGGTGCCGTGTTTGCTCACAATGGAACAGAATCAACAACGCATCGATGATTCAGAGCGCTGTTTGGCGCTGTTCACACGAAATAAACAAGAGTTCTTGCGTCGGTATGTGACAATGGATGAAACTTGGATCCACCACTATACTCCGGAATCAAATCGGCAGTCAGGTGAGTGGAGAGCAGCCGGTGAAAGTCGTCCGAAGCGACCAAAAACTCAACAGTCGGCCCGGAAGGTTATGGCCTCCGTATTTTGGGATGCGCATGGTATAATACTCATCAATCACCTTGAAAAGGGAAAAACCATCAATAGCAAATATTGCATAGCGTTATTGGAGCGTTTGAAGGCAGAAATCGAAAAAAAAAACGGCCTCATATGAAGAAGAAAACAGTTCTCTTTCATCAGGACAATGCACCATGTCACAAGTTGATGGTAACGATGGCCAAATTGCATGAGTTGAACTTTAAATTACTTCCGCACCCACCGTATTCTCCAGATTTGGCCCCCAGTGACTATTGGCTGTTTGCAGCCCTCAAAAAGATGCTCCAGAGAAATAGATTTGGCTCCAATGAAGAAGTGATTGCCGAAACTAACGACTATTTTGAAACCAAAAATAAATCGTTCTACACAGCTGGCATAGAAAAGTTAGGAAAGCGTTGGAATGAATGTATCGCTCTTGAAGGAGACTAATAGGTTAGTCAAAAAGTTTTGAAAGCGACATCTATGGAGCTGTAGAAAACCAAAATTTCTACGCCATTTTAATATTTCATCTTTGATAAGAACGTACTCAAAATATCATTTTAATCTGTCAATTCATTCTTTGTTTACAAGCCATTTGAAGTTGACGTGTCAGTGTATTTTTTAACAATGGAAAAATCCGAATATCGTGCAGTGATTAAATTCTTTCTTTTGGAAGGTTTATCGGCTACTGAGATCCATGCAAAGATGGTGAAAGTATTAAAGGAGTCTTCTCCTTCATTTCCAACCGTTCACCGATGGGTTTTGGAGTTTAAGCGTGGCCGTACAAGCGTTGAAGACGATCCACGCTCAGGACGTCCAAAAAGTGCATCAACACCAGAAATTATAGCGAAAATACAGGATATGGTTTTGGAAGATCATCGATCGACTGTGGATGTGATAGCTGACACCATAGGCATCTCACATGGAACAACATGGCATATTTTGGCTGAAGTTTTGGGTTTCAAAAAAACTGTGTGCACAATGGGTGCCGCATTTGCTAACAATGCAACAAAAACACGTTCGAATGCGACTTTCTGAGCAACATTTGGAGCAATTTCGAAAGGATAAAAAGGATTTTCTGCGTCGATTCATCACTACGGATGAGACTTGGGTCTACCACCATGATCTTGAATCAAAACAAGAGGCTAAGGAGTGGTGTGAACCAAGCACTTTGGCTCCGAAGCGAGTTCGTGTCCAGAAATCGGCCAAGAAGGTGTTAGCGTCAGTTTTTTGGGATGCAAAAGGAATTTTATTGATAGATTATCTCCAAACTGGTAAGACAATCAACTCTGATTATTATTGTGACCTTTTGGACCAGTTGGATGAAAAAATTTGTGAAAAAAGACCCGGTTTGCAGAAGAAAAAAATCATTTTTCATCAAGACAATGCACCTGCTCACACCGCTCAAAAAAACCATCGCGAAAATCAGTGAATTGGGGTACGAATTGTTGCAGCATCCACCCTATTCGCCAGATTTAGCTCCCTCTGACTTCTGGCTGTTCTCACACCTCAAAAAATTCCTTCGTGGAAAGCATTTTTCATCAAACGAAGAGGTTATAGCCGTCGTAGAGGAGTATTTTGCAGGCCTTCTTGAAAGTCACTTCCGTGATGGGACAACAAAGTTGGAAGATCGTTGGACCAAGTGTATTGATCTTATGGGAGACTATACTGAGCAATAAAAGTGATTTCCCCCCAAAAAAAATGTATTTTCATTTCCGCTTTCAAAACTTTTTGACTAACCTAGTATGTTGATGAATAAAGAATATTTTTTGCAAACAAATGTTATTTTAGTAGTTAGTCCCGGGACTTATTGATGGATGTGTTAGTTACAAGAATTTAACAATGTTTTCATAGAATCAAATAGGTCTGTCACTTTAAATAAACTAATAAAAGTGACCCTGCCATGAGCCACATGAGCAGATATTTTTCTATATGAATAAACTGAACAGTACCTAACATACATAAGGAGGCATCTTAATCTATTTCTTAACAAAACTTACATTTAACATATAACAGCTGCAGGGCAACATTCAAGTGTTGCGCCGAGCTAGATGCACTACAAGATGGACGTGGTGGTAACTTGTTCATCACAATATTCTATATCAGTGCTTCGCAACCGGTGTGCCGTGGCACACTGGTGTGCCGTGAGCCGGATACAGGTGTGCCGCGGTCAAATTCAATGTATTTAACATTTTACAATTTTTCATTATGTATTTAATACACAATGACAAATTATTTTTCATAATATTGTCTATTTTTCAAAATGTAGTATAGAATAATTATTATAACTTAATAATTTTCCAATGGTCCCCCAGCGCCTGGTGCCAACTGTTGAAAACTGCGTAGTGTGCTTTGTACCCACCATGGCCGCACTAAATTAGTCATAGACAAAGAAAAATATTGTAAAATTTGTGTATCAATTTAATACCTATATATTTTAGCTTTTGGTGTGCCGTGGAATTCTAGGAAGAATTTTGGTGTGCCGTAGGTGAGAAAAGGTTGCAGAGCACTGTTCTATATTACTGGGACGGCATGGGACAGGACGGAAGAAAGATGCCGAGTTCAAAATATACAAAATAACTATCAAGTTCCATTACCTTATAATACTTGGTTATGGCTGCGTTCATGTTTTTCGATATTTCGTTTGTTATATCTATCGGAATCGTCATGACCCCTAAAAGAAGCGGTCGGTTGGTGTCCTCCAGCTTCAGGAACCAGCCCCTCATCTTCGTGGCGATGGAGTACTTGATGGGGTGTAGCAAAGACCCCACGAGTAGTGCCCATAGAAGTGGCTTGAAGAACGGTTCAAGCACCAGAAAGAGGGCGTAGCCGACGGCGCAGCATACGACGAGCAAGAACAAAGCGATAGCATTGTAAAGGGCGTGTTTTAAAGGCTTCTCGTGTCCCTGAGGTATCCCACCTATCATATGAAATATATTATTAAAGTGCGATCCGAAATTTTGAGAATTGTGCATTTCTGTCGCTTTGATTTAGTCAGAACTTGGTGTAATTTTTCATGAAAACGGGCAATGTACCGCTGTCAAGTCACTATACGCACACGATTATCGACGTTTATATGCCGATCTCAAGCAGTTTGCAGCACGCCGCAAAGGCCTGTAGTGAAAAACGAGTTTTGATACTAAATTTTGACAGTTCAGAACTGTCAAAATATCTGCAGATTAGGGTTGCCATATCCATAAAGTCGGAAAAAGTTTAAAAAAAATACAAATAATAATTATTCAATACGATAAAAATAAATAACTTTATATTAAAAGTTTTGGTTTAGAGGTTTCATTTTATACTATAGTATGTTGGTTAATTTTTCGATTTTAATAGAGCGTATTAAAATTTATTAGAATTATTATTTTTATATTTAATATTTATAAAGATTCATATCTGAAGGAACTACAAAAGTCAATTGATGATATACAAATGTCGAATGAGACACATGTGGATTAAAATATGCAGATGATAAAGTACTATTGGCGGAAAGTGAAGATTAATTGCAGAGTTTGATACGTAAATTCTATGAGAGATACGAAGAGAAAGATTTGAGAATGAAATCATAGGTGCCACCTGTCTATCAATTATCCTTCGTGATGAAATTCACTATCCCGAAGGAAGAAATGAAACATTAAAAAAAATAAACTTAATTAATGAATTTAGTACGCCGATGAAAAATTGGCCACGTCCCTAGTCTCAGCGAATGCGCTGCAAAGACTCCTAGCCACACCCTAACCACACAAATTCCGATTGCCGATTTCAATCGCGACCGTGACGGAAAAGGGATAGTAACAATGGTTGGGAAAATGCTTGACACGGTAAGCGGACTATTGAGCGAACCACTTACGATTGCCAAAAATACATCGTGGTCGTTATAAAAAGGGTGGACCCGGATCAACATTCATTCGATTCCCCATCTGACTGCAGTTCTGTAAGGAACTCTGATTGATTATCAACAAGATTGACCTACTCCAGACTGATCCAGCCCCTTCAATCTGGAGAGGAAGAGTGAGCCGTCCAGTTGGTATAAAACAACTACCAGCTCCATCCAAGGATCAGTCACCGGTCAGTAGCCGACCAGCCAAGACGTCTCTACTGCAGCTAGAGACGCTGGAGAAAGCTGGAGTTCTTCATGGGGCTGACTTCCCCCGCTGCCTTCAAGCTACCTGAACCAGCGTTGCCGCCTGTTTGAGCTGCCATGCCGTCCTGTCGGACCAGCATTGCCACCTACCAGGAGCCACTCATCCACCCTGCCTAGACCAGTGTTGCTACGTATTAGAGCTGACCTGCCCGGACCAGCATTGCCGCCCATCTAGAGCCGTTCTTCCGTCCTGTCTAGACCAGCAACGCGGCTAACCTATTTGAACCGCTACCAGCCTACTGGATCGCTTCACGCAATAATTATTATCAAATATTCCGTAGTTATACTGAAAATAAAATATTAAATAATTTTGTTTAGTTATCATTGTCACCCTGAGCGTCCAGTCACGGTAGTAGTACCATCAAGACATGTTATTACCAGGAGGGGGTATCAGGATGAATAATAAAATATTGGAGCAAATTGAGAAATACGGCAATTCGGGTAAAATTTTCTCAGATAATGAAAAAGTTAAGAGGGATATCGAACGGCGTGTGATGCAAGGAAACTTAGTTAATGGGGAATTAAAACATATATACTCGAACCGGACAATATTAAAATCTGCTAAGATGATAGTCTACAATAGTATTTTGGAGTCAACTTTGATATACTGGAGCGAAACATGGACGCGAAAAAAGACAGATGAGCCAAAAAAAATGCTGAAGAAATGGGTGCATTGAGCAGAATACGCTGAGTGACAATATATGACAGAATACAGAATGAAGGGATTAGGGATGAATATTAACTTAAAGCTGATGTGCTAAGTAAGAAGAAAAAGAGTACTCTAAGATGGTTTGGGCATGTGGAAAGAAATACTAATAAAACAGAGCAGTGTGCCCGAGATAGGGAGTTGCGGAAGACTGAAGGGGAGGCCTATATCCAGGGATGGATCCAGAACGGCTGAAGAAGAAGAATAAAACAGATATGTACTGCAAATGTGTGTGGAAGGCGTGTGAGAGGAAGCTCATGGAAATTATGATTGATCAAGTGAATGATATTCTAAAAGAAGGTAACGTAGAAAGTCAGAGGAATTATAGAGATGTATAAGAAGCCAAGGATGTTTGTCGAGGTAGTAATTAAGTCCGGGACTTTGTTCTCTCTGACTGCCCTGATAGGGAAATGGCATGATCGTATGTATATATTATATAAATTGTTGACTGTGGGTATTAAAAAACATGATATTGTGAAATATAGTTATTATTTTTTTGATAAAAATATCAACAATTAAAGACTGGAAAAGTTTATAAAATAAACTTAGTTTATTATTAACAATTTTGTTATAATGAAAAAATACATATCAATAAATCAACGTAATAAAACTTCAGCTCATATTTTTATTTTTTCGAAACTTATATTGCCTTGGTGCGATACTTATTATCTTGTTATTTCAAGCTCGACAGAAGTACATTGTCGATTTAAATTTCCAATCTTTGTGGCATTCACATTTTCCGGTCGCCATCTTTCTTACTGTAAATTCAGCATGGTAAGTCGTCGTGGACGCGTATTAATTTGTTTTTTCGCCATAATTTTGTAATTTTTACACATCTGATGTAGTTAAATAAATAAGTGACGAGCCATTATCATTGTTTTAATTTTAAATGCATATTAAACGCTTTGAACCTCTAATTTGACACTTTGACCACCTCGTGGCGTCTAGTATGTTTGTCAAAATTTTAATTTCTTTACAACATATTTTCAGCCGCCCAAAAAAGACTCCAAGTCTTCGGCTAAGCAGCCTCAGAAGACCCAGAAAAAGAAGGAGGGATCGGGAGGTGGCAAGGCCAAGAAGAAGGTAAACCATTATTTTAATAACCTAACTTTATTTGATTGTCATTACTCGGCGTTCGTTCATCGACTTTCCATTCTGACGGTATATTATGTCGATTATACGTAGTTCTAACTTAATCAGTGTATTATTCTTATTTTAATCCACATTTACGTATGAAAAGTGCGATATTAACAATCGAACTGAAGTACTTGACGTTTCCATTCGACATATCGCGTGAAGGGCTACATTATTTCCATTATTATCAACACTCAATTTAATATTCTTCGTATATCTTGAACACATGTGTGGGTGTCGCTCGCGGGTTACTGGTATGCGGTATGGTATGGTAGCGGGCGAAATCCATCGAATTTGATAAAAAAAAAGACATTAAATATATAGTCCTTTGATTGATAAATCCTATCCGCAATATCTCATAAGACCTGTGCGCGTGTATTTATACGTAAAATGCAAAGAACAAAGGATACGGAAGAAATGTATTTGAATTTTTTGCTCATAATGTAATGTCATTTATAAAGAGATTGGGTATACAATATTCATTTATAATAAATGAGTAGTTCTATCTTTCCCGTGGTTAAGTAGCAGTAAGCAGTCAGGAAGGTCTGCCCGTCCCGCTTAAAATGTGTTAATATTCTTAAATCACATATTACAACCCGAAATCTCGTTAGTGAGTGCGTCAGTGAAATGCTATTTGGTCCAGTCGAGTTGCTTCCTCTGTTTTCCCACACTTTGAAGTGTCTAAGCTGATGTAGCTTGATAGCATTTTGAAGGCATAAAAATAACTCTGATCTTGCAGTGTATCATTTGTTCACAGTTAAACCCGGCAGGCTAATTGCCATGATGTAGTCTTAAAAAAGGTTTCAGAATGACATTCCAGACTGGGCATCGTCATCTGGAATCCAACCTGAAACTTGAGGCGGGAAAGTAGGCGTTGAACCGATTACGCGATGGAAATGGAACAGTCCAAAATTAGTTCAACCCTTTTAATCCCAGCATATTTTGCTTAAAATGTGTGAAAAATCCCAGCATTTTTTGGCAAAAAAAAACAGTGGTTTATATTTTATTTTTTATCTCAGTTAATATTTAGTTTTAAAGCCTATTTTTTGTTGTGGAGACCTCCCTGTAGAGTGTAAAATAATAAGTAATTTTCATATTTCATAAAATATTTTTCTTTTATTAAAAAAATTTATATTTTATGAAATATGAAAATTATCGGCCCCGTGGGATTATAAGGGTTAACTAATGCTACAAAGAAGGAAATTTGAAATTGTTTCTTTTTATTTCATTGAAATAATCTTTCATAATTATCCCAGCTATAGAGGTTTCATTCTATAATGTTAAGATTTAAATAATTTAATGGATGATTAAAACAAATCTACCTTAAATCTGTGAAGGTTTATAAAACTGATATATTGAGACTGACATATGCTATTGTATTATTTTTCATTAAAAGTGCTTAGAAATGTTCTCACTGTGAGTTGTCTCGCTTTTTCTCAATTTACAGAAGTGGTCCAAAGGAAAAGTCCGTGACAAGTTGAACAACCAGGTACTGTTCGACAAGCCGACATATGAGAAGCTGTACAAGGAGGTGCCCTCCTACAAGCTCATCACCCCCGCTGTGGTGTCGGAAAGGCTGAAGATCAGAGGCTCCCTCGCCAGGCGAGCTCTCGTTGAACTCAGAGACAAAGGTAATATACGATATGATATTTAACAGCGCCAGTAGAGTAGTTAGACATGGACATGGACACCACTGTTGGGTGCTTCTAACATTACGACATCTCGGTGATGTCTGTTTCCCGGATTTATATTACGGGGCTCTTCAATCTCCTCTCGACATTTCTGTTGTTGTTATTTTTTTGTCTTATTATTTTTGATTCGTACCATTATTTTTTATTATTTAATGAATGTAAATCTTTCTCCTTATAATTGAAACAATAAGTACACAATTGAATGGTAGTAATGGTAGGTGTGCGGCTCTTATTCCAATATTTTCTCTATATTAATAAAGACAACCGATTCACTTGGAATTTCTGTTTATTGCAAGTATGAGATATTTTGGAAATTCGGAGGCGAGATCTTAGTGTTCTCTCATCATTTTCAACCTTTTTATGTGTTCATTTCTGTACATAAGGCTCTCCACAACATTTCTGTACATAAGGCTCTCTACAACTTTTATGTGTTCATTTCTGTACATAAGGCTCTCCACAACTTTTATGTGTTCATTTCTGTACATAAGGCTCTCCACAACTTTTATGTGTTCATTTCTGTACATAAGGCTCTCCACAACTTTTATGTGTTCATTTCTGTACATAAGGCTCTCCACAACTTTTATGTGTTCATTTCTGTACATAAGGCTCTCCACAACTTTATTTTGGTCAATTGTCATGATGTGTTTTCAATTTTACTTAGCATATACCCAGCGTGCCTCGGGTTGCTTTCTAGGCCTTTTAGTTCCTCTCGGGTGTCACTGGATGAGGCGATACTTCCAATGATTGTATTCTGTTCTAGCTATATATCCTACCTATCTCTGTTTCCAATTGTTTTATGGTATTCATTTTCTTTCGTGACTTGTTTGAGAGCGTATCCAACCGTAGTGTATGTGGTCTCTTCTCGTGTAAGCTCCGTGCTTCTTTGAATAGTTGGTGTGACTTTGGATGATAGAATCCATGTTTCACACCCGTATGGCATCGGGGACAATAAACCGATTAAAAACAGTTTCTTAAGACAGATAGGAAAGTTGCTTTTAAACATGCATTTTAACTGGCCAAAATGATTCGAACCCGTTGTCTTCAGGTTCTACTCAGTTTATCTTCGAACCGAATAAATTGAATCTTTTCTCTGTTTATTAAGGTTTCCTGCTTTGTTCCTGGCAACCTATCATTTGGATTATAGTTCTGTTGGGATATTGTGTTTTAATTCATAATAATAAAATTAATGTAGTATAACACTATAGATGGGGCTGATGTTTTTCTCATGATCTGCGATCAAAGTGCGCAACGGTTCCATTCTGAAAATAATTACTATTACTACTTTGCTGCCTCCCAGCCGTCCCTCCCAGTAAAGGTGCTTCGAACTAATCCAAGTTTTTAAGCTGAGGTTGTAAATACAAAAACAAATGTGCGCAATGTTCAAATAGACTTTATTTGTTTTGTTATAACGTAGAAATATTATTATCCTCTCCATCACTGTTCAGGACTGGAAGACTATTATAATAATTGATCAGCTTGGTTATATAATAATAAATAGAGAGCAGGGACTCATTTTGTGGATTGAAGACAATGATAATAAATTAAAAAATATAATAAATTTACTGTTGATAATCAAGTTATTTACATTTTGGATAGTCATAATAAAATGGTGTAAATTCACATCAAAAGATTGTCTCTAACTGAAAGTAAATTGATAGCGATACATCTTTGTGTCACGGCGGTGCAGATTTTCTGAGAAATAATAAGATGAACCGACATCGGCATCCTGATAAAATGATAAAACATTAAGTTGTCAAATTATAATAAATCAAAATAATTCCATTTCGCACTATGGGTCATTGCTCAATGTCAATATGTTAGGGGTGCGAGGAGGTGAATTAGGGGGTCGCATTAAATGACACAATCAAATGGAATGGGAAATAAGTGGGACATTTCTTACTAAATATTTACAATATACTCGTAAGTAAAAGCGAGTATCGAGCAAGAAATGGGGATCAATAGATCCATTATATGTGAACCTGACGGATCACGATTCAGTGAACCTAGAATTTAATTATTTCCTAGAAACGGAGATTTTGAAATGAGCCTCGTGTGATTTTCACAAAATGTTGAACAATTCCAAATGATTAAAATAATATATCTTGACTTCTGTGAGAGACCGAAAACTGATATATTGAGACTGATGGGATTTTTGAAAAAGTATTTAACCTTATCTAGAGTAAATGTGTGTATTAACAAATATTCTTTCTTTCTTTTCAGGCTTGATTAAACAAGTTGTCCAGCATCACGGACAAGTCATCTACACAAGGACCACAAAGGGAGATGACCCAGTGGCGTAATCTCCGCAGTTTGATATAAAAATGTAAAAAAATGGTTTAAAATAAATATCAACCTCCCATAATATGGTTTTATTTCGCCGGCTCTGCAAAATATAGCGATGATTCCGAGAAAATACAATAAGACAATAAATACGCGTCTTTCTTTGATGTGGACTGTTGTATTCTGGTTTTTACACTTCGCTTAAAATTTATACCAATAGGAGTAACACTAGAATGCATTTTGGATTGACTGCTGTTACTAGCAACTTGAAATTCCTTTTCCTAAGATTTTTTCAATGGAGAAATTTGAAGTTGCATCGAGACATTAAACGGTTGACTCATGTTGATCTCTCTGAAATATTTCACTCGCATCTGGATGTAGTTATGGTTCGACTCCAAAGAAGATGAATCGTGCGGATAAGGCTGTGGCTATGTCGCGGGCTGGCTCTGCTGCCCCGAAGTCCCCGCGCCCCACAGGTCCACCTCTTCTGCCTTGAGCTTACGGCCCACGCCTCCACTGGCACTGGCCACGTGCACAAGGTGCCCTGTCATGCTAACGCCACTATGTTTTGCGCTTTTCACCCATTCGTGGTTTAACACTCGATCTAAATTATATCTTAACGTTATATCCGGTTCTAGTATGTGTCTTACGATATATTTTACATTAGACGATAAAGTATCCTTGACGTTCGAGTTGAAACTCCAGTCTCGAGCTATCTGTTTCTTTAAAAGCTTCTTCAAGTTAGAATCGTCGAATGGCATAGAAGCGTTCAGCATGATGAACAGCACCACTCCCGACGACCACACGTCGGCCAGCTTAGGGTTGTACGGAGTGCCACTGACCACCTCCGGAGCTGCGTAGGCTGCCGAGCCGCAGAATGTTCTGCTGAGAACGCGCTTGTTTCTGGCGTCGGTACAAAATCGGGCAAATCCAAAATCTGCCAACTTCACGTGGAAGTTCTTACTGATGAGAATATTTTCACATTTAAGATCCCGGTGGGCGATGTTCTTGTTGTGAAGATAGTGGAGACCGCTCGCTATTTGGAGGAACCACGTCTTGGCCTGGTTCTCGGGGATTGCGCCATTTTTCTTAATATAATCCAGCAGGTCTCCATTTTCTGCATATTTCATGAAAATAAACACCCTCGCCCCCCTTTGTAGGATGTTATGGATCTGTATGATGTTGGGATTGTCTATTTTGGTTAAAATTTCAATTTCTCTCGGGAAAAATTTCTTTAAAAAGTCTTTCGGCGCTTTATTTTTATCGAATATCTTGCACGCCAAATGGGCAGTCTTTGAGTTGGTGGGATCTGAAAAGGTGGCTTGGTGAACTGTGGCATAGGATCCTTGGCCAATCTTTTTACCGATGATATATCCTCGTTGTTCTAACGCAAATATTTCGGATTCTCTCGGAGTTACGTTTTCTTCCATGGAGCTGTCAGTAATGGGTCTCGATGACATTTAAGTCATTATCGGTTGATATGCCCGTAAAAGTAAATAATTTTAAAAAGTAATATAATTAAATCAATACAAATGAATGTCATAAATCATAATGCAGTTTATAATAAAAACATAATTTCACAAGAATTTAGGGTTAGAGAAAAACTTCTACAGAATGAGCTGTACCAAAGTGACACTACGCGTTCATTTGTTTAGGATGATTCCATTGGCCATTGGCCATTTCATAATTCATAATGTATACACAGAGCGCATGGATATGGAATATTGTATTGCACAATCAATAACCTACCTATATAGCTACCACCGGTGCATGGTGCATGGTGCATGGCTAGGTCTGACGGCCTGCAGTTTCGTTTATATTTTAAGCTTGGAAAATATTTGATATTTTGGGAATAATAAAATGATAGGGTTACTGGATGGTGCGAACGTAACTATCCTATTTGTTTTCCTAATAAATTTTGAAGAAAATGAAATAAACAAAATGTTGAACGGTAATACTCCTATATTCTTTAATTCATAAACTTTTTTATTTGTGGAAAATGAAACCTGTTAAATGACCGCCTCTTTCTTGCTCACAATGAATGAATGTGCTCTGTTTAGAACAATTCATTATTCGTGACATCTGATGTTTCTGGGCTTATTGCGGCTATTTGTTGACCAATGTTAGTTTTGAGTTTTTATATAGTTTGTGCTAAAATAGGAAAAAAGTCTGTTGCAGTAAATCAGGTGATTGCGGAAGGCATCTTAAATCGCCGTTTTTGTAAATTTCATCTGGAAAAAATGTTCCCTTAACCGGTTAACTGCCAAAAGCGTCTTAAGACGCATAATTTTCTGTGAACGGAGCGCCGCTCATACACAAATTACGTCTTAAGACGCGCCGTTTTAAATGGGCTTTTACTAAAGAAAATCAATTATTTAAAATGTACAAATATATTGAACACGTATTGACATCTATTGAGAATATCTTTGCATACTTAGAATTGAAACAGAATTTGTTTTTACCACTTTAAACGTAAATTAAAGAGAGCTTTGTCGTCGTCGGAACAACTGATGGCGCTCAGGGTTGTGTAATATATTTTCACATTTTTAGGAATCCCCGAATTTCTATCGATGTTTTGCGTATATAATTTTTCGTCTACATAGTACAGTTTTATTTCGTGTTCCATGTATGTATAGCGGTTCATATTATATTTGAAATTTATTTTGCGGTAGAATTTTCAGATTTTTATTTCTGTTGAATAAGTTTATCATAATTACTTTATGAGAGAGAAAAAAGTGTTTTGACATAGTTATTTCGCATTTTGTCAGTGTATTTTCGTGCTAAATTTTACTATTGTGCCTGTTGTGTTGTGAATCTGTTAGTTTATTTTATAAGCTTACGAGTGTCGGAACCTAATCGCACGTTGTCAAATTTTTATGTACATTTTTTTTATACGTTATGAAGTTTTTGATATTCGATCCACTCAAAATGGAAGAAGAGCCTAGTACGTCTCAAAACACTCAACCATGCCGAGAATTTATGAACAGAGTTGCCGTCACTGCCGACTCTGATGACAGTGATTTTAGTGTCGATTCTGATGATGAGGAACTAGATGTGTCGAACGTTCCCGGGTTTGATGAATCGGCACCAGTTTTTGAATGGAAAACGGATGACTTTATTCCCATTGTCAACTCGTTCTCTAGCTCAAGATCAGGAGCGGATGTAGAGAGTGTTGGTACCAGAGAAGTAGACTTTTTCAAACTGTATATGAACAGCACTCAATCCAATAAGCAGTACCAATACGTCAAAAACAACTTCAACGAATTAAGTTGGAGGCTAAAACAGTGGGTAGACGTAACAGTCGAAGAATTATACCTCTTTCTTGCGATATCTATTTTGATAGCCTGCAACTCAAGGAATAAGATAGAAGATCACTGGTCTACTGATATATTGTTGTTTTCACCAATATATTCCGATACCATGTCCCGCAACCGATTCCAGATAATTCTTAGAATGCTTCATTTCTGCGACAACACGCAACAAGCAAGTGGAGACAAGATGTTCAAAATACGATTCCTCGTTGACCATTTCAAAAGCATTTTTGGACAATACATGTATCCTTACATGAATTTATGTATCGATGAAAGTTTGTGGCTTTTCAAGGGCAGGTTGTGGTTTCGTCAATATATTCCGTCTAAAGCCAGCTGTTTCGGCATAAATTTTTTTGTCAAATGTGATTGTGCCACGGGTTATGTATTAAATTTTATTGTTTATACTGGAAAATCAACAGAATATGTGACACACCCACACATCGGTATTTCGGTCAGTGTAGTTATGTCACTAATGGAGCCATATTTAGATCGTGGACACACGTTGTATGTGGATAATTGGTACACCAGCCCAACTTTGTTTCAAAAACTACACGCCCGAAATACAAATGCTTGCGGTACTGTTAGGATGAACCGAAAAGGAATGCCAAAACTAACTGAAAAATTAAAAAAAGGCGAAATGAAAGCTTTTCACACAGTTACCGTTTCGGCACATATTTGGAAGAATAAAAGGGAGGTATCGATGCTTACAACTCTGCATCCTGCTAACCTTACCGATACAGGAAAAACCACCTACCGACATGAATCAATATTCAAACCTGAATGCGTTCAGGACTACAACAAAAATATGGGTGCGGTCGATAAATCTGACATGGTACTGTCAAATACACACTCATCGCGAAAAACGATGAGATGGTATAAAAAAATGTTTTTCCACCTTTTGGACCTTTCTTTATTAAATGCCCATATAGTACACTGATATCGGATGCCCCCGCGGAGACATCAAGATCATTATTGGTGATCTAAATGCTAAAGTGGGAAATGATGACATATTCAAGCCAACTATTGGTGCCCATAGCCTACACCATGATAACAATGATAATGGCAACAGAGTTGTGGACTTTGCTGCCTCCCACAACATGGTCATTGGAGGTACAATTTTCCCACATAGGTCAATGCATAAAGCTACCTGGAAGTCACCAGATGGGACCACCTGTAACCAGATAGACCATATATTAATGGATGGCAGACACATATCAAACCTCCTAGACTCTAGGACATACCGTGGGGCAAATGTTGATTCTGACCACTATCTCGTAATTAACAAAATTAGAGCCAGAATATCAATGGCTAAACTGCACAAATCAACAAGATCCACTAAATTTAATACAGAAGCATTGAAAGACCGTGAGAAGCGTACCCAATATGTGGAAAAACTTAATGGAGAACTCGCTGAAGTGGATGGAACCCAAGAACCCAATAGTGTATGGGAGAAGTGCCAGACTATCGTCAAGAGAACTGCTGCTGAAATACTTGGATGTGTTGAATCTGGAAGGCCGGTTAACTGGTTCGATAACGAGTGCTCAGAGGTAACACAGAAGAAGAATGAGGCATATCTCAGATTACAACAGCGGAATACCAGAGGCAATGCTGAGGAATACAAACGGAGAAGAAGGGATGAAAAGAAAATCCACAAGATGAAAAAGAAAGAGTGGGAACAGTCCCAGATCAGTGAGCTGGAAAACCTCAACTCACGGGGATTATGTAGACAGTTCTACCGGAGGATTAATCAGCAGCGCAAAGAGTATAAACCAAGGGTAACTGCCTGTAAAAACAGACATGGCGAAATTCTTGACGATACAGTGGATATCTTGAAACGTTGGGCCGAACACTTTGAGGAACTTCTTAATAACAACCATTCCGATGACATTGATACAGAGAATCCCTATGCTGAGGACGAAGAAAACATACCACCACCATGTCTAATGGAAGTAAAAACAGCCATAAAAAACCTCAAAAATAATAAGTCTCCAGGACATGACGATATCCCTGGTGAGTTACTTAAGTACGGAGGAACTGAACTAACCGCTATGATCCATACCATCGTGGAAAAAACATGGGACTCAGAAACTGTACCAGACGATTGGAGGACTGGAATCATATGCCCACTCCACAAAAAGGGTGATACAATGCAATGTGCCAACTATCGAGGAATTACCCTACTGAATGCATCATATAAGGTCTTTGCCGGTGTCCTGTTCTCCAGATTGCTGCCGTACGCTGAAAACCTGGTAGGCCAATATCAAAGCGGATTTCGTCCGGGGAGATCCACTATAGATCAGATGTTCACTCTCCGTCAAATATTGGAAAAAACCCTAGAGTATAATGTCGATACACACCACCTCTTTATCGATTTCAAAGCTGTATATGACAGCATTAACCGCTCTCAACTCTATGCGGCCATGAAGGACTTGGGTATTCCTAACAAGCTCATAAGGATGGTTAGACTCACTATGAACCAATCACAATGTAGAGTCCGGATTCAGAATGATATCTCAGAACCATTTTACACAATGAATGGACTGCGTCAAGGAGACGCACTAGCTTGTCTACTTTTTAATATGGCTCTAGAGAAGTGTGTAAGAGAATCCGGAGTACAGACAAATGGGTCAATTTTCTACAAATCAAGCCAAATACTGGGCTACGCGGATGATATTGACATTATTGGTAGATCCCCACAAGCAATGATGGAGACATTTGTTCAGTTGGAGAGGGCCGCAAACAGAATGGGACTTCGCATCAACTCCGATAAGACCAAATATATGATAGCCACTAAAGCACCCCGTAATAACCAGACATCTACCACGATTAATATAAGTTCTCATACAATAGAACGTGTAAACACCTTCACCTACCTGGGATCCATAGTGACAAGTGTTAATGATGCATCTATCGAGATTAAACGTCGAATATTCATGGCAAATAGATGCTTCTTTGGTCTGAGAAAACACCTTATATCTCGGTTGTTGTCCAGAAGGACAAAACTTACCATTTATAAGACACTGCTACGACCTGTCCTCACATATGGGTCTGAATGCTGGGTATTGAGTAAGAAGAACGAATCTTCCCTTCTAATATTTGAAAGAAAAATACTCAGAAAAATATTCGGACCCATACAGGAAAATGGATCTTGGAGAGTGAGATATATTGGGTGTACAAATAAGTCACCGCCGTTTGACAAAAGTTGGCGCCACCAGTAAGTTATGGTTAAAATTGTCAGATGTAAAATGTCATTATCGTAAGGTTGGACATCTGTCAACAACATGACCTTGAAATATTAGTGAATTTTTATCAGTATAACATATTTTTTTGTGTTCGAAAATGTCAAGTTTTGAGCCGAATAAGCGTCATTTGCGGGAACTTTTGATTTACTTCTTCAATTTGAAGAAATCTGCAGCTGAGGCGCATCGATTGCTTGTAGAAGCATATGGTGAGGCTGCCTTAAGTGAGAGAAGTTGTCGTGAGTGGTTTCAAAAGTTTAAGAACGGTGAATTTGACATCGAAGACAAAGAACGTAGCGGAAGGCCGAAAGTGTACGAAGACGCGGAATTGGAAGTATTATTGGATCAAGATTCGTGCCAAACGCAAGAAGAACTTGCACTTACATTAGGAGTGACTCAACAAGCAATTTCACATGGGTTGAAATCATTGGAAATGATTCAAAAACAAAGAAATTGGGATTCATATGAACTGACACGGAGAAACTTTGAATGCCAATTTTCCACATGTGAAATGCTGCTAGCCAGGCATAAACGAAAGGGTTTTCTGCACCACATAGTCACTGGTGATGAAAAATGCATCCATTATGATAATCCAAAAAGGAAGAAACCATGGGGAACCCCTGGTCATGCTTCAACATCTACGGCTAAGCCAAATATTCATGGAAAAAAACTCTTGTTGTGTATTTGGTGGGATCAGCTTGGTGTCGTGTATTATGAGTTGCTCAAACCGAATGAAACCATTGCTGGGGCTGTCTACCGAACATAATTGATGAGATTGAGTCGAGCACTCGAGGAAAAGCGCGCCCACTACTACGCCAGACACGACAAAATTATTCTCCTGCATGATAATGCTAGTCCACATGTTGCGGCACCGGTCAAAACCTATTTGGAAACACTCAATTGAGAAGTTTTACCCCACCCGCTGTATTCACCAGACATTGCTCCTTCTGATTACCACTTGTTTTGATCGATGACGCATGGCCTGTCTGAGCAGCACTTCACATCATATGAAGATACCAAAAATTGAGTCGATTCGTGGATAGCCTCAAAAGATGATGATGATGACTGACGCGGTATTCGTATGCTGACAGAAAGATGGGGAAAAGTAGTGGCAAGCGATGGGTACTACTTCGAATAAAACATGAGGTTCCGTTCTTTCACAATAAATGCCCATTTTTTTATAAAAAACGGCGGAAACTTATTTGTACACCTAATAATGAGGAGTTATACAGCATATACAAAGAGCCCAACATTATAAAATACATCAAAATTGGGAGGCTACGTTGGGCGGGGCATGTAGCAAGAATGGGAGAAGAGGAAATGCCTAACAAAGTACTCTTTTCCAAGCCCCAAGGAAGACGTAGCGTGGGCAGACCAAAGCTTAGGTGGATGGATGGGGTGCAGAATGATGCAAACGTGATTGGCATCAGGGGCTGGAGGAGTGCATCCCAGGATAGGGGGGAATGGCAACGACTGCTGGAGGAGGCCGGGGCCCACAATGGGCTGTAGTGCCATTGATGATGATGATATAGTACACTGTCAAAAAACGGGAAAACGGGTGCCGCTAGCACAATTTCAGTTAGAAGTAATTCGGCAACTTATACATGAGCACAAACGTGATGTGACCTCCGAATCCGCGCCAAGGAAGAGCCAATCGGAATTACCATCACGTCTAACAGAAAGGCATTTTATGGGTAAATTACCTACAAAAGAGGGTAAAGTTAAATCAATGAAGAGATGTGTAGTGCGTTTGTCCAAAAAAATACGGAAAGAATCGAGATATCAATGCAAACAGTGCAAAGTGACTCTCTGCGTGGATACTTGTTTTGAGACTTATCATACGATAGAAGACTTTTAATTTTTTAAAATCATAGTGTGTGTGTGTATACTTTAAATATTAAACTAACATAAACAATTACTTTTGACATATAATTTAGTTTTCATATTTTCTATGACATATTTTGTGACAACCCTGCACCATGAACAATTAATTTTATGATTATGGATAAATGACGGCACGACTGGCGCGCTCTTCATTTATTTGGTAAGTTTTATAAATAAACTTTATTACACTTTCAATAACGATATGTTTAGAAGGTTTTATTTTTGTCGTAAAATTCGCGGCGTGCTGGGTACCGCCATACATGTACCTGCCGGCAGTTAACCGGTTAAGTAAAAATTGATTGAACCAATGTGAAGAATTCCCTGGAAGTGTGTTTTAATTTCGCCATTCAATATTTATGGTAAAAATACTCCTGATGGAAAGATCTTATATTTCGATAATGTATTTTCAATCTTGAAACGTAGAAATTCATTTTATCATTGGTTTTCTTAAATATTTTAAATCTATCATTCTTCATAGAACTAACCCCAGGCTGTTGTTATCTCCTGAACATTTATGCAATCCTGATATGGAAATATCCCAAAAATCCCAAATATCCCAAAACCCTCAAACATTCCAAAAATCCCAAAATATTTTGGGAAATTTATAGACGATGATTTAGATTCTTCGAATCTTGAAGTATTTATTATTTTTACAGGAATGGGCTGATGTGGGGCTCGGACCTCGTTATAAGAAGCACATTATTTTTTAATAAAAAAACAAATTAATTATAGTCAATTTTATGTTAATTCAAATAAGAAAAAAATAAAACCTCTTTAACAATGCTTTAATAATAATGAAAAATACAGTCAACAATCTACAGTAAAATCCACACAAGAAGAAAACAGCAAAATAACAGTTCCCGGTGAGACAATATGACTGTGAGTGAGCCGTGTGGGCTTTTATCTAAGAACAAGATACAATAATTTAACAGTTTTTTTTTATTTCCCAAATTTATATCCTTGATTTGAAAAGGTTTATTTAATTGTTGATTTGAATATTTCTAAGAAATATTTATTTAACTTAAATTGACAAACATCTATGATTTTGTTAAAAAATCATTTCGTCTTTCCATTCAAATAAAACAAATCTTATAAACCTTAAAAAAAATTAAGAATAATTTGATAAGTGGTAGAATGAAATAGTTCTTGATTTTATTTAATGCAAAAATTTCTTTTTTACAATGCATTAAATTTCTCAACACATTTGAGAAATTGATAATTAAAATGGAAGCTTTCAACTTAATTCAACTTAATTAACTTTAGATTTTTTTTAAAGACGAACGAACAAAATATTTAAGTATTTATGGGTGCTATATTGAAACAGTCATAAAAAATTAATACTGCTATATTTTATAGTTTACATTCGTTAATGTTATGTGTTTTATTTCAGCAATTATCTTAAGTGCAAATATTTACTAAAGTTTGTTCCTTCTTCTAAGTTGTTTTATCATGACCGACTCTCTTCTTGAATACTGACTGTCAATGCTTATACGCCAGTCTCAAGTGATGAAGACTGAAGGTCGTGATTTTTCAGCCGTTGTACACGCGACCTCTCTCTATTTTGGGTTCTTCACAGAGAACCCCGTTGCTCTTTTCAAAGCTTATTTCGAATATATCATATCACTTTTTCATTACACAAAACTCAGATTCTAAAATAATAAAAACTAAATTAACAGACACACGCTGTAAAATCGTCCACAATGGGAACTTCAAAATGACAGTTCTCGATGACATCGACAGTATTTGTTTTATTCTATAATTATTAAAAAAATCCATCAAAGTTTTTAGAGCAACATTTACATAAAAATGTAAAGGGCGTTATGGCTTTTCGTAATTGATTTAAAAAGTTAAAAAAAAATTTCACACCAAAATTAATAAATTTGCAGACATTTTATATTTTTCAAAACGATTTAACCAAAATTGAAATTGAAAACCATCAAAGTAATTGGACGGCAACATATCAGTTTTGCAGCGCCTCTTGATCAGGGGTACCCCCCGGGTCAATAGATTGCGCTCACCTCCAAAACATCTATGTACTCCTGGTTTAGGAATCGCATTACTCAAAAATCTTGATAAGAAAATTTTAAAACAAACTTTGCAAATTTTCCTATCCAGATTTTTGACGAATTTCAAATTCTTAATGAGGTGATTTTATTCAGACATCGTTGAAAAATCAGGGAATCGAGAAATAATTTTCATTTGAATGGGTAAAAATCTTACCACGTAAATTCTTATAATTCTAGATTTTTACATTTAAATAAATAAACTTGAAATGCGTTTTATTCACAAGGCCTTAATTTTTTTCAGATCTCTCATGACGCCACTTTTAACATAAATGGTGAGGTTGATAAAATTATTTTTAAACTATCCCTTCTTTCAATCAAGTTCAAGGAAGAGCTTTCAAATTTTATTCCAAAGCAAAATGGAATGTTTATTCGATACTTTCGTCTAATCGATTGTAGCATCATAATGGTTTTTTAAATAGATAACAAGGACGGAACACATCTTAATGACTTGAGGAATCAAGAAACTTCCAGTGTTATGGGAAACCAGGTAGAAATTTTCTGACATTATTCAATCAGAATAAAAAAGCTAGGAATGCAAAGGACTTAACCTTGTTCATCTTTATTACTACGAACTATTAAACGAGATTTAATTTATGTATGTTTTAAAGTTGAATTATTTACGTTAAATGATATTATTGAAAAAAAAAACTAGATTTGTGGACAAAATTCAAACCCTCTATTGAAGGGAAACTTTGTAGAAAGAAGGTAAAATTTTAAGAATACTTTTTAGACTTTTACAATTCAACCTTATAGTTACTCCTTCTGTATAGGATGTCAATATCAGAATAAGAAGGGGTGTGATATTAAAACATTCGTATAAGGATGTAACCCTTATAAAAATACATTTAATTACAATATACATATTCCATAGATTACACAAATGAATATGTGCACATATATTTTTAATGGATTGCCCAAATATTTACCGACTAAAATGCATTATTTTAGTTTTTTTAAATTACACAACTTTTATTAATGTTTCTTTCTCTTATTCTTGGTTGGATTCCTCATGACACGATCTTGATCTCTCCAGCTCATCTGTCCAACTCTCCCCACGACCTCTCTGTTTAATTTTTCAGAATGCTGCCATTACAGAGGACACCGTTGCTTTTTGTCAAAGATTATGTCGAATATATCATTATTTTCCCCTTTTCATTACTCAAAAGCGAGTTTCTTAAATAATAACGACCAAATTGATTGACACGTATAGTTAAACCGTTCACAATTAATATAAAACGTCAAGTTGACAGCTCGCGATTAAATCGACAGTATTTGTTTTATTTCATATTTAGTAAAAAGTCATTGATAATTTTACAAGAACTATTGAGTCAAATTGTTAAACATTATCATTTTGGGACTTTCTTTGTTTTTTAATTTCCTCTACAATCAAAATTAATAAATTAACAGAAAACTATTTTATTTTTCAAAACAAGTGGACCAGAACTAAAAAACAACAATTACATTGTAAGAAATGTGTTTTTGGCGCCCCTAGACCCGGAGTACTTAAAATATTGGTCTCACCTCCTGAACATTTATGCACTCCTAGTATAGAAATCGCATTTCTCAAAAATCTTGAAAGAAAAATTTGAAAATTTTCAATTTCAAATTCTTCAAGATCTTGAAGAATTTGAAAACTTTCAATATTTTTTTTATTACACGTTTTATTATTCATTCAGATTTGAAAATGCACTTGAAAAAAGATGATGAGCTGATTGCGTTTAAGAAGGGTCAAATATTTTTTTACGAATAATAGAAATATGGCGTATAGTTTACTACACTCATTAATATGATTTTTAGTAAATATTTCATTTAAATATTGAATACTTTTGAGGAATCCGTCGAGTATTTTCCTGAGCAAAAATGTATTTATAAAAACGATTTCTTAAATACAACCTTTTATTATAGTGACTTTTTTTAATCGACTTCTCAAGATTGAGGATGGTCCATCTGCCCGACTATGTTCACTTTGCTTTTTTCCATTTGGGCATCTTTGGTCATCTCGAAATACAACTGTAGCGAAATGCTTATCTTGATACGTCGTGATGATTTTGATATGTCTTGTATTTAAAATAAATACAAAACTCAGGAATGCGGATAAAAATGAAAGTGAATAGTCAATGAACGGTCGAGTTAATAATAATCTTTATTTGTCTACAAGTAGGTATTTTATAGTTGTGAGTGAATGCGCCCGCGATATATACTTTGTCTCACTCCTGCGCGTGCCCTAGTATAACGGGTAGGATATTTATTTGCCGAGACGGCGAGACAAAGCGTAAATACTATTTGTGAGTACACATTGACGTTTCTAGTATGTGACAATTGTAGATTGTTCAGAGGTTGATTCATCGGTCGTTGACCCTGTATGTTAACAATTTATTTTGACAACAAATTATGTTTGACAATTATTTATTTAGGGACGTAGGTATCCTACACAACCATCACATTTCAGATTTTTTCAGTATTTCCAATGTACCATTTTGCCTTTTCATTTATCGAAAACGAGATTCTTTAATACTAACCATTCTTTTATTTTTCAAAAATTATTGACCAAACTTATAATAGAATTAAAAATCTCTTACAAAAAAAATATTGATAACTTTGATCTCACAAATATGTAAGGAATAAATAAAGTTTTACAATCACAGGAGGTTACAAGAGCCTCTTTTTTTAGTTTGCGTTTAACGACACTTTGAGAAACTACTTTTTGACTTCACTTTACTAGGAGTACATAAATCGTGAGATGAGAAATTTACAAAAATAATATTTTATCAATCACATATTAAATATGCATTTTCGTTCCAACATAATATGAATTTTATAAGCTATAACACATTCAAAATTGGTAAACTCAATACAGATTATTGGCTTCTACGCCATTATGATGTAATTAAATTTGACGGAAAAGAGCAACGTATTGGTCCAGTGGTGAACCAACAAATATTATATTAGATAACTTTTGAGCAGATATTTAACGTGTTATACAATACTCACGAGTCACGGATCGATCGGTCACGGAGGACGCGATAGGACGAGAAAAGAGCTGCATCAACGCTATACAATTATAACACTTCGTGAAATTCAAGTATTTTTAAATGTTTGCGAAATTTGCTTGCAGAAGAGAAAAACAGAAGGAAAAGGGATTGTAATAAAACCGATGGTATTTTCAGAGTTTAATAGTCAATACCAAGTCGGTTGAATTGATTAAATTATAAATCGCAACCTGATGGCGACTACAAATACATAATGGTATATCAAGATCATTTTACAAAATTTATTTTATTAAAACCTGTAAAAAGTAAAATGGATGCAGAGGCTGCAGAAAATATTCTCGATATTTTTTTGTTATTTGGTGCATCGCCTGTTTTACAATCGGACAACGGTCGCGAATTCTGTAATAACATTATTGAAAATTTGAATATATTGTGGCCGGAGTTAAAAATAGTGCACGGGAAACCTAGACATAGCCAGTCTCGAGGAAGTGTCGAAAGAGCGAATCAGGATCTGGGAAACGTATTAATCGCGTGGATGATAAACAGTAAAGGCACCAATTGGAGCAAAGGCCTTCGCTTCGTCCAATTTATGAAAAATCGGGCATTACATGCTGGAATCAAACGATCACCCTATGAGGTCTTTTTAGGACGGCCAGCAAAAGAAGGCCTTACAACAGCGGTTCCCAACCTGTGGTACGCGTACCACCGGTGGTACGCGAGTGGATAGTTGGTGGTACGCGAAAAATAATCAGTAATGGCGGACATAAAAAGTAAAAAAAAAAAACTGTCATAAAAATATCATTTAAACTACTATATTTTTCCTATAATTCATAATTTTAATTAATAATATACAGTACAGTTGTTAATATGTACAGTCGATGATCGAAAATCCAACAATCAATATCGTATTTTTGGAGTGCACTTTTAAATTTAGCGCGGTAGCTATCAGTAACTTAAGATGTCGCCGTCACTGTTATGATGGCGCTGTACTCCATTCACTTGAGTGCGCGGCTTACAAGTGACAATTTCGGTAATAAATATATTTTTAAATACAATTTCATTAATATTATTATATTTAAAACAAAAATTTCGCCTGCGGCGCTGCTGTAAATTTGTAAAAATGAAAGTGTACATTGTCTCGTTTTCATCAGAACAATTTTTACATTTACCGTGTTTAATTAATTTTATATACATATATTTTCTATTAATATCTGTAATTTTTGGAAAAAAATTGCCTGCGGCGCATTTGGTTTTTTTTATACAAATAATTTAATTTAATTCTATGTAATTTTTTTTTAATAAAAATTAGTTGTTAAAAAAAAATACTTCTTTAAATGTCCTGGTTTTGAATTTCGACAAGAAATGAGCTTCAACACCTTTTATTTAAAAAAAAACATTGTTATATGTAAAGTTCAAATGTCTCATTTTTATCAGAAAAAATAAAACATTTGGTATTTTTTTTAATCTTAAATAAATTGAGTTATGGGAAATATAGTCACCCTATAAAATTTATAATGCAAATAGAATAACAAATTTCTCGAAATACAATCATTTTTACGAAGTGGTACAATTAAACGTGATGTACTACCAAGTGGTACGCGAGCCAAAAAAGGTTGGGAACCGCTGCCTTACAACATCAAATCTCCATTGTGATATCGCTGAAGACATTTATACTGAAGAAAACCTCGAGACAATATTGGACAGCGAAGAAACAACAGATAATGTACTTATTGAAGCTGATGTTATACTAAATACCGATACTGATGCCAGAAAAATATTAATTGAAGAAGTTAGCATATCAGATTTTTATATAAAGAAAAATAAATGTGGAAATTGTGAGATAGAATAACAGTCTCATGAAGAAAATGTATGCACTCTCTCTCTCTCTCTCTGCACTCAAAACATATACATTAAAAGAGCGAGAGAGGAAGCCGAAGAAAAGTTAGAAAACCAAGCAAAACGCGTGAAGTTAAATTCAGATGCCAGTCATCCTGCAGTCGAGATAGGGACGATATAGGAAGGGTCAAAGTTCCTTACGTAGACAGAGGAAAAAGAGATAGCCGGTCGATTATAGCAACTGTATTAAAAAGAACGTATGGCTTCAGAAGAGGCGTGGGAACCAGAGAAGCAATACTGTCTCTACGAATACTACTAGAAAATAGAATAAAAAGAAACCAAAACACATACATCGCATTCATAGACCTGGAGAAAGCTTTTGACAAAGTAGAATGGAAAAGACTCTTCGAGATTTTGAAGAGCATTGACATCAAATACAGAGATAGACGTATAATCTAGGCGCTATACAAGAATGAGGCCGCTATAATCAGATGTGACGAGGACACAAAGGAAGCCAATATAAGACAAGGGGTAAGGCAGGGATGCTTTCTGTCACCTGTTCTTTTTAACGCCTATATACAGAGCGCGATTGACGACTTGAGAGAGAGAATGAGTCACAGAGAAAGTGTAAAGATACACGGGCAAAAGGTGGATATGATAAGGTTCGCTGACGATATTGCTATGGTTGCTGAAAGTGAAGAGGAACTACAAGAGGCCTTAACAACTATGGAAAGCATTCTTCAAAATAACTACAGTATGAAGATAAATAAAGACAAAACAAAGCTGCTGACTGTAGGCCGAGCGCAACACCAGATGAGAATAGTGATGTCGGGTAAACCACTAAAGAACACCGAGGAGTTTGTCTACCTCGGGAGCAAAATAACATGGGACGGTCGGTCCAAGAGCGAGGTCGACAGCCGCATACATCAGGCTAGACTTGCATTTAATAAAAGGTCGAAAATAATAGAATCAAATAATATAGACCTAAAACTGAGAATACTCCTCATCAAGACCTATGTATGGAGTATCTTGATGTACGGCTGCGAGACATGGTGCCTATCCGAAAGAGATAGACGGAGACTAGAGGCTTTTGAGATGTGGTCCTATAGAAGACTATTAGGAATTTCCTGGAGAGACCACATCACGAATGAAGAGGTTCTCCAACGAATCGAAGGAGGAAGGCACCTGCTCAGGATCTTGTCCGAAAGGCGTGCAAGATGGATCGGTCATATAATACGACAAGAGGGCCTTTTGCATGCCATAATGGAGGGTATGACCGAGGGGACAAACTCTAGGGGACGCCCACGCCGAGAGTACCTGGAGGACCTGTTGGTGGACGTGCGCTGCTCAACATATACAGATTTAAAAAGAGCCGCACAGGACAGGGAGGAATGGAGGAGAAGAGTTGAAATTGCTGCAAACCAGTCTTAGGACTGCAACCACAGAGAGAGATTAAAAAGAACGGAGGACGACTTTTATCAATTAGGCACACGAAGCGTATTGTATGTATGTATTGTAAATGGTGTGTATTGCAGATCCCAATTTAGTGTGTGTGTCCTGAAAATACAATAAGGGCAGAGATTGTTTCCGAAGAAGAGTTTTCAATCCGCACAATTGCAAATAAGCAATCACTTGGAATAGGACAAGGCTTCTCCAAGTGTTGTAAAAACGAACGTATAAACGATAGGTGTTCGTGTAAAAAGAAAAAAGTTAATTCTAAGTGCCATTCAAGTATGCCATGCAGCAATAAATAATTTGTTTATGGTGAATGTTTAGAATTTTTGTATGTTTAATGTTTACAATATATATAAGTTTTTTATGTTTAATTTTCACAATAATTTTTTATGTTTAATTTTTACAATATTTTTTAAGTCTTTTATATTTAAATATTTTTTTATATTTGAAATAGACATTATTGATTATCAAACATCCACAAAATCAACAACTCAATTTCAAACGTTTTGCCATATATGGTGACCGTAACCGGTTCTTGATTATGTTTAATTTTTTCAATGTTTACAATATTTTTTTATTGATTTTTTTATGTTTAATCTCTACAATATTTACATATATAATTTCATTTAATCATTCAATAAAAAATAACATTGTTTAAACTTTACTTTAACAAAGTCATACAATCAACAACTAAAAAGGCTGTTCTGTAAAATCACTATCGATGTCTCCGATCCAGTCTCTTAATCACTATAGAATATCTTCAGCAATTGTATGATGACAGCGATTATAAAAATCACATCGAATTCATAGTAACGAAACCGCTTATGTAACATTATTCATTGAAGAAAATTATAAAATGAAGTCAGGGTTGGTCCATTTCTTCAACTTCCATTCCACCTAAAATACCGCGACTTCACGACTCCAACTCCACAGCTCTCCTTGATCAATAGAATGCCCTTGCTTCTATCATTAGTCCCTTATATATAATATTTAGTCCGCCTGTCACACAAGACACACGTGCTTCTTTTGTCTCCGCTCTTTATTTGATCTATCTCTATCTCTGTTCATCTATCTATCATCATATTAATTATATATTTTTTACCTTATTGTAGCTTTCTATATGTGCATCTCAACCATATAAGTAGTGTTTATCTATGAATACGTCAATAAGGAGTAAAATCGTTTTTGTAAATTATTATAGACCGATTTGTATCAACGATTCCTAAATTATTCGAGAGTCTTATCCTAGACAAAATTGTTGATTCGATTCGCATTTTTATTATCACTCAACAGCATGGATTTATTTCAGGTAGATACACACTGATCTACTCGAATATGAAAACTATAGTTTCAATTCGTTGTCAAATGGAAAACAAGTGAACTCAATTTACACAGATTTCGGTAAAGCGTTTGACAAAGTATCACATAATATACTATTAAATAAACTTAAAGCTTTAGGAATACCATAGTCAGCTCGCTCTTAGACTGGATCGAAAGCTACATTAAAAACCGAATACTTACTGTCAAAATCGATGGTTGTCGTTCATATCCCTTTACAACTACAAGCGGTGTACCCCGAGGATCGCACCTAGGACCAATAATATTTCTCTTATTCGTTAATGATATAGTTGACACACTTATTGACGTACAGATTTTACTTTTTGCTGATGATTTAAAAATGTTTAAAGTCATAAATAATACTGCTGATTGCCTTAAATTACAAGATAATTTAAATAAATTACAACAATAGTGTACCACCAATAAACCACTTTAACCTGAGTAAATGTGAGTCCATTAGTTTTTATAGAAATAACAATCCAATTAATCACGAGTGTTCGCTAAATCAATATATAAAACGTGTAGCTTAGAAGCTTATAGATAAGGGACTTAGGAATTATATTTGATGAAAAACTTTCATTTAAAGAACAATATCACTCGGGAGAGTTCAAAAATCTTGTGATTTGTGCTAAGAACTGCCCAACATTTCTCGGATTTCCGTACATTAAAACTGCTGTACTGCTCTTTGGTACGTAGCCGCCTTGACTACAACTTATCAATATGGTCTTCTCATTACGCCGCCCATGCACTAACTTTATTAGAACGTGTACAAAATAGATTTCTAAGATTCATAAATTTTAAACTTGGATTACCACATGAACAAAGAAATTATTCCAACTTATTAAATGCAATGAAACTCTTGAAGCTGTGTGACAGAAGAAAAACAGCCGATATAGTACTGCTATACAAAATCATTCACTCAGTGATTGATGCACCTCACACTTACTCGCTAGCATTTCATTTCATATTCTCACTAGATCCACAAGACAGCTCAATCCCTTTTATACTGAAAATTGCTATACTAATTATAAAATAAACTATAATTCGTATGCAAAGACTTCGAAACGAGTTTTGCAACAAAATATATATTTTTAATATAAGTTCTAGTATATATAGTATTCGCCAGAATATCACATTATTTAGAAATAGCTTTGTGTTCTGCTTTATTAATATAAATAACCTAGTATAAACAAACAAAGACAATACTTTGCCTCTGGAGTTGAGTAACCCTGCATCAACATGTGGAAGGTTTCGATTCTGCAAAGCAACTTGCATCTCATTCTACAAGTGAGCCCGTGTGTTTTCTATATGTCAAGATCTATCCATACAATTCTCAAAAAATCCAATTCTTCTTTTATCTAAGCGTTGTTTCAAACAAATTTGAGTTCTTTACGTCTGTAAAATAAGTCTTCGACAATAACGTAAGTCTGCTTGGTGAAGTTTGGTAATATTTTGTGGTATACATACATAACATATATTGAACTTATATATACATATAATTATTAAATAATTTTAAACAATGACTGTAATCTATTATTACTACTGCTTTTTGTATCTTCATGTTAGTTTAAGATCAAGTTTAGTATTTTTTGTCAATAAGTTTAAGTACTTGTATAACCTGTCGTATTATCATCGGTATATAAAGACACTGTTGTGTCGTTAATAAAATAAAAATAAAAATTAATAAATACATTAGTATTGTTAATGTATGGTGGGGTAATTTTGAAACTCGCTCTTATTAGGTTAGTTGTCAAACACGCTCGTCTGGCAGATCTTGTTTGTTCACGATATGAACAGTTCGCGTCGGCGAGTTCACACACTTACCACTTAAATCATATATACGAGTAGTATTATCTAGTGAAAGTATACACGAAACGCAACAATTTTTACTGTAACTAAAACTCATAGCTAGTGAATACATTGGCTAGTTAATGTATACATTATCGAAATGTAACACTTTGTAACATATATATTTTGTTTAAAACAGGAAAATAAAATCAATTATACTAGATTTAAAACATGTACAAATATTATTATCTAAAAATCTATAATAAAAATCTATAATACTAAAAATCTATAATAATCGAAATGTAATACTTTGTAACATATATATTTTGTTTAAAACAGGAAAATAAAATCAATTATACTAGATTTAAAATATGTACAAATATTATTACCTAAAAATCTATAAAAATGTGGCGTATTATTGTGATTTTTAAATATTAAAATCTAAAAAATATTATTTCGCCTTTTCATTTCTCATAAACAAACTAAAAATAAAATAATTGACGAGTTGTTGGCACCATATTGTGAAATCGTCCACAATTAGTTGTTTGCACCATATTGTGAAATCGTCCACAATTAGTTTGCACCATATTGTGAAATCGTCCACAATTAGTTGTTGGCACCATATTGTGAAATCGTCCACAATTAGAAACGTCAAAGTGACAGTTCCCTGCGGATTCAACAAATTTAGTTCTATTTTATGTTCAGTAAAAATCCTGTTACAATGGAACAATAATCATAAAAATGCAAAGTAATATCTTTTTTGTGTAATTATGGTTAATTTATATGAAACACCCTTTTGTCAATCAAACCAGATTAATTTACTCACAATAAATAATTTCCAAAATTAAAACTAAAGAACCTTGTTTTTTGTTACTTGAGTTTTGTGGAGCCGCTATATCAGGAGAACTTTCAGGTAAATACATTGCTCTTACCTCCTGAACATATGTATGCACTTCTGATACAGAAATGTACCAGTTATCCCAGAAAGCTTAGAAAACTTTAAAACTGTAATTTAAAATTTTTCATATCCCAAAATAAATAAATTTAAAAATGTTCATTTTAATTTTCTTTTTTTATGTCTTTAATTGTTTGCTCTTTTTAATTATTATTATTATTATTATCAAATACCTACATTTGGGTGTTCCCAGTCAACGATTTTTAAATTCAAGTTCTCTTTTCCAGAATCGATTGGAAGTGAAAAAAACAGGAGCAGGTAAATTATAATTTAAAATAATTTATCTTACATAAACAGTATTAAAAATGTATTTTTTAAATGACATATAAATTACAAGAAGTTTATTGTTAATCTGTTTCCGTCACGAATCTGGGAAATTTTAATATATCAAATTTTGATGAAACAATACTCAGACCAGAAGATATATCTAAAAGACAAAAAACTTGAATAAATTATTAACAACCGAATGAATATGCCAACTTCCAATTGCCTGGTTGAAATTATCGGGTTATTTCAAATGACAGCGGCCAGCCTATCGATGGTATTCGTTGTCCGAGCAATCCAGTCTCGTGTGTAGGGCTTACTGTGTACATTTCTTTTTGTTCGCTCTGTATTCGCCAGCCTATCGATGGTATTCATTGTCCGAGCAATCCAGTCTCGTGTGTAGGGCTTACTGTGTACATTTCTTTTTGTTCGCTCTGTATTCCGAATATCATATCCATCTATTTGAAATGTCTCATATTTCTTTTTTATTTCTCAATGAGCGTTGTACTAACAGCGGAAACTAATTTTAAACACAGTTAAACCCCCCAAATTCGCTGTGTCTGGATATATTTTCATCTTTAATCTTTTTCGGTATACGGTTAGATGTAGGAGAAAAATATATTTCTCACTTACTAAGTGATGTTACATTGCGTGAGACATTTAATCTTTAACTTTAAATTCGAGCTTTTTTATTTAACTTTAAATGATTTGAGTATTTCAATTACCGGCGAATACATACATAGCGCCATCCAAATGCCACGAGCGCCACTCGGCTGTTCCAAAAGGCCACGCATCAGTTAATATCAACTGTCCGCTTTGGCGCCGATATTTGTTACTAACTTTTTCGTATTTTGACCTAGAACTGTAGAAAAACAAACAAATTAGGTTCGATGTTTTTGTCACCATGTTTACTGTCGATGTGCATTATATTTTGTCACCATTATGTTTACTGTCGAAGAGCATTACATTTATCTAATTTTAACTTGTATATGTCAAATATTTAATTTGTTCTATAAATAAAAAAATCTAATAGGAATTGAAAAATGTTGGTTTTATGTGATATATTATTGTCTGTTGATCTTAAAAATTAAGATCGAGTTCAAAAATATACAAATGCACTAAATGTTCGTGGACGGAGGTTTTCGATATTTTCAGTATCTCAGTTATTTTTTGTATCGTAGAACGTTATTTTTTGTATCGTAGTCAGTTATTATCAGTTATTTTTTGTATCAGTTATTTTTTGTATCGTAGAACTCAGTTATTTTTTGTATCGTAGAACGATGGGTATTCTCGATCAAAGCCTCAATTTAACATTCATACCTTAAACCATCATTCAGTTTATAATCAGATTAAGATTAACTTGCTATAAAATATATGTATATCAAAATTACATTAATAAATATAAGGAATATATCTATAATACAATGAATTTGTTCAAATTGCAAGTTTGAAATAACTCAACTGAATTTTGTCTCAAGTTCCTCATCCAAACAATGAAAATTTGTAACACGAAGTTTAATTCCTTCTTCATCGGGTTCTCAATGTTGCTCGTCGTGGTCCTCTGCTTTCTCACACTCGGCGCACCACCTGTCTTCATCCCTCTCGGTCCTGTGTCATCTTTTGTGCAGATCTTAAAGGGAATCCTGCTTACTCCTTTATTTAATATTTTCATTTCATAAAAATCTTTATTTAGCTCGTCTTCCCTCAACTGTCCTTGTGATCAACAGTTTCTCTAGACTTGTATCATTCTTTCTAACAACACAGCCAGAATACGACCGTTTTTTTTTTTTGTGTGTATTCGAAAGTCTTTCGTTTATCTCTAAATATTGGTTGATTACGATAATGTGCGCTTTGCGGTTCATGGGAAACGGAGAATCCACTTTCAACAACAAATCTCGAAGACATCTATCATGTTTTTTTTCCTGAAATTGAAAAACATTAAAAGGAATCAGATCTCCTCATAACAGCAAAAAATGTACATATAATATAACTCATTTGTCAAACAACACCACTTTATTCGGCTCATTTTTTTTTGTGATATATCATATAGTATTATGTAGAAATTTAGCCATTGTTATTCTTCTCTGGACGTTTTTCTTATTGTATTGTATTACACTTTCGTTCTATACAGTACGATTCGGCGGGCTTATTGCAATGCCATGTGGCAATATCTTATAACCACGATTCGTCATGATACGTGTGTACACAAAAATATGTTCACAAAAATTGTTAGTGTTTTAATGAAAACAGACTGCAATATTTGTTTTAGTGGATCTTCCAAGATTTTTATGTTGGGTGCTAAATCCTAGGCCATCGCATTTTTTCATTGTCATTATAAGCGCCAAATTTGGCTCCCATGTACAAACTCTTATTTGTTCCACTTCATGTCTGCTTTTGAATATCAATGATGACGTAGTTTGTTTTTCATGACCAATTCCGATATAACTTGAGAAATTTCATGACCAATTCCTATAAAACTTGAGAAATTTCTTTCAAAGTCCATATGAACAAATTTTCTGCAATTATATTCATCTGCTTTCTTTCATCAAGGTTTATGGACAAAACGAAAAAAGGGGAACCAATGGTTTTATTTCCAACCAAAATAAAGAAAGTGACAACAATACATGTTTTAACATAGGAGTAAAAAATGTATTTCCGTAATTGTCTGTTGAATACTTTTTTTGCCTGCAATTTATATGAATTTGCAGTGAAAGAAAACAACAATAATAATTTAAGGACGATTAATATTATAAAATGTTTAAAGAAATATCAATGTGAAGAAAATCAAATTCTTAAATTTAGGGAATAAAAAATTTGAAATTAGAATTATTTGGATATGGATATAAATTCGTATCCATATCTTTTTTTGTGGATATTGGGAATAAACTTACCAGGAGTGCAGAACAATTGGAGGGGATAATTTTTTGAATCAAAATAAAACTTAATCGAAGAATACTGGTTCAATAATTTTTCACATCAGAGGCTTTTTAAATATATTAAAAATAACGGGAAACTTAAAACAAATAAAAATTAATCAAATTTTAAAAGAAAACCTTCATGAACGCAGTTTTGTTGTGATTAGATCGAAGTGAAACAATGTTAATGTATACAAAAATCAAGTACAATTTTTTAAATTTAAATAAATAGGCTTAAAATGCATTTAACTAAACCTTTTTGAAGTACCAAACGAGATGTTATCCATTCAAAACCTGTTGTTTTTTCGGTTTATTGTCACAGGTGGCGGCATGGTTCCAAAAGTGATGGAAACGGTCTATAACTCTTTCGTTCAATATAACAATATGGTTCAATAATTATGATGCGAATTGCGTTTTTGTTTTAAGTGACGCAGTTCTCACAAAAATGTTGGATTCTTGATTGATTTTTGCAAATCTTTATAATCACGCCACTCAAACTTCAAAAGCCACTTTGAGAAACCACTTATTGTCGCCACATTTTGTCGCCAGTTCTTGTCGCAACTTTTTGTCGCCACTTTTGTCGCCACTATACAAGGAGCACATGAATAGTGAGGAGATGAGAAATATTCCAAATTATACTTTTTTCCAATCACATATTTCACATACATTTTCCGAAAATATGAATTGTATAAGTCTTATCACATAAGAAATATGTCGAGTATACACGTTTCATTATGATTTGCAAGTATTGTAATCGAAAATGTATATTTTGTCTCTTAATTGTTAAAATCAACGCATGTATACTCGTATAATAATGTATATATCGTCAGAATTATACATCGAATTCGTCAACTATTGGTAGGATATGTCAAGGTGACAGTTTTTAGTGACATCATTTGTTTTATTTTATATTCAGAGAAAATCGATTGTCAATTTTAAATTTCATTTAATACAAACGGTAACAATAGAAATTTAGAGAAATATCGGAATCGACTTGTCTTGTTCGTATCGAAAAATAAAGAAATCTTTTTGATAATCAAACCAATCAACTAAGTAAAAAATACACTTTTGACTTTCAAAATCGTCTTAAAACTCCTGATATGGCATAACTACTCGTACGAGTATATCTGGAGTTCCTTCAGGTTAATACATTTCTGTAACCTCCGGCACATTTATGTACTCCTGGTGCAGAAAGAACCGAATCAACCAATTTAATCAAACATCCCGAATCAACCAAATTAATTAAAACATGTTTAATTAAAATTAATAAAAAAAAAAACTTAAAAACAATAAATTCAAAATTTAGGATCACCGAAATTAAGTAAATTGATGTTTTTATTTAAATTCACCCGATCGGGATGGGATGTTCTCAATCAATATAAAAATATGTAAAGGCTCGTGCCTTCTTCAAAACACGAATACAAATGTAAAAAGAGGATGTAGTAAGTACTATTTAATGAAATTTTATGTAATTTTTAATCAAAGTAATGTAAGTTACGAGTATATAAAACACATTTAATTTATATTTCAAATATTACATTTATAAATTGCCAGATGTATATTTACTAAAAGAAGGGATTTTTTTTAAATGACCATCAAAGACTCTATAGACACAAGGTTTGATAACATATAACTTAACACTTAACTTATAAAACAATTATCTACAACGTTTATGTTAATATTGTAAGTAGAAAATGGTTATGCTAAGTTTTTATTAAGTTCTGTTTTTCAAACAATGCAAATTGATTTAATGAATATAAATGAAAAATAGTAGTATTAAAAACAAGAGTCAAACAAGATAAGAAAAACTCAGATTTGCCATTTTGAATTTTTACGAATTTCATTTAGTTTATGTGTTTGTAGAAGTTATCTTTACAAAAAAAAACAATTGTCGCTATGTAGCATATGACGGCCAAATAAAAAAGTTTTACCACCTTTTAGTAAAAAAACGTTTCGGTGATTAAAAAGTTTGAAATAAATTTTTAACTGTTTTTTTTGTAGGTACCCTTTTAAATAAATATGTTTGATTAAGTTGGTTGAGTTGGAATGCTTGATTAATTTGGTTGAGTTGGAATGCTTGATTAATTTGGTTGACTTGGTTATTCTGTACCAGGAGTGCGTAAATGTGCAGGAGGTTTCAGTTATTTATAAACCTGAAAGAATTTATGATATAGTGACGTCAGAAATCTCAAAATAACATCTTTATAAAAAAGTATTTAAGGTAAATAAATATAGCGTGAAATGAAAAAAAATGTAATTCTGAAATTGATTTGATTTAATTGGCGAGAAGACTTTTTTGTTTTTTTTTTCAATACAAACAAGACAACCCGATAACGATATTGCTCTACTTTCTTCTTATGACTTTATAACAGATTCGAAATATGTTTAGCTGAACAATTTTTAATATAATTTGTTTTACCTAGAGCTGTAAGTATTGAAATATAAAATATTTCATTTCCCCTCTTCACTGTTCAAAACAATACAATAAATAATGGACAAATTGTTTGACAATATTATGAGATCGTCCGCAATTGGTTAGAAACGTCAAGGTGACAGTTTCTGGTGACATCGTTTGTTTGAATTTATATTCCGTAAAATTTATTTATGTTTATTAGTAAAAATTAATTTGAAAACACAAGGTAATATACCAATAGAAATGTAGAGTAATATCGTTATCGGGTTTTCTCGTCAGTTTTAAAAGGAAAAATATTTTCGCCAATCATACCAAATCCACTTCCAATAAAATGATTTTTCACAAAATTTATTAATATTTAAATAAATAATATTTTTAACTAATTATCTTGTAGTTGTTACTTGTGAGTTTTGTGAACTAAATAAACCAAATGAACCACACGAACCAGATGAACTAATCCAAATGAACCGATTTTAATAAAATTCGAAAATAAATAGAATATTTTTTTTTATTTAACATTTTCAGATCCCGAATGAAAGAAAACAATTTCTTTACATTTTTTAAATGAATTTTTTTTTATTCACTCATATTTGGTTGGTCTCAGTCAAATCGAAATTATGTTTTTACTCAAGTTCTCTCTTCCAAACCCGAATGCAAATGGGAAAAGGGGGTCTAATTAATTATATTTAACATAATTCTGTCAGTTTAAATAAAAATAATGAAAATTATACTTATTTTATTTTAAGTATTATTGTTATATAACTTAAATAAATTACTAAACGAATATGAAAAAAAAACAATGTGGCAAAACCCTTTTTAGTTTGGTCCACATGTGTGTAGGTTTCAAGCGACACGGTTTTATTAAATTTTTTTTTTATTAAATGATGATAAGGGGAAAATATTAACATGGAAAACAAGTTCCTATGTAATAACAGAAAAAAGAGCCTTGACACGAAAAGACATTGCATTGGTTAATTTGATTTATCTCATGTGTGATAGTATTGAAAAAATTGGAGTCATTCATTTAAAAAGGACAGCTGATTTTATTTGTGCATTGATGACAGAAAACGCTTCGATAATGTTAAAGTGTGGATTGTCTGACAATTATTTACGTAGCTTGCAAAAGTTTCTCAGCCGGGGCTGGTGTACCTCAGACATTACAGTCTTTCAACCGGTATATATTTTATGCCAGTATCACACTCGGCTTTTATGTACAACTCTTTTTGATCAACTATCCGTGTAAAATATTTTATAAAAGCAATATTTAAATATAACCACGTCACTAGGGGGAGCCTATGATGGCCAAAATAAAAATGTTTTTCTTCTTTATCGTTTATAAACAACTTATTATTTATATACCTTATATAACAATATTAAATTTATAAACCATGCATTATTTTGATTCCAAATTACGTGCAATTTCATGAAATGACACTATCCTCTTTTTCTTATTTGCAGTTGGGTTTGGGAGAGATCATGTGATTAATTAACATGGTTCTCATTGATTTGAAATATTCAAATAAGGGTAAATTTGGATAAAAAATCGGGACAAAAATTAATTTTGATTGATAAGTTAAAATGTATTCAAGTTTGGGACCAGAATAATTAAAATTAATTTTTTTTTGGTAATGTTTATTGCATTTGGTATATTTGGTACATTTGGTATACTCGGTATGTTTCTCTACCAGGTGTGCATAAATGTGCAGGAGGTGAGAGCGATGCATTAACATGACGATACTAGAGGTACAGATACATAAAAAAAAACAAGTAACCTAGCAACATCTTTGGTAGAAACGAGTTAAATGTTTGAAAAAAGTTTGATAACTTGATATTTCAGAAGTTGATTTTGTTTGAATTGCAAGATTTTTTTTTCTTTTCAAATTAACATCTCGATTACGATATTGCTCTATATTTATTTTATAACTATTTGTTTTTTGAATGGATTTGTAATAAAAATCATAAATAGAATTTTTTGAATGTAAAATTAACAAATGCCACTGAAAACTGTCACCTTGACGTTTCCTATCAATTATGGATAGTTTATTTTATTGTTCGCATAATATGCCTTTTTTTATTTGTGTATAGTTTTTGAACACTAAAGATGCGAAGTGATATATTTTTTATTTTGATTCCTTTTGTTCCTAATAATTCGTCTCAAGTTTAAAGGTTTTCAGCAAATATAGCTGTACCTATTTCAAATCAAATACACCTTGTCTTGTATAGTGGCGTCAAAAATGACAACTGAAAAGGAATCTGAATAAAAATAGTTCATTTATATAATATATATTTTTTACAAGAACCAATTAATTACCTAACGTGTTTAAGAAAAAAAGGTTGAAGTGATTTTAAAAAAATTATGATGTAAATTTTATTTCCATGGAGATGCATGGCCGCGTGGTACCGCGCTGGACTTAAGTGCATGATGTTATCGGTTCAAACCCCGCGTTATGTTTCTCCCCTCGAACGACTGCCACTTTTTCGCCTAGTGTTCGAAGGTTTAAGGATACCTATGACTTTGGTCATGTCTACTCATTAAAGAAAACAATACAATTTTGTTAAACGAAGATAAATGGAAAACAAAGCTCTTATAGTAACAGAAAAAAATTTGGCTTATTCGTTATTTTTGTCGAGCTCAAATAATCTATTTATTTTCTGCGGTATAATTCTAATGACACGTATACCTTTTCTTTCATCGATTTTAAGGAATCAAAACTTTCGGAAAAAATCTTCACGAAATCAGTGTTATACAAGTTACCTGGTAGACACGAAATCAGTGTTATACAAGTTACCTGGTAGACACGAAATCAGTGTTATACAAGTTACCTGGTAGACACGCAATCAGTGTTATACAAGTTACCTGGTAGACACGTTTTTCAATCAGGTAGTTTTTTCATGGATATTAAATAAATAATTAACGAATCCTCTTGAATTAATTTTTTCATGTTCATTGAACTATTCAACGAGATTTAATAACTCGATATTTTTAGTTTAAATTTATGAACTATTGAACATATTTTTACCAGGAGTTCATAAATGTTTAGGAGGTAAGAGTTTCGAAGTGCGATATGGAAACCTTACCCCAGACCACTCGTTACGTTAGATCAATTCATTGTTTAAACAAAGGCTTTTTAAATAAATTGTTATAATTGGACACTACTTAATTAAATAAGAAAGATTTTGGGAAAAATCTACACGAAATCAGTTTTATACGATTTAAACTTAGTGAAACTACGTGAATATGAAATTAAATTAAATAGTAATTTTCTGTTTCTTTTGATTATAAAGCTAGGAATACATTTAGCCGAACACTTTTCCCATTTATTGAACAAATAAACTAGATGTGGTCCCTAAATGTTTTTAGTTTTAGTATTTTTACGCAAGAAAACTGTAATTCAGGACAGAGTTTGAACCCTTAGAGGATTTTCAGTATTCTGAGTAAACTAGTAGTTTTTTATAGATAGTTTTTAAATTTAACCAAACAGTTTTAAATCCTTCCATGTATGGTAGGGTGCCAGTGTCCGAAAAATAAGGGATATGAATTATAAACATCTATAATAATCGAATTTTTAAAACAACACGGTTTTTTTATATTTTACGAATATGGTTTTAATACACTTAAGAAATAATATAAAATTTCAATAATTAAGACTCTTTAGGGATTGGTTGAAAACTTCCTTAGTAAAAATGTAGTCTCAAAGCGATATTTGAAATACGACTTTTAATTTAAAAAAAACTCACCTTCTTGGTCAACTCATGATAAAGGGTCGTGATTTCTTCAGCGCGTCTGCCTACGACCGCTCTCTACTTTGGATCTTTTGGCAACCAAGTGCACCGCACCTCCTATCTGAATAGAACTACAAAGATCCGATGAAGTAGATATCACTTGAAACTTACTAAACTTAGTTTACGGTCATTATTTCAGAGGGAGATGATCTTTCGGAATGCTGCCATAACAAAGTTTACGGTCATTATTTCAGAGGGAGATGATCTTTCGGAATGCTGCCATAACAAAGTTTACGGTCATTATTTCAGAGGGAGATGATCTTTCGGAATGCTGCCATAACAAAGTTTACGGTCATTATTTCAGAGGGAGATGATCTTTCGGAATGCTGCCATAACAAAGTTTACGGTCATTATTTCAGAGGGAGATGATCTTTCGGAATGCTGCCATAACAAAGTTTACGGTCATTATTTCAGAGGGAGATGATCTTTCGGAATGCTGCCATAACAAAGGACTCCAATGCATTTTTTAAAGCATGTTTCAAATGTTCGTATATATTGCTTTTTTTTCGCCGTACCTCGACTGTCTTTGTGATCAACAGTTTATCTAGACTTGTATCATTCTTTCCAACAACACGCCCAGAATACGTTTGGTTTTTTGGCACATATTCGAAAGTCTTTCGTTTATAGTATCTCTTATTATTGGTTGATTACTATAATGGGCGTTTTGCAGTCCATGGAGAACGGAGTATCCACTTCCAGCAGCACATATCGAAGACATCTCACATGTTTTTTTTCCTGGAAATAAAAAACATTAAGAGGAATCAGATCTCCTCATAACCACAAAAAAATGTATAACTCATTTGTCAAACAAAACAACAACTTCATTAGCCAATTTTTTTCTAGTTTGTGATATATTATGTAGAAATTTAGCCATTGTTATTCTTCTCCGAACGTTTTTCTAATTGTATTGTATTAAACTGTACGATTTGGCGGGCTTATTGCAATGCCATGTGGCAATATCTTTTAACCACGATTCGACATGATACGTGTGTACACAAAAACCTATACGCAAAAAATATGATAGTGTTTTAATGAAAACAGACTGCAATATTGGTTTTAGTGGATCTTCCAAGACTTTATATTGGATGCAAAATCCTAGGCAATCACATTTTTTTCAATTGTCATTATTAGCTTCGAATTCGGCTCTCGTGCACAAACTCTGCAAGAAAGTGACAACAATGTGATATATGTTTTAACGTAAGAGAAAACAATATATTTCCCTAATTTTGTGTAAAATACTCTTTTTAAATAAATAAGCTTAAAATGCATTAAACACTTTCTAGAAGTATCAAGTATCAAACGAGATTTTATCCATTCAAAATCAGTTTTTGTCACAGGTGGCGGCATGGTTCCAAAACTGATGGACACGGTTGATAGCTCTTTCGTTCAATATAACAATATCATTCAATTTTAGTGATACAAATCGTTTTTGTTTTAAGTGACGCAGTTCTCACAACATTTTTATAATCACTTAAAACGCCACTTTGAGAAGCCACTTTTTGTCGTCACTTTTTGTCGCCACTTTTGTCGCCACATTACAAGGAGCACATGAATAGTGAGGAGATGAGAAATATTCAAAATTATACTTTTTTCCAATCACATATTTCACATACATTTTCCGAAAATATGAATTTTATAAGTAATAACAGATTCCTTCCGTGGTTGCAGTCCTAAGACTGGTTTGCAGCAATTTGAACTCTTCTCCATTCCCCCCTGTCCTGTGCGGCTCTTTTTAAATCTGTATATGTTGAGCAGCGCACGTCCACCAACAGGTCCTCCAGGTACTCTCGGCGTGGGCGTCCCCTAGAGTTTGTCCCCTCGGTCATACCCTCCATTATGGCATGCAAGAGGCCCTCTTGTCGTATTATATGACCGATCCATCTTGCACGCCTTTCGGACAGGATCCTGAGCAGGTGCCTTCCTCCTTCGATTCGTTGGAGAACCTCTTCATTTGTGATGCGGTCTCTCCAGGAAATTCTTAATAGTCTTCTATAGGACCACATCTCAAAAGCCTCTAGTCTTCGTCTATCTCTTTCGGATAGGCACCATGTCTCGCAGCCGTACATCAAGATACTCCATACATAGGTCTTGATGAGGAGTATTCTCAGTTTTAGGTCTATATTATTTGATTCTATTATTTTCGACCTTTTATTAAATGCAAGTCTAGCCTGATGTATACGGCTGTCGACCTCGCTCTTGGACCGACCGTCCCATGTTATTTTGCTCCCGAGGTAGACAAACTCCTCGGTGTTCTTTAGTGGTTTACCCGACATCACTATTCTCATCTGGTGTTGCGCTCGGCCTACAGTCAGCAGCTTTGTTTTGTCTTTATTTATCTTCATACTGTAGTTATTTTGAAGAATGCTTTCCATAGTTGTTAAGGCCTCTTGTAGTTCCTCTTCACTTTCAGCAACCATAGCAATATCGTCAGCGAACCTTATCATGTCCACCTTTTGCCCGTGTATCTTTACACCTTCTCTGTGACTCATTCTCTCTCTCAAGTCGTCAATCGCGCTCTGTATATAGGCGTTAAAAAGAACAGGTGACAGAAAGCATCCCTGCCTTACCCCTTGTCTTATATTGGCTTCCTTTGTGTCTTCGTCACATCTGATTATAGCGGCCTCATTCTTGTAATAACAGATAAAAAAATATATATACGAGGTATACGTTTAATTACGTATTGTAACCGAAAATGTATATTTTGTCTTTTTATTGTAAAAATCAACACATGTATACTCGTATAATAATGTATATATCGTCAGAATTATACATCGAATTCGTCAACTATTGGTAGGATATGTCAAGGTGACAGTTTTTAGTGACATCATTTGTTTTATTTTATATTCAGAGAAAATTGATTGAGACAAATAATTGATTTTTTATTTTAAATTTTATTTAAAACAAATGGTTACAATATAAATGTAGGGGAATATCGTTATCGACTTGTTTTGTTCGTATCAAAAATATAGAAATCTTCTTGATGATCAAACCAAATCAACTAAGAAAAAACACACTTTTGTAGATTAATACAATAATAGAATCGTCTTAAAAATATCTCGCTTGTGAGCTATATACAATAGCATCACTATATTAGGAGTTCCTTCAGGTTAATTAATTACTGTTACCTACTGCACATGTTTGCCCCCCTGGTACAGAAATAACCAAATCAACCAAATTAATCAAACATTAATCAACCAAATTAACCAAAACACATTTAGTTAAAAAGCATTTAAAACGATGAATTCAAAATTTTCAAACATCGAAATTTATCAAATAGATTTTTTTTAAATTCACCCCGATTCGGATGTTCTCAGTCAATGAAAAAAAAATGTAAATTTATTCTCAAGTGCTCTCTTCAAAACACGAATGCAAATATAAAAAAGAGGATTTAGTACTATTTTATGAAATTTTATATATTGTAATTTGAAATCAAAATAGTGTTAATAATATAATATATATTTAATTTGTTTTTCAAATAAAACATTTATAAATTGGCAGATGTATTATATATTTATAAAAATAAGGGATTTTTGATTAATTTACCTTTATAGGCTCCATCGCCTCAGGGTTTGATAACATATTACTTAACAACTTAACTTAAAAACTTATAAACCAATTATCTGCAACGCTTATGTCAATATTATAAGTTGAAAATGGTAATCCTAAGTTTTTCTTAAGTTCAGTTTTTCAAAAATTGCAACTATATTTAATGAATATAAATGAAAAATAATTATATTAAAAACAAGACTCAAACAAGATAAGGCAATTTCATAAGTCATACAAAATGATAACTTCATTAGTTCAGTAGATTTTTCTCCAACATGTGATATTATCAAGAAAATTAGCGTCCGTATTTCTTTATAGGACATCTCATCGTTTATGTGAATCGTGATAGAAAACATTGTGATAATGTTTAAGTGAAGATTGACTACGATATCAGTATGTATTTTAACCAAACGGGTCATTTATCGCCAAACTCTGATCTAATGCACAGTTATAATTTGTTTAACTACGTGTCTGTTTTTTTTTGACGATGAAAGGGACTGCTTTTATTTACTAATTGCATTTTATCAAATATATTTCCGAATTCAAATAATCAAGTATCACCGCAAGATATTGACAGAATTGTAACTTTTTCCCCTTCCATAAACGTGTGTTATGGACAAAGACGAAACAATCGAACTAATGCAACGTGTTCCGCAACCATCAAGAACCTTTAAGAAAGCTACTGATATCATCACTATTTGTATAGAGTAAATGATATGAAATTAAAGTAACTAAAAAAAATTATTTTTTTAATAAAATTAATAAAACACTCATATTCTATATTCACCACTGTTATATTTGAGTTCACTATTTATTTACGTATTTCAAATATCTCCATGCTTTCTCGTCAGGTGAAAATGAACTCATTAATCTAAAAAAATAAATTTTATTTATAATGGTACTGGAGAAGTGGCGTTTTAGAGGGGAGTAAGTAGGCGTTGAATCACAAATACGATGAGATTTCCAATAAAGAATGACGGACGCTGATTTTCTTGATCTGTTACTTTGTAGGTATTACTAATAAAAATGATTTATTTAAGAGTTTTTTTTTCCATGTTACTATTTTCCATTTATCTTCAATAAGCAAATATGTCCAGTTTGGTAGCGAGAACTTCAAGAAAAACTCAGATTTGTCATTTTAATTTGTTTTGGGATTTTTGGGCAATTTGGGATTTTCGGGATGTTTGGGATTTTGGGATATTTGGGATTTTCGGGATATTTGGGATATTCTTGTACCAGGAGAGTATAAATGTGCAGGAGGTGGTAGTTATTTACGAATCTGAAAGAACTTGTGACGTAGTTACGCTACAAAACTCAAAATAACATCTTTATATAAAAGTAATCTAAAATACGAAAGTTTTACGTTTTTTAATACAAACAAGACAACACGATAACGATATTGCTCTGCATTTTTGTTGTAACTATGTGTTTATAAGTAGATATTTATTAAAAATCATAAACGGATTTCTACTGAATATAATATAAAACAAATGATGTCGCTGAAAACTGTCACCTTGATATATATAATATTTACAATCTGTCGATTATTATACGAGTATTAATGTTTTGTTTTGAACAATGAAAATACGAAATTATATATTTTCGATTTCAATAGATACAACTCTGAGTAATACAGATCATATTTAAATGTCTTAAGCTATACACATTTCAAATCTGTTGTAATTTAACCAATTAATATTTTCTCGCTTCAAGCATTCGGCTACAATAATCGTATTTAAGGTATTATTAAATAATCTAAGATTGTTTTTAATTAAACCTTTTCGTATATTTTGAACTCTCTCAATACATCGATGTTTTTTTATTAATGATTTTATTTTAAGGCTTTGCGTACGAAAACTGGAATTCTGCGTGGAATTCTTTACCTTTGTGGAAGTTGTACATTTGAAAAATCATGGAATTTTTTAAGATAAGTTTTTATATAAAATGTAATGATTTTAAATTATTTTTTTAACGTTTAGCCAATGTTTTTTTTTATCCAAAAGAGACAAAGTTATTTTTTTAGGAAACTGTATTGATTAAAAGAAAATAAATTTTAGAATGTTAAAATAGTTTATTCTTTCTATAATGCAATAATAGAATAAGAAGGGTATTTTTTTATGAATAATATGGCTTACACTCGTGAATATTCTTTTCATTGCTCAAAAACGAGACTTTTTAATAATAATGACCAAATATTAGAAAAAATCTGCAATATTATCTGCAATTGCTAGGAAAAATCAATTCAATTTAATACTGTATTAAATCGACAGAATACGTATGTTTTATTTCAAATTAAGTGAAAACCTATTTGAGATTTTAAAGAAAGAGTAAAATTAGAAATATCATAATTGGATTAACTTACTTAATTCCCTCGATGAAACCAAATCAATTAACAAAGCATTTTTTTAATTTTTCAAAACAATTTGACCAAACGTTGGAATTAAAAATCTCTTATCAAGAAGTTATTACACGGCAATGCATGAGTTTTAGGGCGCCACTAGGTCAGACATGCCTCCGGGTATGTAATAACTTGCTCTTACATCCTGAACATTTATGCATTCCTGATACAGGTATATCTTTTGTATCCTAAAATCTTTAAGACAATTTAAAACTAAGTATTCAAATTATACAAATCACTAAAAAAATTTGAAATTTTTAATGTAATTTTTCGCAATTAATTTTCTTTCGTGATTTTTCATAACGATTTTGGTGTAGATTTGGAGGCACAGACATTGAAAAATGGTGTGTAATCACAGAATATTTACTTGAAGTAAATTCAGAATATGAGTTCTGTCTTTTTTTTACCTTTCGAGTTTATTGCCATGTGGCAATCTCTTCCATCTTTTCATTTGATCATTTTTAAAATAATATCACGCTTGTTTAATAATAAGGATACTCATATATCTTTATTTCATTAAAAACTGAAAACTTTTTGAATACTTTCCAAATGGATATGGAATATTATATCAAACGTTAAATTGCGGTTAATTTTTGAAAATTTCAATATCAAAGGTATTTGTAATAAATATTGTGAAGTGTTTTCACGATTTGAGAGAAAAAAAAATGTCTCGATTATTCTGTCACCATAAAATTTACTGCCGATGAATATTATTTTCTTAAGTTTTTATTATTAATAACTAGCTGTACCCTGCCACGCGTTGCTGTGGCTCAGTCTGGTTAAATGGAAAAGAAAGAAAAGAGAAAGCACACGTTTCAATTTTTTTTAATTTCACAATGCGTATACAATATTTTTGATCTCTTGTATACAATATTTTTGATGTCTTGTATACAATCTGGGTAAACAATATTTTTGATGTCTTTCAGCCACTCTCAGTCTGTTGCGTTTATCACCGTGCTTGCAAATGATCGCGTCACTCCAAGAGGTCAATTAACTATATGATTTGAATTCAAATCAAAGATCGATTGCACTGAAAAAGAAGAAAAAAAGTTATAAGAAAAACATATAAAATTGCGAAACATTAAAAAACGAACTCAATAATATTGTTAAGTTCGGATACATCTTTGTTCTTGCCGCCAGCAATAGCTCACTTAGCCAATCGTGATTCTTATAATTGATTTGAATATAGGGAAATACTTTTTCAAACAATTCCTCTTTTAACGTCACTAAATTGCAGAAGTTATAGTCTTCCAACCTCAGTTCTATTACTGTCATTTACAACTGCATCTCGCAAATGAACGTATACTTCAGAGCGAAGCTTGGTCTGATTCAAACGGATGAACATCAAATGTTCTGTTTTCTATGACAGTTCACAAATTTGCCCCAATACAACCTTGTAACGACGTTCAGTGATTATAATTATTTTATCGACTTTAATATAAGGCTCGATTCTAATAAATAGAAAGTTATTTAGGTAAATACATTACAAAAAACTAACAATAATGACAAATTAATACATCTTGTTATAAATCTACATACGATTGGTGTGAGAATAGCTCATCTGATCGATCGTTTTTCAGCTCTACACGCATATTTGTAGTTAAGTTCAACGTCTTTACATTTCGCCACAAAGTAGAGTATTTCAGACAACATACAAAATTGCGAAACATAAAAGTAACTAATTAAATGTTAAGGGAAGACAGAGAGATAATTGTAACTAATTAAATGTTAATCAAAGACAAATAGATAATTGAAACTAACTTAAAAAAATCTCCATTTCTACATACGATTTTGAAATATAAACAAAGATAGAAAATCAAATTCTATATAAAAAAGATACTTTTGATATTCCTACTGACCTCTTTCAGCCACTATCAGCCTGTCGCGTACATTCTGTTGAGAAAGAACCAGTTCTGAAGCTGCAGAACGCAATCCCCGTGCATCCTCAAGTCTGGATACACGTCGTTCTGCTGCTTCCTCGACATTTTGATGAACTAAAGCAGATCGATTGCACTGAAAAAGAAGAAAGAAACTTAAAATATATAAAATTGTCAAACATTAAAAAAGGGACTGAATAATATTCTTAAGTTCGTAGACATCTTTGTTCTTGGCCCCAACAATAGCTCATTCACTTAGCCAATTGTGATTCTTATAATTGATTTGAATATAAGGAAATACTTTTTCAACCAATTCTTCTTGTGACATCACTAAATTGCAGAAGTTATAGTCTTCCAACCTTAGTTCTATTACCGTCATTTACAACTGCATCTCGCAAATCAACGTATACTTCAGAGCGAAGCATGGTCCGATTCAAACGGATGAATATCAAATTTTATCAACTTTAATATAAGCCTCGATAGGCCTCGATTGTAATAAATAGCAAGTTATTTAGGTAAATACATCACATAAAATTAATAATAAATCTTGTTACAAATTAGCAAAAATGGGCAGTTCGTTAAAAATCTAATGTGACATTTGTTAAAAGTTAGTTGCATGAAACTTTTAATAATTCAAATGTATAAAACATACACAGATATATACCATTAATTCAAATGAAAATCAATAATAACAAAAATATCAAAAACCGGTTTAAAAAACCCGAATTGAAAGATATTTAATATTCGGAATTAAAATAAATTGAAATCTATATTGCGTGTGTTGCCGTTACATTCAACAGTGGGCGCTCTTATTATATTGTCCGTTTTATATACAACTGTTTATTAAATTTCACAATGCTTGTGGATAAACAATATTTTTTGTTGTCCCATTGTCTGTGCAGATATAGAGATTGTCTGGTTTGCCGACTCTAGAACACGCAACATATAATTGTCCATGTGAGAAGCAATCCGTCTCTAAATCTAAACCGCACAATTCTAAAGATTGGCCCTGAGCCTTGTTGATGGTGATCGCAAACGCTAATCGAATTGGGAATTGTAATCTCTTAAATTGAAATGGCATATCCGTTGGAATCATAGGAATGCGAGGAATGAGGACATCTTCACCTTTGAAAGGTCCTGTCAAAATTGTCGCTTCTACGACGTTGCTCATTAATTTTTTTACTGCAAGCCGCGTGCCGTTGCAAAGCTTTGGCTGGTTGATATTTCGCAACATGATAATTGGCACGCCAATTTTCAATTGCAGTACGTGCGGTGGCATCCCTGGCAGATCTAGTGAATTCAAAAATTCTGTTGGATAATTAATTGCTTCATCTGCTTCCACAACAGTGTCGACGGACTTGTATGTGACTACCTCGCTTTGAATGTTAGATATAAGGGAATCGATTCTAATAAATAGCAAGTTATTTAGGTAAATACATTACAAAAAACTAACAATAGTGACATTGTTACAAATCTCCATTACTACATACGATTTGATAGATTTTGAAATATAAACAAAGATACAATTAAATTGTCAAATAATATTTGGTGATGTTTTAATTAAATGTTCGTAATTAGTATTAATTCACAGTGGATCTAGGCCCATTTAAAGATAGATACAAATCATACAATACATTAGAAAGTCAGTATAATGAAAATTATGAATTAAAACGTCAGTTTAGAGAAAACAATTTTTCGATTTATAAAAAAAATCAGCAGCTTACCACGTTACAGTTGATAAATTTGCCCCAATACAACGATGGGCTGGGCTGAAAAAGCTAGGGTGTGGGCTGCAAAACATCTGTTGTCCCCGTGGCTTGGTTCGCCCTATATTGGTGGGGTGTATCTTCGCCGAAGGGATGCTATTAGATGAGCCCAGACCTTTTGATAGCTTCTGTATATAATGTATTATCTGAAATTTATGTGTTTTAAAAGTGTTATTTAAATATAATCTGGACACACTATGCTGCTATCAATAAACCTATTATTTATTTATGTAACAACGTTCAGTAAGAAAAAAGAAAGTTAAAACATATAAAATTGTGAAACATTAAAATAGTAACTGAGCAGCGTAAAAGTTTGTTTTAATTTTCATTTTTTTGCGATATTTCTACGGGTACTTCTTTCTAATGTACCACCAAATAATTTATTTATTTAATCAATGACATAAAAGTGTCTTTATATACAAATGAACATGTGACAGGTTATACAAGTACTTAAAATTATTGACAAATAATACAACTTTATCTTAAATTAACATGTGTCACTTATCTTTTTGAAAAAAGTTAGGTTAACTTTTGAAATATGAATCAATAATGAAAGTTTTTCATCAAATATAATTCTTAAGTCCATTATTTTTTCACTTAAACAACTTTCCATAATCACTAAGTCAATTTTATGACAATATAACTATTTTTACCAAGTTTCATTTTAACGTAAAATACATCGCATGTTCGTAATTAGAATTTTTTTTAAATGAACGATTTTACTTCATATTTTTTAATTTAAATATAATATCAATAGCTTACCACATTTATTGAAGTCAATTATCTATTATCTTATCTATATAAATAAAATTGAATATATATTGAAAGCAAAATAAAAAATCAGTATATATCCAAAATGGCCGTGTTGAGAATGACAGAAATGACAAAAGTTTGTTTTAATTTTCATTTTTTTTGCGATATTTCTACGGGTACTTCTTTCTAATGTACCACCAAATAATTTATTTATTTAATTAATGACATAAAAGTGTCTTTATATACAAATGAACATGTGACAGGTTATACAAGTACTTAAAATTATTGACAAATAATACAACTTTATCTTAAATTAACATGAAGTCATTGTTTTAAAATTATTTAATATACTGTATTTAAGATCAATATATATTATGTATGTATAACATAGGAATAATGTTTCCAGTTTGAGTATAATATATTTTCCTTTTTACGTCGTTAAAGTACATCTTTTCCTTTTTACGTCGTAAAAATACATCGCTAAAATTTTATCGATTCTAATAAATAGCAAGTTATTTAAAAACTAACAAATTTTTTTTAAATGAACGATTTTACTTCATATTTTTTAATTTAAATATAATATCAATAACTTACCACATTTATTGAAGTCAATTATCTATTATCTTATCTATATAACTAAAATTTTATATAAATTAAACGTAAATATGATATGATCACAAGTCAATACTTGGAAATGGCGACTCAGTGAGCACTTTCGTAATATAATTGCTCAGTGAGATCACCGTCGGTAAAACAGATCGCAATTGTTTCGTGTCTCGACTTATAAAGATACGTAATACATAAAAAAATTCTATTATTTATAAAATTAATGATTCAATTTTTATTAAACATAAAATTATTAAATAATTTATTTATAATTTATTTATAATTTATATAGATTTATTTAAGAAGATATTAAAGATAAAATTATTTTATATTTTATGTATATAGACTTATTTGAATAAAAATATTCATCACGAAATGTCAAAATAGAATATGGTCAACTGTCAAAATGTTTAGTTGATAAAATTTATTATTTATGAAATATGTATTAGTTATAAAATTTATGATTTAATATTAAACATAAAATTATTTTATATTTATATTATGTATATAGACTTTATAAATATTAATTACGAAACGTCAAATAGAATATGGTCAACTGTCAAAATGAGATTCGTCTTGTCCCCGACAGGTTCGCATAGATATTTCTTTTTGATTTAAAAAAAAAATTATGTACACTGATATATATATATATATATATATATAAATAAAAATCAAATAACATTTCCGTTGACGAATATTAACTTTGCTCAAAATTTCAAAGCGATCGGTAGAGAACTTCCGGAGATTAGCTGCCTTCAATTAACGAACATTTACATTTTTATTTATATAGAAGACTAGTATCACACTTATTATTTACAGAATGAGTATTGTGGAAAATCCCGACTGCGAGTGTGGTCTGGATGGTCAAACTGTAGACCGTTTTGGGTGTTTTTTGCGAGGCAACGAGGCAAATTTGGAATACTTAAAGCTACATCTTTACCGCGTCTAATGAATGTTGCGTTTCTTCTTTGTTCGATGAACTCACGGATAGATCGATTATAAAATTCTTGAAGCTTGCAAAATACAATACCTGCGCTTAGTTGGTTAGATGCCTGTCTTCCGAGGTTTTAGGTTCGGTTTAAGCTGAAACCCAGATTTTTTAAAAACGATTCCAGTCCAGTTTTTACTTCACTTTAACAATGTTTCTATAGTTGGAAGATATTGTCACAATTACCCCCACCAGGTTGAATTGTACATAGAAAGTGTACTGATTAATCATTTTTATTTTATTTCATATTTAATGAATGCATGATTAAGCATTTAAAAAACGAGTCCAGTTGTGAAGATTTATCAATTCATTTTCCAATTCGACAAAGCTGTCTTTCCTTCGAATCTCGAACATTGAATTTCGCACACTCTTTCAGAGAGAAATTTGGTCTCTAATCACGTCTTCGGAACACCTCTTGATATCACACAAGTTAAATTTAAATCTCGTTTACCCTTACTTAATTATAACCCGTGACGATTCTTTGGTGAACTGTCATGTAAAATATTGAAAAAATCAATGTTTGATTATTATACAATAAATAAAAAAAAACTAAGAAAACATTTTATTTATTTGATTGCATCTTTAACTAACTTACGTTTCATTTAAAAAAATATAAAAAATCAGGAATAAGAAAATTGTCATCTCTTATACAGTATGTTGAACATTTTTAGTCTTTCAACAGTATGACGGTTTTATATAATACATATAGTCAACAGTTTGCATTTCTATTGGAATAACCATATTTAAATTGTTATACTGGGAATGGTAATAAAATAAAAGCAAAATAAATAAACATGTGTTACTTTTTCTTGGAATAGGGAAGTGATTTTTTTACAGATCTAGTGATCACTGATCATAACTTGAAGTTGATCGCTCTGCGTACATATAACTTACTATAACTTGCAATAATTAATTGACTAAGAAGGCCATATTATCCTATTGACTGGATTTTTTTGTTATACTTGATAATCTCTTTTTTGAGATAAATAAAAACACGATAAGCTATGTACCTTATGAAGATTTTTTTATTAACTACATAATAAAAATTTACAAAGTTTTTAAGTAAACATTTGATTCAGCTTTCAGCCATCATCCATTTATGAGGCCGTTGTTAACCATTGACTGAAATAATATCTTATTAACAAAGAAAATGACTGGATACATTGACTGGAATTTTATTTTAATTACGAATAAAAAAACTGGTTACCTGTCGGACTTTTAATCATATACAAGATAGAAATTTCTTAAATAAAACATTGGAACTTAGTTTATATCATACCATATACATCTCTGGCCCAGTCACCAAACGTCTTAATTTCTGATTTAATGTCTCGAGATTTATTCACGCCTCGAATTTCATTTAACATAGGACATTATTTTAAACCAAAAAAATTCAATTATCTTTGCCTTTGATCTTTGCCCAAATTAGCTAATAATAAAAGAAAATTTCAATATTGTTACCAAAAAAATATGTGATTAATTTCCATTTCTTAAATTTCAAGAGTTAGAAATACTTGTAAATTGTTTAAATTTTAAAAAGATATTTGGGATTTTTGGGATGTTTGGGATTTTCGAGATATTTGGGATATTCTTGGACTAGGAGTGCATAAATGCAGGATGGCGAAAATTTTAATCAACGAAATGGAAAGAAAATGTCTAAAAAAATTTATATTCGTTTGAATAATTGTAACTACATATGCCTTTTAAATTGGACATCACTTAGAAAAAAAAAAGCGGAATTTCTTTAGAAATGAAATAATTGTTTTATAAATTGTACAAACAAAAACCATAAAAATATAGCATGAAATTATGCAAAATTTTCTGGATTTTTTAATGTTTATAAACTTGGGATGTATTTTATAATATTTTTTGAACTGTTATTTGAGGTTTTGCCCATTTGAAATCCGTTGCTGTTTTCATTTTATTAAAATAGGCGATAGCTTGGTCCCTTAGTAAGGTGAATTTCCGAATATCCTTTGGTCCAATATAACAAACATGGTTGTATACTAGATTTGAAATATATTTAAAATATTTTTACCAAAAAATCTATAAAAATATGGTGTATTATTGTGATTTTTAAATATAGAAATCCAAAATATATTATTTTACCTTTTCAGTTCTCATAAACAAGATAAAAATAAAATAATTGACGTAATCCTTCCTTCCGTGGTTGCAGTCCTAAGACTGGTTTGCAGCAATTTGAACTCTTCTCCTCCATTGCCCCCTGTCCTGTGCGGCTCTTTTTAAGTCTGTATATGTTGAGCAGCGCACGTCCACCAACAGGTCCTCCAGGTACTCTCGGCGTGGGCGTCCCCTAGAGTTTGTCCCCTCGGTCATACCCTCCATTATGGCATGCAAGAGGCCCTCTTGTCGTATTATATGACCGATCCATCTTGCACGCCTTTCGGACAGGATCCTGAGCAGGTGCCTTCCTCCTTCGATTCGTTGGAGAACCTCTTCATTTGCGATGCGGTCTCTCCAGGAAATTCCTAATAGTCTTCTATAGGACCACATCTCAAAAGCCTCTAGTCTTCGTCTATCTCTTTCGGATAGGCACCATGTCTCGCAGCCGTACATCAAGATACTCCATACATAGGTCTTGATGAGGAGTATTCTCAGTTTTAGGTCTATATTATTTGATTCTATTATTTTCGACCTTTTATTAAATGCAAGTCTAGCCTGATGTGTACGGCTGTCGACCTCGCTCTTGGACCGACCGTCCCATGTTATTTTGCTCCCGAGGTAGACAAACTCCTCGGTGTTCTTTAGTGGTTTACCCGACATCACTATTCTCATCTGGTGCTGCGCTCGGCCTACAGTCAACATTGACGTAATGTTAGGACAATATTGTGAAATAGTCCACAATTAATAGGAAACGTCAAAGTGACAGTTCCCGGTGGAATCTACTAATTTTGTTTTACTTTATATTCAGTATAAATCCTGTTACAAAGGAACAGTTACCATTAAATACTCCAGTTACTAGGTTAGTCAAAAAGTTTTGAAACCAAATCAACATTCAATAAAATTATTTTTTACAATATTTAATAAAATTTAAATAAATAATATTGTTAACTATTGTATTATAATTCTCTTGTAGTTGTTACTTGTGAGTCTTGTGGCGCAACTATACCAGGAGTACCTCCAGGTCAACAAATTGATCTCACCTTCTGCACATTTATGCAATCCTGGTATAGAAATATACCAAATGAACTAAATGAACCAAATGAACCACACGAATTAAATGAACCAATTCAAATGAACCGATTTCAATGAAATTCGAAAATAAAATAGAATATTTTTTTTATTTAACTTTTTCAGATCCCGAAAGAAAGAAAACAATTTCTTTACATTTTTTAAATGAATTTTTTTTATTCACTCATATTTGATTGGTCTCAGTCAAATCGAAAGTATGTTTTTACTCAAGTTCTCTCTTCCAAACCCGAATGCAAATGGGAAAAAGGGGGTCTAATTAATTATATTTAACAGAATTCTGTCATGTTAAATAAAAATAATGCAAACTATACTCAATTTATTTTAAGTATTATTGCTATATAACTTAAATAAATTACTAAACGAATATGGAAAAAAACAATGTGGCAAAACCCTTTTTAGTTTGGTCCATATGTGTGCAGGTTCCATAGCGACACGGTTTTATTTAATATTATTTTTATTAAATGAAGATAAGGGGAAAATATTAACATGGAAAACAAGTTCCTATGTAACAACAGAAAAAAAAACCTTTTACACGAAATGACAACTGCATTAAGTTGGTTTATCTCGTGTGTGATAAGTTGGTTTATCTCGTGTGTGATAGTATTGGTTAAGTTGGTTTATCTTAACCAATACTATCACACACGGTTAAGTTGGTTGGTTGTCAATCAACTGGTTAAGTTGGTTTATCTCGTGTGTGATAGTATTGAGAAAATTTGAGTCATTTTTATAAAAAGGACAGCTGAATTTAATTGTGCATTGATGACAGAAAACGCTTTGATAATGTTTGAGGGTTTAACCTATGATGGCCAAACTGAAAATGTTTTTATTTCTTTATCGTTTATAAACAACTTATTATTTATATACCTTATATAACAATATGAAATTTATGTACCATGCATTATTTTGATTCCAAATAACGTGCAATTTCATGAAATGACACTATCCTCTTTTTCTTATTTGCAAATGGGTTTGGGAGAGATCATGTGATTAATTAACATGGTTCTCATTGATTTGAAATATTCAAATTTGATTAAATAATTGGGACAAAAATGAATTTTGATTGATAAGTTCAAATACGAGTATATTCAAATTTAGAACCAGATTAATTAAAATATATTTTTTTGGTATATTTTGGTACATTTGGTATATTTGGTACATTTGGTATACTCGGTATGTTTCTCTACCAGGTGTGCATAAATGTGCAGGAGGCGAGAGCGATTTATTAACATGAAGATACTAGTGATGCATAGACATCAAAAACAAGTAACCAAGCAACAGTTTTTTTGTTAATTTTTTGTAAAATTGTTTGATAACTTGTATTTTAAGAAGTTGATTTTGTTTGAATTGCAAGATATTTTTTTCTTTTCAAATTAACATCTCGATTACGATATTGCTCTACGTTTATTTTATAACTATGTGTTTTTTTAATCGATTTGTATTAAAAACCATAAACAGAATTTTTTTAAATATAAAATTTAACAAATGCCACTGGAAACTGTCACCTTGACGTTTCCTATCAATGATGAATATTTTATTATATTATTCGTATAATATGCCCTTTTTTATTTAAGTGTATAGTTTTTGAACCTTAAAAATGCGAAGTGATATATTTTTGTTTTCGATTCCTATTGTTCGGAATAATTTATATCAAGTTTAAACGTTTTCAGCAAATATAGCTGTACCTATTTCAATTAAAATATATATGCACCTTGTATAGTGGCGTCAAAAATGGCTTTAAATATATTCATTCAAGTTTGGGACCAGAATAATTAAAATATATATTTTTTTGGTATATTTGATATATTTGGTGCATTTGGTATATTTGGTACATTTGGTAGACTCGGAATGTTTCTCTACCAGGTGTGCATAAATGTGCAGGAGGTGAGAGCGATGTATTAACACGAAGATACTAGATTCGTATAATTTGCCCTTTTTTATTTGTGCATAGTTTTTGAACACTAAAGATGCGAAGTGATATATTTTTGATTTCAATTCCTTTTGTTCTGAATAATTCGTCTCAAGTTTAAAGGTTTTAAACAAATATAGCTGTACCTATTTTAAATCAAATATACCATATATGTCCTTGTATGGTGGCGTCAAAAATGACAACTCAAAAGGAATCTAAATAAAAATAGTTCATTTGAGCTTTTATATATAATATATTTACAAGAACCAATTAATTACCTAACGTGTTAAAGAAAAAAAGGTTGAGGTGCTTTTCCTTGAAATTTTACGCCATTTTAAATTAAAATTGTGATGTAAATTTTATTTCAATGGAGATGCATGGCCGCGTAGTACCGCGCTGGACTTCAGTGCAGAATGTCATCGGTTCAAACCCCGCGTTATGTTTCTCCTCTCAAACGACCCAGGTACTTTTTCGCCTAGTGTTCGAGGGTTTAAGGATACCTATGACTTTGTTCATGTCTACTCATTAAAGAAAACAATACAGTTTTGTTAAATGAAGATTAATGGAAAATATCAATATGGAAAACAAAGCTCTAATAGTAACAGAAAAAAAATTGGCTTATTCGTTTTTTTTTCGAGCTCAAATAATCTATTTATTTTCTGCGGTATAATTCTAATGCTACTCGTACCTATTCCCTTTCTTTCATCGACATAATAGACAAAGAAAAATGCATTGAACCAATGTCGCGATTCACGCAGCCATCGACTTGAAGAAACCTGGAGACAACATTATAATATTATGTTATATATAATATAAAGTAAAATATTGTTTCTTTCGCAACATTGTTTCAAATTCTTTACTTTAACAATTCCAAAAAATCTGTTAGTCAAAAAATCTTTGGTTATGTGAATTGAACAAAATAGCTAAATAAGTTCAATTACTTTTATAAAATATTTTTTGTTAATTTAAAAAAATCTTATTCTTAAATTTAGCCATCAAGGAATTTAAAATTCATTTTCTTAAAATTTTCCGAACATTTTTTAAGATATTGAAGATATATCTACCAAGGGTTCATAAATTTTGAGGAAATGAGAGTTTCGAATAGCAGAATGGACACTTAAACCCAGAACCCTTATTGCATTCATTATTTTTTTTATAAGATATGCGTTTTGAATTGACAAAAATAACGGAACACCACTTATTAAAGTAAGGAATCAAAACTTTCGTAAAAAATCTTCACGAAATCAGTATTATACAAGTAACCTTGTAGACATGTTTTTAAATCATATAGTTTTTTCAGGGATTTTAAATAAATAATTAAGGAACCCTCTTGAATAAAGTTTTTTAATGAGAGATTTGATAACGTGATATTTTTCGTTTTAATGATTAAGGTAAGAAAACTAGCATTTTGCACGGTATATTAGCCTTTATTGGATGTTGAACTTTTGATAAAGCAGGTACAATGGAACAGACTTAAATAATTCAATCGTATAGTTTTAATCCTTTTTATAAGTTTAGAACCGACATGAAATAAAATATATTTATTATAAGATATGATAGAACCAATGTGATGTTTTATTTAAAGAAAACAGTGTTTCGTTTGTGAAAGGATACATAAATATGGAAATAAAGGGATACTGAAATCTATTCACTCGCTTTTATTTATGTATAACGAGTGAATAACAAAGATCGAGACATCGGCCCATTCCTGTAAAAATAATAAATACTTCAAGATTCGAAGAATCTAAATTATCGTCTATAAATTTCTCAAAATATTTTGGGGTTTTTGGAATGTTTGAGGGTTTGGGGATATTTGGGAATTTTGGGATATTTGGTATATTTGGGATTTTTGGGATATTTGGGATTTTTGGGATATTTGGGATATTCCCATATCAGGATTACATAAATGTTCAGGAGATAACAGCAGCCTGGGGTTAGTTCTATGAAGAATGATAGATTTAAAATATTTAAGAAAACCAATAAAAAAACTGAATTTCTACGTTTCAAGATTGAAAATACATTTTCGAAATTTGAAAGAGAGGACCCCGTCGCTTTTTGTCAAAGATTATGTCGAATATATTGTATTATTTTCACCTTTTCATTACTCAAAAGTGAGTTTCTAAAATAATAACGACCAAATTGATTGACACGTATAGTTAAAACCGTTAAAACAGTTCGCGATTAAATCGACAGTATTTGTTTTATTTCATATTTAGTAAAAAGTCATTGATAATTTTACAAGAACTATTGAGTCAAATTGTTAAACATTATCATTTTGGTACTTTCTTTGTTTTTTAATTTCCTCTACAATCAAAATTAATAAATTAACAGAAAACTATTTTATTTTTCAAAACTAGTGGACCAGAACTAAAAAACAACAATTACATGGAACAAATGTGTTTTTGGCGCCCCTAGACCCGGAGAACTTAAAATATTGGTCTCACCTCCTGAACATTTATGCACTCCTAGTATAGAAATCGCATTTCTCAAAAATCTTGAAAGAAAAATTTGAAAATTTTCAATTTCAAATTCTTTTTTTTTTATTTTTTTATTTATTAAACAAGTAAATTATTATACAAACATTTGTTGAGGCTATACCTATGTACAAATTTATTACTTAACTAATCTTAATTATATGTTATAATTTATGAACTTATTTAATCTTATTTTCCTACATATCATTTTATTTTATTTATTCAATCTTAATATATGAGATCTTAGAAATAATTAACACCTACATACTACTTATAACTAGATAACAATTCTTACACTAATTATTCAGCAAAAACAAGTCCACTCGTTCAGGCTACTTGTATTCCATCACATTCACTCAGACCTTGGTCGTCCCAGCTAATACTGCAGGTGAACTAGTCAGGCAACAGATAATGCTTCGGGAGCCTGTGCTTATAACGGAAGGGTAGGTCGGATTTACTCTCGTAAGCCCCCAGGGCAGCGACTAAGGGATTGCTGTGATTTTGTTGGCTTTTATAGAACTTCACGGTCCAAGCGAGGATGTGGTGTTGTAGGGTTTCTTCTCGCTGTTCAGCGTGAAGTCGGGTAAGATTTGTTCTGGGATGGGTGTTAAAAGATATCTTGAATGCCTTGTTCTGCACTCTCTGGAGTTTCAGGTGATCCGTGTTGCTCACACTACCCCAAACGGGTGCAGCATAGGTCAAGATAGGACGAATAAGGGTTTTATAGAGGAGGAGCTTATTTTTGGGTGAAAGGAAGCTGCGTCGATGAAATATCGAACTGATAGCCCCTATGCCCTTGTGACCCTTCTGTCTGATGGTATTCAAATGGGTTTTCCACGTCAGTCGCCGGTCAAGGTGCAGGCCGAGGTATTTAACCACGTCCTGCCACTCAACCAGGCAACCACCGATGAATAAGGGCATCGATGGCACTCTTTCCTTGATTTTTCGGGAGAACATGATGGCCTCAGTTTTGGCGTCATTGATTTTGAGCCTCCAGTCCTGGTAGTATTTCTCAAGGATCTCAAGAGCAATCTGAAGACGGCGACCAGCTCGATCCACCTTGAGTGACGATGCGTAGCATGCCGCATCGTCAGCAAAGAGTGCGAGTTTACAGTTTGGGGGAGTAGGAATGTCGTGTGTGTAAATGTTAAATAGACATGGTCCAAGTATACTGCCTTGGGGGACACCCATAGGGATGGGCCTGGCGGATGACGTAGAATGATGAGTGGTGACTGTGAAACTTCTATTGGAAAGGTAGGATTGAAGTAGTTTCACGAGATAGAGTGGAGTGCCAGTGAGGAGAAGTTTGTGAAGAAGGCCATCATGCCAGACAGTATCAAAAGCCTTCTCAAGGTCCAGCAGTACCATGCCAGTACTTCTGTTCCTATTGAAGCCCATCGACACGTCTTCCACGACACGGGTAAGTTGCTGGACCGTGTTGTGTCTTGTTCTAAATCCAAATTGCTCATGAGGGAATGTATTATTGGATTCGTGATGGAACACTAGCCTTGAGGCAACCACTCTCTCAAGGATCTTGCCAAGACCTGGAAGAAGGCTGATGGGCCTGTAGCTAGTTGGATTTTCGGTAGGTTTATTTGGCTTGTGGATAGGAACAATGTTGGCTACTTTCCAAATACTCGGAAAATACCCATTAAGGAGTGAGGCATTTATTATTTTAGTAAGAAAAATCCTCGCTTTGAGTGGTAACTGTTTAAGAAGGCTATTGTGTATATTGTCGGGACCGGGTGCTTTTCGTGTTTTAAGTCTGTCAAGGATACGACCAATTTCGGACGGGGTGCAAAGTTGCACCTCGTTTTGGTTGGTCGGGGAGTAAGCAAAGCTGGTGAGAGTGTCCTCGACAGCTTTATTGACATCAACATTTCCAAGGTCGGAAGTGATTGAGTACGTATTCTCATAAGCGTCCGCCAAGGCATTAGCCTTGTCACTGCCAGAAACAGCCAGCCCTGAGGCTGTGCGCAGAGGTGGTATGCTTTGAGACGAGCACTTGATACCCTTGACGACTCGCCAGAGAGTACCGTTACCCGGTTCTAGAGCTGCCAATTTTCTCTGCCATAGCTGGTTTTTAAGTAGGCGGATTTCTTTTTTGATTTCATCTTGGAGGACGTTTAGAAGTGTTTTGTCACGTTTGTCTAGTGTACGTCTGTAGGTCTGTCTTTGTTTGTTTTTTAGAGATATAAGGAGTTTGATATGAGGAGTAAGAGTTATTTTGTATGGAGTGACAATTTTGAGGGGAACATTTTCATCACGGGCATTATGGATGAAGGTGGAGATGGTATCTATCGCGGTATCAATGTCCTGTGGGCTCACCAGAGTTTCTGGTGATAGGCAGAGCTGGTTGTGGAGGTAGGCTTTGTAACCCTTCCAGTCAGCATTGGCGTAGTCGTACTGCTCCCTGAGGCTAGCAATCGGCCTCACTCCCAATGTGAAGTAGACTGGGAGGTGGTCTGTCAAGATCTAAGAATTTGAAAATTTTCAGTATTTTTTTATTACACGTTTTATTATTCATTCAGATTTGAAAATGCACTTGAAAAAATATGATGAGTTGATTGCGTTGATAGAATAAGAAGGGTCAAATATTTTTTTTACGAATAATAGAAATATGGCGTATAGTTTACACTCATTAATATGATTTTTAGTAAATATTTCATTTAAGTATTGAATACTTCTGAGGAATAAGTCGAGTATTTTCCTGAGCAAAAATGTATTTATAAAAATGATTTCTTAAATACAACCTTTTATTATAGTGACTTTTTTTAATCGACTTCTCAAGATTGAGGATGGCGATATTTTATGTCCATCTGCCCGACTATGATCACTTTGCTTTTTTTCCATTTGGGCATCTTTGGGCATCTCAAAATACAACCATTACATTTCAGATTTTTTCAGTGCTTCTTTCCAATGTACCATTTTGCTTTTTCATTCCTCGAAAACGAGATTCTTTAATACTAACCATTCTTTTATTTTTTAAAGTTAATTGAACAAACGTAAAATTAAAAATCTCTTACCAAAAAATGGTTGAAAACTTTGATCTCACAAATACTAGTTTAGTCAAAAAGTTTTGAAAGCGGAAATGAAAATACATTTTTTTTGGGGGGAAATCACTTTTATTGCTCAGTATAGTCTCCCATAAGATCAATACACTTGGTCCGACGATCTTCCAACTTTGTTGTCCCATCACGGAAGTGACTTTCTGGAAGGCCTGCGAAATACTCCTCTACGACGGCTATAACCTCTTCGTTTGATGAAAAATGCTTTCCACGAAGGAATTTTTTGAGGTGCGAGAACAGCCAGAAGTCAGAGGGAGCTAAATCTGGCGAATAGGGTGGATGCTGCAACAATTCGTACCCTAATTCACTGATTTTCGCGATGGTTTTTTGAGCTGTGTGAGCAGGTGCATTGTCTTGATGAAAAATGATTTTTTTCTTCTGCAAACCGGGTCTTTTTTCACACATTTTTTCATCCAACTGGTCCAAAAGGTCACAATAATAATCAGAGTTGATTGTCTTACCAGTTTGGAGATAATCTATCAATAAAATTCCTTTTGCATCCCAAAAAACTGACGCTAACACCTTCTTGGCCGATTTCTGGACACGAACTCGCTTCGGAGCCAAAGTGCCCGGTTCACACCACTCCTTAGCCTCTTGTTTTGATTCAGGATCATGGTGGTAGACCCTAGTCTCATCCATAGTGATGAATCGACGCAGAAAATCCTTTTTATCCTTTCGAAATTGCTCCAAATGTTGCTCAGAAAGTCGCATTCGAACGTGTTTTTGTTGCATTGTTAGCAAATGCGGCACCCATTGTGCACACAGTTTTTTGAAACCCAAAACTTCAGCCAAAATATGCCATGTGGTTCCATGTGAGATGCCTATAGTGTCAGCTATCACATCCACAGTCGATCGATGATCTTCCAAAACCATATCCTGTATTTTCGCTATGATTTCTGGTGTTGATGCACTTTTTGGACGTCCTGAGCGTGGATCGTCTTCAACGCTTGTACGGCCACGCTTAAACTCCAAAACCCATCGGTGAACGGTCGGAAATGAAGGAGAAGATTCCTTTAATACTTTCACCATCTTTGCATGGATCTCAGTAGCCGATAAACCTTCCAAAACAAAGAATTTAATCACTACACGATATTCGGATTTTTCCATTGTTAAAAAATACACTGACACGTCAACTTCAAATGGCTTGTAAACAAAGAATGAATTGACAGATCGAAATAAAATTTTGAGTACGTTCTTATGAAAGATGAAATATTAAAATGGCGTAGATATTTTGGTTTTTCTACTGCTCCATAGATGTCGCTTTCAAAACTTTTTGACTAACCTATTATGTATAGTATAGTATAGGGTCTTTTAATAAGGACGCTCAATTTTTAAATGTAAATAATACAAGATGTGTGTGACATATCTACTCATTTTTAAATGTAAATAATACAAGATGTGTGTGACATATCTACTCATTTTTAAATGTAAATAATACAAGATGTGTGTGACATATCTACTCATTTTTAAATGTAAATAATACAAGATGTGTGTGACATATCTACTCATTTTTAAATGTAAATAATACAAGATGTGTGTGACATATCTACTCATTTTTAAATGTAAATAATACAAGATGTGTGTGACATATCTACTCATTTTTAAATGTAAATAATACAAGATGTGTGTGACATATCTACTCATTTTTAAATGTAAATAATACAAGATGTGTGTGACATATCTACTCATTTTTAAATGTAAATAATACAAGATGTGTGTGACATATCTACTCATTTTTAAATGTAAATAATACAAGATGTGTGTGACATATCTACTCATTTTTAAATGTAAATAATACAAGATGTGTGTGACATATCTACTCATTTTTTTAAATTAAAATAATATTTTATGGCATTAAGTATGAAATATAACGTTGTTCAAATGTCCACCGCGGCTTAGCTTGGTGGCACGTATTCGGGAGGTCCAATTTTCGATGATTTTGTCGCAAAAATCTGGCTGAATTTGCTGAATGGCGTTCGTTATGTTGACTTTGAGGCCATCAATTGTTTGCGGTTTATACACATAGACCTGCGATTTAAGATAATCCCAAAGGAAGAAGTCTAAAGGCGTTAAATCGCACGATCTCGGTGGCCAGTTCCCGTCGCCGCCACGCGAGATAACCATGCCCTCAAATCACTCGTGCAGAATGTCCATCGTGGCATGCGCTGTGTGGCACGTAGCGCCGTCCTGTTGGAACCACATGTCGTCGGTATCCATATCATCCAGTTTAGGCCACAAAAAGTCGCTTATCATCGATCTGTAGCGCTCGCTGTTGACGGTTATGGCAATGCCAGTTTCGTTTTGGAAGAAGTACGAACCAATGATTCCGACACACCAAAATCCGCACCAAACAGTGACTTTCTCGGGATGCATTTGGTGCTGGTGTATCTTGAATTGGTATCGTCCCAAATCCGACAATTTTTTTTGTTCACACATCCATTCATCCAAAAATGAGCCTCGTCGCTAAAGATGATTTTTTTGGCGAAATTCGAGTCAACTTCCAACAGCTCCAGAGCCGAATACACGGCGTTGTCTATGGTCGTTTACCTTAAGTTCCTGGGACAGTTTGATTTTATACGGATGCAGATTTAAGTCTCGACGCAAAATTCGCCAAGTTGAAGTCGCAGAAAGGCCAAGTTCTTGTAAACGACGAGAAATTGACTGCCTTGGGTTTTCCCGTACACTCTCACGCACAGCAGCGATGTTTTCAGCAAACCTAGCGTTTCGGTGACGTACGGGTGTTGGTTGATTATTTATTAAACCGGTTGACTCGAATTTGGCCACCAAACGTCAAATAGTCGATTCGGTAAGACGGTTGTGGCGAGGATAAAAATCACGTAATGCGCGGAACGTTTCTCGAACGGAGCACTGGTTTTGAAAATAAAATTTGATGATTTGCACGCGTTGTTCAACGCTATAACCTTCCATGGTGATTTGCCACATACTATTAAACAATTCACAATAAATTTCATAAATATTGCTTTAACAACATGGTCGCTATAATCTAACAAACTTCAAGCGTCCTTATTGAAAGACGCTGTATTTGTAAATCGACAGTCGCCATTTACACTGAAATCATTCGCTCGCTTATTACACATTAATTTCTCATCATTTCGACACAATTTTATTTTGTTTAAGTTTTAATTTTTTAGTTTAAGAGTGAAATAGTTTCACTCCATGGTATCTCACTGTAATAGTTTCACTCCATAGTATCTCACTGCAGTCGCGTTTCGAAGAGATCACATTCGGTATATTTGGTACATTTGGTATACTCGGTATGTTTCTCTACCAGGTGTGCATAATCGAAGACATCTAACATGTTTTTTCCCCTGGAAATGGAAGCATTAAGAACCAGATCTCCTCACAACAAAAAAAAATATATATAACTCATTTGTCAAACAAAACAACAACTTTATTAGCCAATTTTTTCTTGTTTGTGATATGTCATGAAGAAGTTTAGTCAATGTTATTCTTCCCTGGACGTTTTTCTTATTGTATTGTATTACACTGTCAATCAATACAGTACAATTTGGCGGGCTTATTGCCATGTGGCAATATCTTATAACCACGATTCGTCATGATACGTGTGTACACAAAGAACATATACGCAAAAAATATGACAGTGTTTTATTGAAAACAGACTGCACTATTTGTTTAAGTGGATCTTCCAAGACTTTATTTTGGGTGCTAAATCCTAGGCCATCGCATTTTTTCAATTGTCATTATTAGCCCCAAATTCGGCTCCCGTGCACGAACTTTAATTTGTTCCATTACCTGTTTGCTTTTGAATATCAACGATGACGTAATTTGGTTTTCATGACAGGTATTACTTGAGAAATTTCGCACATTTTCGTCTCAATATATAAGAAACTATCAAGTATAGTCAATTTTTTTTGTCTGATTTCATATTATTACTTCTAATTATTGATAAGCTATATAAGTTACCCTCAAATAACTAAAAAAAGTGTTTTGTGAGTTGAATGTTTTTTGCGCATTTTCGTCTCAATATAAACAACTATCTAGTTTCGTCAATTTTTTTTGTCTGATTTCATATTATTACTTACTTATTATTGATAAGCGATATTAAAAACCCTCAAATAATTAAAAAAAAGTGTTTTGTGAGTTGAATATTTTTTGCGCATTTTCGTCTCAATATAAACAACTATCAAGTTTCGTCAATTTTTTTTGTCTGATTTCATATTATTACTTACTTATTATTGATAAGCGATATTAAAAACCCTCAAATAACTAAAAAAAAGTGTTTTGTGAGTTGAATATTTTTTGCGCATTTTCGTTTCAATATAGAAGAAACTATCAAGTATAGTCAATTTTTTGTCTGATTTCATATTATTACTTACTGATTATTGATCAGCGATATTAAAAACTCTCAAATAACTAAAAATAAAGTGTTTTTTGAGTCGAAATTTTTTTGCGTCTTTAAGTCTCAATATATTGGAAACTTTCAAGTTTCGTCAATTTTTTTTTGTTTGATTTCATATTAATACTTACTGATTATTGATCAGCGATATTAAAAACCCTCAAATAACTAAAAATAAAGTGTTTTGTGAGTCGAAAATTTTTTGCGCCAATTAGTCTCAATATATAAGAAACTATCAAGTTTTGTCAATTTTTTTTCGTTTGATTTCATATTAATACTTACTGATTATTGATCAGCGATATTAAAAACCCTCAAATAAATAAAAATAAAGTGTTTTGTGAGTCGAAAATTTTTTGCGTCTTTAAGTCTCAATATATAAGACACTATCAAGTTTAGTCAATTTTTTTTTTTGATTTCATATTAATACTTACTGATTATTGGTCAGCGATATTTAAAACCCTCAAATAACTAAAAATAAAGTGTTTTGTGAGTCGAAAATTTTTTGCGTCTTTAAGTCTCAATATATTGGAAACTGTCTTATATATTGAGACTTAAAGACGCAAAAAATTTTCGACTCACAAAACACTTTATTTTTAGTTATTTGAGGGTTTTTAATATCGCTGATCAATAATCAGTAAGTATTAATATGAAATCAAACAAAAAAAAATTGACTAAACTTGATAGTTTCTTATATATTGAGACTAATTGGCGCAAAAAATTTTCGACTCACAAAACACTTTATTTTTAGTTATTTGAGGGTTTTTAATATCGCTGATCAATAATCAGTAAGTATTAATATGAAATCAAACAAAAAAAAATTGACGAAACTTGAAAGTTTCCTATATATTTAGACTTAAAGACGCAAAAAATTTTCGACTCACAAAACACTTTATTTTTAGTTATTTGAGGGGTTTTAATATCGCTTATCAATAATAAGTAAGTAATAATATGAAATCAAACAAAAAAAAAATTGACTAAACTTAATACTGTCTTACATATTGAGACTTAAAGACGCCAAAAATTTTCGACTCACAAAACATTTTATTTTTAGTTATTTGAGGGTTTTTAATATCGCTGATCAATAATCAGTAAGTATTAATATGAAATCAAACAAAAAAAAATTGACTAAACTTGATTGTGTCTTATATATTGAGACTTAAAGACGCAAAAAATTTTCGACTCACAAAACACTTTATTTTTAGTTATTTGAGGGTTTTTAATATCGCTGATCAATAATCAGTAAGTATTAATATGAAATCAAACAAAAAAAATTTGACTAAACTTGATAGTGTCATATATTGAGACTTAAAGACGCAAAAAATTTTCGACTCACAAAATACTTTATTTTTAGTTATTTGAGGGTTTTTAATATCGCTGATCAATAATCAGTAAGTATTAATATGAAATCAAACAAAAAAAATTTGACTAAACTTGATAGTGTCTTATATATTGAGACTTAAAGACGCAAAAAATTTTCGACTCACAAAACACTGTATTTTTTGTTATTTGAGGGTTTTTAATATCGCTGATCAATAATCAGTAAGTATTAATATGAAATCAAACAAAAAAAAAATTGACTAAACTTGATTGTGTCTTATATATTGAGACTTAAAGACGCAAAAAATTTTCGACTCACAAAACACTTTATTTTTAGTTATTTGAGGGTTTTTAATATCGCTGATCAATAATCAGTAAGTATTAATATGAAATCAAACAAAAAAAAATTGACGAAACTTGATAGTTTCTTATATATTGAGACTAATTGGCGCAAAAAATTTCGACTCACAAAACACTGTATTTTTAGTTATTTGAGGGTTTTTAATATCGCTGATCAATAATCAGTAAGTATTAATATGAAATCAAACAAAAAAAATTTGACTTAACTTGATAGTGTCTTATATATTGAGACTTAAAGACGCAAAAAATTTTCGACTCACAAAACACTTTATTTTTAGTTATTTGAAGGTTTTTAATATCGCTGATCAATAATCAGTAAGTATTAATATGAAATCAAATAAAAAAAAAAATGACTAAACTTGATAGTGTCTTATATATTGAGACTTAAAGACGCAAAAAATTTTCGACTCACAAAACACTTTATTTTTAGTTATTTGAGGGTTTTTAATATCGCTGATCAATAATCAGTAAGTATTAATATGAAATCAAACAAAAAAAAATTGACGAAACTTGATAGTTTCTTATATATTGAGACTAATTGGCGCAAAAAATTTTCGACTCACAAAACACTTTATTTTTAGTTATTTGAGGGTTTTTAATATCGCTGATCAATAATCAGTAAGTATTAATATGAAATCAAACAAAAAAAAATTGACGAAACTTGATAGTTTCTTATATATTGAGACTAATTGGCGCAAAAAATTTTCGACTCACAAAACACTTTATTTTTAGTTATTTGAGGGTTTTTAATATCGCTGATCAATAATAAGTAAGTATTAATATGAAATCAAACAAAAAAAATTTGACTTAACTTGAAAGTGTCTTATATATTGAGACTTAAAGACGCAAAAAATTTTCGACTCACAAAACACTTTATTTTTAGTTATTTGAAGGTTTTTAATATCGCTGATCAATAATCAGTAAGTATTTATATGAAATCAAATAAAAAAAATTGACTAAACTTGATAGTGTCTTATATATTGAGACTTAAAGACGCAAAAAATTTTCGACTCACAAAACACTTTATTTTTATTTATTTGAGGGTTTTTAATATCGCTGATAAATAATCAGTAAGTATTAATATGAAATCAAACAAAAAAAAATTGACGAAACTTGATAGTGTCTTATATATTGAGACTTAAAGACGCAAAAAATTTTCGACTCACAAAACACTTTATTTTTAGTTATTTGAGGGTTTTTAATATCGCTGATCAATAATCAGTAAGTATTAATATGAAATCAAACAAAAAAAAAATTGACGAAACTTGATAGTTTCTTATATATTGAGACTAATTGGCGCAAAAAATTTTCGACTCACAAAACACTTTATTTTTAGTTATTTGAGGGTTTTTAATATCGCTGATCAATAATCAGTAAGTATTAATATGAAATCAAACAAAAAAAAATTGACTTAACTTGATAGTGTCTTATATATTGAGACTTAAAGACGCAAAAAATTTTCGACTCACAAAACACTTTATTTTTAGTTATTTGAAGGTTTTTAATATCGCTGATCAATAATCAGTAAGTATTAATATGAAATCAAATAAAAAAAATTTGACTAAACTTGATAGTGTCTTATATATTGAGACTTAAAGACGCAAAAAATTTTCGACTCACAAAACACTTTATTTTTAGTTATTTGAGGGTTTTTAATATCGCTGATCAATAATCAGTAAGTATTAATATGAAATCAAACAAAAAAAATTGACAAAGCTTGATAGTTTCTTATATATTGAGACTAATTGGCGCAAAAAATTTTCGACTAACAAAACACTTTATTTTTAGTTATTTGAGGGTTTTTAATATCGCTGATCAATAATCAGTAAGTATTATTATGAAATCAAACAACAAAAAATTGACTAAACTTGATATTGTCTTATATATTGAGACTTAAAAACGTCAAAAATTTGCGACTTACAAAACACTTTATTTTTAGTTATTTGAGGGTTTTTAATATCGCTGATCAATAATCAGTAAGTATTAATATGAAATCAAATAAAAAAAAATTTACGAAACTTGAAAGTTTCCAATATATTGAGACTTAAAGACGCAAAAAATTTTCGACTAACAAAACACTTTATTTTTAGTTATTTGAGGGTTTTTAATATCGCTGATCAATAATCAGTAAGTATTAATATGAAATCAAACAACAAAAAATTGACTAAACTTGATATTGTCTTATATATTGAGACTTAAATACGTCAAAAATTTTCGACTTACAAAACACTTTATTTTTAGTTATTTGAGGGTTTTTAATATCGCTTATCAATAATCAGTAAGTATTAATATGAAATCAAACAAAAAAAATTGAATAAACTTGATGGTGTCTTATATATTGAGACTTAAAGACGCAAAAAATTTTCGACTCACAAAACATTTTATTTTTAGTTATTTGAGGGTTTTTAATATCGCTGATCAATAATCAGTAAGTATAAATATGAAATCAAACAAAAAAAAATTGACGAAACTTGATAGTTTCTTATATATTGAGACTAATTGGCGCAAAAAATTTTCGACTCACAAAACACTTTATTTTTAGTTATTTGAGGGTTTTTAATATCGCTGATCAATAATCAGTAAGTATAAATATGAAATCAAACAAAAAAAATTGAATAAACTTGATAGTGTCTTATACATGACGCCAAAAGTTTTCGACTCACAAAACACTTTATTTTTAGTTATTTGAGGGGTTTTAATATCGCTTATCAATAATAAGTAAGTATTAATATGAAATCAAACAAAAAAAATTTGACTTAACTTGATAGTGTCTTATATATTGAGACTTAAAGACGCAAAAAATTTTCGACTCACAAAACACTTTATTTTTAGTTATTTGAGGGTTTTTAATATCGCTGATCAATAATCAGTAAGTATTAATATGAAATCAAACAACAAAAAATTGACGAAACTTGATAGTTGTTTATATTGAGACGAAAATTCGCAAAAGATTTTCGACTCACAAAACACTTTATTTTTAGTTATTTGAGGGTTTTTAATATTGCTGATCAATAATCAGTAAGTATTAATATGAAATCAAACAACAAAAAATTGACGAAACTTGATAGTTTCTTATATATTGAGACTAATTGGCGCAAAAAATTTTCGACTCACAAAACACTTTATTTTTAGTTATTTGAGGGTTTTTAATATCGCTGATCAATAATCAGTAAGTATTAATATGAAATCAAACAAAAAAAAATTGACGAAACTTGAAAGTTTCCAATATATTGAGACTTAAAGACGCAAAAAATTTTCGACTCACAAAACACTTTATTTTTAGTTATTTGAGGGTTTTTAATATCGCTGATCAATAATCAGTAAGTATTAATATGAAATCAAACAAACAAAATTTGACTAAACTTGATAGTGTCTTATATATTGAGACTTAAAGACGCCAAAAATTTTCGACTCACAAAACATTTTATTTTTAGTTATTTGAGGGTTTTTAATATCGCTGATCAATAATCAGTAAGTATTAATATGAAATCAAACAAAAAAAAATTGACTAAACTTGATAGTGTCTTATATATTGAGACTTAAAGACGCAAAAAATTTTCGACTCACAAAACACTTTATTTTTAGTTATTTGAGGGTTTTTAATATCGCTGATCAATAATCAGTAAGTATTAATATGAAATCAAACAAAAAAAATTTGACTTAACTTGATAGTGTCTTATATATTGAGACTTAAAGACGCAAAAAATTTTCGACTCACAAAACACTTTATTTTTAGTTATTTGAGGGTTTTTAATATCGCTGATCAATAATCAGTAAGTATTAATATGAAATCAAACAAAAAAAAATTGACGAAACTTGATAGTTTCTTATATATTGAGACTAATTGGCGCAAAAAATTTTCGACTCACAAAACACTTTATTTTTAGTTATTTGAGGGTTTTTAATATCGCTGATCAATAATCAGTAAGTATTAATATGAAATCAAACAAAAAAAAATTTACAAAACTTGATAGTGTCTTATATATTGAGACTTAAAGACGCAAAAAATTTTCGACTCACAAAACACTTTATTTTTAGTTATTTGAGGGTTTTTAATATCGCTGATCAATAATCATAAGTATTAATATGAAATCAAACAAAAAAAAATTGACGAAACTTGATAGTTTCTTATATATTGAGACTAATTGGCGCAAAAAATTTTCGACTCACAAAACACTTTATTTTTAGTTATTTGAGGGTTTTTAATATCGCTGATCAATAATCAGTAAGTATTAATATGAAATCAAACAAAAAAAATTGACTAAACTTGATAGTGTCTTATATATTGAGACTTAAAGACGCAAAAAATTTTCGACTCACAAAACACTTTATTTTTAGGTATTTGAGGGTTTTTAATATCGCTGATCAATAATCAGTAAGTATTAATATGAAATCAAACAAAAAAAAATTGACAAAACTTGATAGTTTCTTATATATTGAGACTTATTGGGGCAAAACATTTTCGACTCACAAAACACTTTATTTTTAGTTATTTGAGGGTTTTTAATATCGCTGATCAATAATCAGTAAGTATTAATATGAAATCAAACAAAAAAATTTTGACTAAACTTGATAGTGTCTTATATATTGAGACTTAAAGACGCCAAAAATTTTCGACTCACAAAACATTTTATTTTTAGTTATTTGAGGGTTTTTAATATCGCTGATCAATAATCAGTAAGTATTAATATGAAATCAAACAAAAAAAAATTGACGAAACTTGATAGTTTCTTATATATTGAGACTAATTGGCGCAAAAAATTTTCGTTTCACAAAACACTTTATTTTTAGTTATTTGAGGGTTTTTAATATCGCTGATCAATAATCAGTAAGTATAAATATGAAATCAAACAAAAAAAAATTGACGAAACTTGATAGTTTCTTATATATTGAGACTAATTGGCGCAAAAAATTTTCGTTTCACAAAACACTTAATTTTTAGTTATTTGAGGGTTTTTAATATCGCTGATCAATAATCAGTAAGTATAAATATGAAATCAAACAAAAAAAATTGAATAAACTTCATAGTGTCTTATACATGACGCCAAAAGTTTTCGACTATATTTTCGACTATATTGAGTCTTATATATTGAGACTTAAAGACGCAAAAAATTTTCGACTCACAAAACACTTTATTTTTAGTTATTTGAGGGTTTTTAATATCGCTGATCAATAATCAGTAAGTATTAATATGAAATCAAACAAAAAAAAATTGACGAAACTTGATAGTTTCTTATATATTGAGACTAATTGGCGCAAAAAATTTTCGACTCACAAAACACTTTATTTTTAGTTATTTGACGGTTTTTAATATCGCTGATCAATAATCAGTAAGTATTAATATGAAATCAAACAAAAAAAATTTGACTTAACTTGATAGTGTCTTATATATTGAGACTTAAAGACGCAAAAAATTTTCGACTCACAAAACACTTTATTTTTAGTTATTTGAAGGTTTTTAATATCGCTGATAAATAATCAGTAAGTATTAATATGAAATCAAACAAAAAAAATTGAATAAACTTGATAGTGTCTTGTATATTGCGACTTAAAGACGCAAAAAATTTTCGACTTACAAAACACTTTATTTTTAGTTATTTGAGGGTTTTTGATATCGCTGATCAATAATCAGTAAGTATTAATATGAAATCAAACAAAAAAAAATTGACGAAACTTGATAGTTTCTTATATATTGAGACTAATTGGCGCAAAAAAATTTCGACTCACAAAACACTGTATTTTTAGTTATTTGAGGGTTTTTAATATCGCTGATCAATAATCAGTAAGTATTAATATGAAATCAAACAAAAAAAAATTGACGAAACTTGATAGTTTCTTATATATTGAGACTAATTGGCGCAAAAAATTTTCGACTCACAAAACACTTTATTTTTAGTTATTTGAGGGTTTTTAATATCGCTGATCAATAATAAGTAAGTATTAATATGAAATCAAACAAAAAAAATTTGACTTAACTTGAAAGTGTCTTATATATTGAGACTTAAAGACGCAAAAAATTTTCGACTCACAAAACACTTTATTTTTAGTTATTTGAAGGTTTTTAATATCGCTGATCAATAATCAGTAAGTATTAATATGAAATCAAATAAAAAAAATTGACTAAACTTGATAGTGTCTTATATATTGAGACTTAAAGACGCAAAAAATTTTCGACTCACAAAACACTTTATTTTTAGTTATTTGAGGGTTTTTAATATCGCTGATAAATAATCAGTAAGTATTAATATGAAATCAAACAAAAAAAAATTGACGAAACTTGATAGTGTCTTATATATTGAGACTTAAAGACGCAAAAAATTTTCGACTCACAAAACACTTTATTTTTAGTTATTTGAGGGTTTTTAATATCGCTGATCAATAATCAGTAAGTATTAATATGAAATCAAACAAAAAAAAAATTGACGAAACTTGATAGTTTCTTATATATTGAGACTAATTGGCGCAAAAAATTTTCGACTCACAAAACACTTTATTTTTAGTTATTTGAGGGTTTTTAATATCGCTGATCAATAATCAGTAAGTATTAATATGAAATCAAACAAAAAAAATTTGACTTAACTTGATAGTGTCTTATATATTGAGACTTAAAGACGCAAAAAATTTTCGACTCACAAAACACTTTATTTTTAGTTATTTGAAGGTTTTTAATATCGCTGATCAATAATCAGTAAGTATTAATATGAAATCAAATAAAAAAAATTTGACTAAACTTGATAGTGTCTTATATATTGAGACTTAAAGACGCAAAAAATTTTCGACTCACAAAACACTTTATTTTTAGTTATTTGAGGGTTTTTAATATCGCTGATCAATAATCAGTAAGTATTAATATGAAATCAAACAAAAAAAAATTGACGAAACTTGATAGTTTCTTATATATTGAGACTAATTGGCGCAAAAAATTTCCGACTCACAAAACACTTTATTTTTAGTTATTTGAGGGTTTTTAATATCGCTGATCAATAATCAGTAAGTATTAATATGAAATCAAACAAAAAAAATTGACAAAGCTTGATAGTTTCTTATATATTGAGACTAATTGGCGCAAAAAATTTTCGACTAACAAAACACTTTATTTTTAGTTATTTGAGGGTTTTTAATATCGCTGATCAATAATCAGTAAGTATTATTATGAAATCAAACAACAAAAAATTGACTAAACTTGATATTGTCTTATATATTGAGACTTAAAAACGTCAAAAATTTGCGACTTACAAAACACTTTATTTTTAGTTATTTGAGGGTTTTTAATATCGCTGATCAATAATCAGTAAGTATTAATATGAAATCAAATAAAAAAAAATTTACGAAACTTGAAAGTTTCCAATATATTGAGACTTAAAGACGCAAAAAATTTTCGACTAACAAAACACTTTATTTTTAGTTATTTGAGGGTTTTTAATATCGCTGATCAATAATCAGTAAGTATTAATATGAAATCAAACAACAAAAAATTGACTAAACTTGATATTGTCTTATATATTGAGACTTAAATACGTCAAAAATTTTCGACTTACAAAACACTTTATTTTTAGTTATTTGAGGGTTTTTAATATCGCTTATCAATAATCAGTAAGTATTAATATGAAATCAAACAAAACAAATTGAATAAACTTGATGGTGTCTTATATATTGAGACTTAAAGACGCAAAAAATTTTCGACTCACAAAACATTTTATTTTTAGTTATTTGAGGGTTTTTAATATCGCTGATCAATAATCAGTAAGTATAAATATGAAATCAAACAAAAAAAAATTGACGAAACTTGATAGTTTCTTATATATTGAGACTAATTGGCGCAAAAAATTTTCGACTCACAAAACACTTTATTTTTAGTTATTTGAGGGTTTTTAATATCGCTGATCAATAATCAGTAAGTACAAATATGAAATCAAACAAAAAAAAATTGACTAAACTTGATAGTGTCTTATATATTGAGACTTAAAGACGCAAAAAATTTTCGACTCACAAAACATTTTATTTTTAGTAATTTGAGGGTTTTTAATATCGCTGATCAATAATCAGTAAGTATTAATATGAAATCAAACAAAAAAAATTGAATAAACTTGATAGTGTCTTATATATTGCAACTTAAAGACGCAAAAAATTATCGACTTACAAAACACTTTATTTTTAGTTATTTGAGGGTTTTTAATATCGCTGATCAATAATCAGTAAGTATTAATATGAAATCAAACAAAAAAAAATTGACGAAACTTGATAGTTTCTTATATATTGAGACTAATTGGCGCAAAAAATTTTCGTTTCTCAAAACACTTAATTTTTAGTTATTTGAGGGTTTTTAATATCGCTGATCAATAATCAGTAAGTATAAATATGAAATCAAACAAAAAAAATTGAATAAACTTGATAGTGTCTTATACATGACGCAAAAAGTTTTCGACTCACAAAACACTTTATTTTTAGTTATTTGAGGGGTTTTAATATCGCTTATCAATAATAAGTAAGTATTAATATGAAATCAAACAAAAAAAATTTGACTAAACTTGATAGTGTCTTATATATTGAGACTTAAAGACGCAAAAAATTTTCGACTCACAAAACACTTTATTTTTAGTTATTTGAGGGTTTTTAATATCGCTGATCAATAATCAGTAAGTATTAATATGAAATCAAACAACAAAAAATTGACGAAACTTGATAGTTGTTTATATTGAGACGAAAATTCGCAAAAAATTTTCGACTCACAAAACACTTTATTTTTAGTTATTTGAGGGTTTTTAATATTGCTGATCAATAATCAGTAAGTATTAATATGAAATCAAACAACAAAAAATTGACGAAACTTGATAGTTTCTTATATATTGAGACTTAAAGACGCCAAAAATTTTCGACTCACAAAACATTTTATTTTTAGTTATTTGAGGGTTTTTAATATCGCTGATCAATAATCAGTAAGTATTAATATGAAATCAAACAAAAAAAAATTGACGAAACTTGATAGTTTCTTATATATTGAGACTAATTGGCGCAAAAAATTTTCGACTCACAAAACACTTTATTTTTAGTTATTTGAGGGTTTTTAATATCGCTGATCAATAATCAGTAAGTATTAATATGAAATCAAACAAAAAAAATTGACGAAACTTGAAAGTTTCCAATATATTGAGACTTAAAGACGCAAAAAATTTTCGACTCACAAAACACTTTATTTTTAGTTATTTGAGGGTTTTTAATATCGCTGATCAATAATCAGTAAGTATTAATATGAAATCAAACAAACAAAATTTGACTTAACTTGATAGTGTCTTATATATTGAGACTTAAAGACGCAAAAAATTTTCGACTCACAAAACACTTTATTTTTAGTTATTTGAGGGTTTTTAATATCGCTGATCAATAATCAGTAAGTATTAATATGAAATCAAACAAAAAAAAATTGACGAAACTTGATAGTTTCTTATATATTGAGACTAATTGGCGCAAAAAATTTTCGACTCACAAAACACTTTATTTTTAGTTATTTGAGGGTTTTTAATATCGCTGATCAATAATCAGTAAGTATTAATATGAAATCAAACAAAAAAAAATTTACAAAACTTGATAGTGTCTTATATATTGAGACTTAAAGACGCAAAAAATTTTCGACTCACAAAACACTTTATTTTTAGTTATTTGAGGGTTTTTAATATCGCTGATCAATAATCATAAGTATTAATATGAAATCAAACAAAAAAAAATTGACGAAACTTGATAGTTTCTTATATATTGAGACTAATTGGCGCAAAAAATTTTCGACTCACAAAACACTTTATTTTTAGTTATTTGAGGGTTTTTAATATCGCTGATCAATAATCAGTAAGTATTAATATGAAATCAAACAAAAAAAATTGACTAAACTTGATAGTGTCTTATATATTGAGACTTAAAGACGCAAAAAATTTTCGACTCACAAAACACTTTATTTTTAGGTATTTGAGGGTTTTTAATATTGCTGATCAATAATCAGTAAGTATTAATATGAAATCAAACAAAAAAAAATTGACAAAACTTGATAGTTTCTTATATATTGAGACTTATTGGGGCAAAACATTTTCGACTCACAAAACACTTTATTTTTAGTTATTTGAGGGTTTTTAATATCGCTGATCAATAATCAGTAAGTATTAATATGAAATCAAACAAAAAAAATTTGACTAAACTTGATAGTGTCTTATATATTGAGACTTAAAGACGCCAAAAATTTTCGTTTCACAAAACACTTTATTTTTAGTTATTTGAGGGTTTTTAATATCGCTGATCAATAATCAGTAAGTATAAATATGAAATCAAACAAAAAAAAATTGACGAAACTTGATAGTTTCTTATATATTGAGACTAATTGGCGCAAAAAATTTTCGTTTCACAAAACACTTAATTTTTAGTTATTTGAGGGTTTTTAATATCGCTGATCGATAATCAGTAAGTATAAATATGAAATCAAACAAAAAAAATTGAATAAACTTCATAGTGTCTTATACATGACGCCAAAAGTTTTCGACTATATTTTCGACTATATTGAGTCTTATATATTGAGACTTAAAGACGCAAAAAATTTTCGACTCACAAAACACTTTATTTTTAGTTATTTGAGGGTTTTTAATATCGCTGATCAATAATCAGTAAGTATTAATATGAAATCAAACAAAAAAAAATTGACGAAACTTGATAGTTTCTTATATATTGAGACTAATTGGCGCAAAAAATTTTCGACTCACAAAACACTTTATTTTTAGTTATTTGACGGTTTTTAATATCGCTGATCAATAATCAGTAAGTATTAATATGAAATCAAACAAAAAAAAATTGACGAAACTTGATAGTTTCTTATATATTGAGACTTAAAGACGCAAAAAATTTTCGACTCACAAAACACTTTATTTTTAGTTATTTGAAGGTTTTTAATATCGCTGATAAATAATCAGTAAGTATTAATATGAAATCAAACAAAAAAAATTGAATAAACTTGATAGTGTCTTGTATATTGCGACTTAAAGACGCAAAAAATTTTCGACTTACAAAACACTTTATTTTTAGTTATTTGAGGGTTTTTGATATCGCTGATCAATAATCAGTAAGTATTAATTTGAAATCAAACAAAAAAAAATTGACGAAACTTGATAGTTTCTTATATATTGAGACTAATTGGCGCAAAAAAATTTCGACTCACAAAACACTGTATTTTTAGTTATTTGAGGGTTTTTAATATCGCTGATCAATAATAAGTAAGTATTAATATGAAATCAAACAAAAAAAATTAGACTTAACTTGATAGTGTCTTATATATTGAGACTTAAAGACGCAAAAAATTTTCGACTCACAAAACACTTTATTTTTAGTTATTTGAAGGTTTTTAATATCGCTGATCAATAATCAGTAAGTATTAATATGAAATCAAATAAAAAAAAATTGACTAAACTTGATAGTGTCTTATATATTGAGACTTAAAGACGCAAAAAATTTTCGACTCACAAAACACTTTATTTTTAGTTATTTGAGGGTTTTTAATATCGCTGATCAATAATCAGTAAGTATTAATATGAAATCAAACAAAAAAAAATTGACGAAACTTGATAGTTTCTTATATATTGAGACTAATTGGCGCAAAAAATTTTCGACTCACAAAACACTTTATTTTTAGTTATTTGAGGGTTTTTAATATCGCTGATCAATAATCAGTAAGTATTAATATGAAATCAAACAAAAAAAAATTGACGAAACTTGATAGTTTCTTATATATTGAGACTTATTGGCGCAAAAAATTTTAGACTCACAAAACACTTTATTTTTAGTTATTTGAGGGTTTTTAATATCGCTGATCAATAATCAGTAAGTATAAATATGAAATCAAACAAAAAAAAATTGACAAAACTTGATAGTTTCTTATATATTGAGACTAATTGGCGCAAAACATTTTCGACTCACAAAACACTTTATTTTTAGTTATTTGAGGGTTTTTAATATCGCTGATCAATAATCAGTAAGTATTAATATGAAATCAAACAAAAAAAAATTGACGAAACTTGATAGTTTCTTATATATTGAGACTAATTGGCGCAAAAAATTTTCGTTTCACAAAACACTTTATTTTTAGTTATTTGAGGGTTTTTAATATCGCTGATCAATAATCAGTAAGTATAAATATGAAATCAAACAAAAAAAAATTGACGAAACTTGATAGTTTCTTATATATTGAGACTAATTGGCGCAAAAAATTTTCGTTTCACAAAACACTTAATTTTTAGTTATTTGAAGGTTTTTAATATCGCTGATCAATAATCAGTAAGTATAAATATGAAATCAAACAAAAAAAATTGAATAAACTTCATAGTGTCTTATACATGACGCCAAAAGTTTTCGACTATATTTTCGACTATATTGAGTCTTATATATTGAGACTTAAAGACGCAAAAAATTTTCGACTCACAAAACACTTTATTTTTAGTTATTTGAGGGTTTTTAATATCGCTGATCAATAATCAGTAAGTATTAATATGAAATCAAACAAAAAAAAATTGACGAAACTTGATAGTTTCTTATATATTGAGACTAATTGGCGCAAAAAATTTTCGACTCACAAAACACTTTATTTTTAGTTATTTGACGGTTTTTAATATCGCTGATCAATAATCAGTAAGTATTAATATGAAATCAAACAAAAAAAATTTGACTTAACTTGATAGTGTCTTATATATTGAGACTTAAAGACGCAAAAAATTTTCGACTCACAAAACACTTTATTTTTAGTTATTTGAAGGTTTTTAATATCGCTGATAAATAATCAGTAAGTATTAATATGAAATCAAACAAAAAAAATTGAATAAACTTGATAGTGTCTTGTATATTGCGACTTAAAGACGCAAAAAATTTTCGACTTACAAAACACTTTATTTTTAGTTATTTGAGGGTTTTTGATATCGCTGATCAATAATCAGTAAGTATTAATATGAAATCAAACAAAAAAAAATTGACGAAACTTGATAGTTTCTTATATATTGAGACTAATTGGCGCAAAAAAATTTCGACTCACAAAACACTGTATTTTTAGTTATTTGAGGGTTTTTAATATCGCTGATCAATAATAAGTAAGTATTAATATGAAATCAAACAAAAAAAATTAGACTTAACTTGATAGTGTCTTATATATTGAGACTTAAAGACGCAAAAAATTTTCGACTCACAAAACACTTTATTTTTAGTTATTTGAAGGTTTTTAATATCGCTGATCAATAATCAGTAAGTATTAATATGAAATCAAATAAAAAAAAATTGACTAAACTTGATAGTGTCTTATATATTGAGACTTAAAGACGCAAAAAATTTTCGACTCACAAAACACTTTATTTTTAGTTATTTGAGGGTTTTTAATATCGCTGATCAATAATCAGTAAGTATTAATATGAAATCAAACAAAAAAAAATTGACGAAACTTGATAGTTTCTTATATATTGAGACTAATTGGCGCAAAAAATTTTCGACTCACAAAACACTTTATTTTTAGTTATTTGAGGGTTTTTAATATCGCTGATCAATAATCAGTAAGTATTTATATGAAATCAAACAAAAAAAAATTGACAAAACTTGATAGTTTCTTATATATTGAGACTAATTGGCGCAAAACATTTTCGACTCACAAAACACTTTATTTTTAGTTATTTGAGGGTTTTTAATATCGCTGATCAATAATCAGTAAGTATTAATATGAAATCAAACAAAAAAAAATTGACGAAACTTGATAGTTTCTTATATATTGAGACTAATTGGCGCAAAAAATTTTCGACTCACAAAACACTTTATTTTTAGTTATTTGAGGGTTTTTAATATCGCTGATCAATAATCAGTAAGTATTAATATGAAATCAAACAAAAAAAAAATTACAAAACTTGATAGTGTCTTATATATTGAGACTTAAAGACGCAAAAAATTTTCGACTCACAAAACACTTTATTTTTAGTTATTTGAGGGTTTTTAATATCGCTGATCAATAATCAGTAAGTATTAATATGAAATCAAACAAAAAAAAATTGACGAAACTTGATAGTTTCTTATATATTGAGACTAATTGGCGCAAAAAATTTTCGACTCACAAAACACTTTATTTTTAGTTATTTGAGGGTTTTTAATATCGCTGATCAATAATCAGAAAGTATTAATATGAAATCAAACAAAAAAAAATTGACTAAACTTGATAGTGTCTTATATATTGAGACTTAAAGACGCAAAAAATTTTCGACTCACAAAACACTTTATTTTTAGGAATTTGAGGGTTTTTAATATCGCTGATCAATAATCAGTAAGTATTAATATGAAATCAAACAAAAAAAAATTGACAAAACTTGATAGTTTCTTATATATTGAGACTAATTGGCGCAAAAAATTTTCGACTCACAAAACACTTTATTTTTAGTTATTTGAGGGTTTTTAATATCGCTGATCAATAATCAGTAAGTATTAATATGAAATCAAACAAAAAAAAATTGACGAAACTTGATAGTTTCTTATATATTGAGACTTATTGGCGCAAAAAATTTTCGACTCACAAAACACTTTATTTTTAGTTATTTGAGGGTTTTTAATATCGCTGATCAATAATCAGTAAGTATAAATATGAAATCAAACAAAAAAAAATTGACAAAACTTGATAGTTTCTTATATATTGAGACTAATTGGCGCAAAACATTTTCGACTCACAAAACACTTTATTTTTAGTTATTTGAGGGTTTTTAATATCGCTGATCAATAATCAGTAAGTATTAATATGAAATCAAACAAAAAAAAATTGACGAAACTTGATAGTTTCTTATATATTGAGACTAATTGGCGCAAAAAATTTTCGACTCACAAAACACTTTATTTTTAGTTATTTGAGGGTTTTTAATATCGCTGATCAATAATCAGTAAGTATTAATATGAAATCAAACAAAAAAAAATTTACAAAACTTGATAGTGTCTTATATATTGAGACTTAAATACGCAAAAAATTTTCGACTCACAAAACACTTTATTTTTAGTTATTTGAAGGTTTTTAATATCGCTGATCAATAATCAGTAAGTATAAATATGAAATCAAACAAAAAAAAATTGACAAAACTTGATAGTTTCTTATATATTGAGACTAATTGGCGCAAAAAATTTTCGACTCACAAAACATTTTATTTTTAGTTATTTGAGGGTTTTTAATATCGCTGATCAATAATCAGTAAGTATTAATATGAAATCAAACAAACTTGATAGTTTCTTATATATTGAGACTTATTGGCGCAAAAAATTTTAGACTCACAAAACACTTTATTTTTAGTTATTTGAGGGTTTTTAATATCGCTGATCAATAATCAGTAAGTATAAATATGAAATCAAACAAAAAAAAATTGACAAAACTTGATAGTTTCTTATATATTGAGACTAATTGGCGCAAAAAATTTTCGACTCACAAAACACTTTATTTTTAGTTATTTGAGGGTTTTTAATATCGCTGATCAATAATCAGAAAGTATTAATATGAAATCAAACAAAAAAAAATTGACAAAACTTGATAGTTTCTTATATATTGAGACTAATTGGCGCAAAATATTTTCGACTCACAAAACACTTTATTTTTAGTTATTTGAGGGTTTTTAATATCGCTGATCGATAATCAGTAAGTATTAATATGAAATCAAACAAAAAAAAATTGACGAAACTTGATAGTTTCTTATATATTGAGACTAATTGGCGCAAAAAATTTTCGACTCACAAAACATTTTATTTTTAGTTATTTGAGGGTTTTTAATATCGCTGATCAATAATCAGTAAGTATTAATATGAAATCAAACAAACTTGATAGTTTCTTATATATTGAGACTTATTGGCGCAAAAAATTTTAGACTCACAAAACACTTTATTTTTAGTTATTTGAGGGTTTTTAATATCGCTGATCAATAATCAGTAAGTATAAATATGAAATCAAACAAAAAAAAATTGACAAAACTTGATAGTTTCTTATATATTGAGACTAATTGGCGCAAAACATTTTCGACTCACAAAACACTTTATTTTTAGTTATTTGAGGGTTTTTAATATCGCTGATCAATAATCAGTAAGTATTAATATGAAATCAAACAAAAAAAAATTGACGAAACTTGATAGTTTCTTATATATTGAGACTAATTGGCGCAAAAAATTTTCGACTCACAAAACACTTTATTTTTAGTTATTTGAGGGTTTTTAATATCGCTGATCAATAATCAGTAAGTATTAATATGAAATCAAACAAAAAAAAAATTACAAAACTTGATAGTGTCTTATATATTGAGACTTAACGACGCAAAAAATTTTCGACTCACAAAACACTTTATTTTTAGTTATTTGAGGGTTTTTAATATCGCTGATCAATAATCAGTAAGTATTAATATGAAATCAAACAAAAAAAAATTGACGAAACTTGATAGTTTCTTATATATTGAGACTAATTGGCGCAAAAAATTTTCGACTCACAAAACACTTTATTTTTAGTTATTTGAGGGTTTTTAATATCGCTGATCAATAATCAGAAAGTATTAATATGAAATCAAACAAAAAAAAATTGACTAAACTTGATAGTGTCTTATATATTGAGACTTAAAGACGCAAAAAATTTTCGACTCACAAAACACTTTATTTTTAGGAATTTGAGGGTTTTTAATATCGCTGATCAATAATCAGTAAGTATTAATATGAAATCAAACAAAAAAAAATTGACAAAACTTGATAGTTTCTTATATATTGAGACTAATTGGCGCAAAAAATTTTCGACTCACAAAACACTTTATTTTTAGTTATTTGAGGGTTTTTAATATCGCTGATCAATAATCAGTAAGTATTAATATGAAATCAAACAAAAAAAAATTGACGAAACTTGATAGTTTCTTATATATTGAGACTTATTGGCGCAAAAAATTTTAGACTCACAAAACACTTTATTTTTAGTTATTTGAGGGTTTTTAATATCGCTGATCAATAATCAGTAAGTATAAATATGAAATCAAACAAAAAAAAATTGACAAAACTTGATAGTTTCTTATATATTGAGACTAATTGGCGCAAAACATTTTCGACTCACAAAACACTTTATTTTTAGTTATTTGAGGGTTTTTAATATCGCTGATCAATAATCAGTAAGTATTAATATGAAATCAAACAAAAAAAAATTGACGAAACTTGATAGTTTCTTATATATTGAGACTAATTGGCGCAAAAAATTTTCGACTCACAAAACACTTTATTTTTAGTTATTTGAGGGTTTTTAATATCGCTGATCAATAATCAGTAAGTATTAATATGAAATCAAACAAAAAAAAATTTACAAAACTTGATAGTGTCTTATATATTGAGACTTAAATACGCAAAAAATTTTCGACTCACAAAACACTTTATTTTTAGTTATTTGAAGGTTTTTAATATCGCTGATCAATAATCAGTAAGTATTAATATGAAATCAAACAAAAAAAAAATTACAAAACTTGATAGTGTCTTATATATTGAGACTTAAAGACGCAAAAAATTTTCGACTCACAAAACACTTTATTTTTAGTTATTTGAGGGTTTTTAATATCGCTGATCAATAATCAGTAAGTATTAATATGAAATCAAACAAAAAAAAATTGACGAAACTTGATAGTTTCTTATATATTGAGACTAATTGGCGCAAAAAATTTTCGACTCACAAAACACTTTATTTTTAGTTATTTGAGGGTTTTTAATATCGCTGATCAATAATCAGAAAGTATTAATATGAAATCAAACAAAAAAAAATTGACTAAACTTGATAGTGTCTTATATATTGAGACTTAAAGACGCAAAAAATTTTCGACTCACAAAACACTTTATTTTTAGGAATTTGAGGGTTTTTAATATCGCTGATCAATAATCAGTAAGTATTAATATGAAATCAAACAAAAAAAAATTGACAAAACTTGATAGTTTCTTATATATTGAGACTAATTGGCGCCAAATATTTTCGACTCACAAAACACTTTATTTTTAGTTATTTGAGGGTTTTTAATATCGCTGATCGATAATCAGTAAGTATTAATATGAAATCAAACAAAAAAAAAATTACAAAACTTGATAGTGTCTTATATATTGAGACTTAAAGACGCAAAAAATTTTCGACTCACAAAACACTTTATTTTTAGGTATTTGAGGGTTTTTAATATCGCTGATCAATAATCAGTAAGTATTAATATGAAATCAAACAAAAAAAAATTGACAAAACTTGATAGTTTCTTATATATTGAGACTAATTGGCGCAAAACATTTTCGACTCACAAAACACTTTATTTTTAGTTATTTGAGGGTTTTTAATATCGCTGATCAATAATCAGTAAGTATTAATATGAAATCAAACAAAAAAAAATTGACGAAACTTGATAGTTTCTTATATATTGAGACTAATTGGCGCAAAAAATTTTTGGCTCACAAAACACTTTATTTTTAGTTATTTGAGGGTTTTTAATATCGCTGATCAATAATCAGTAAGTATTAATATGAAATCAAACAAAAAAAAATTTACAAAACTTGATAGTGTCTTATATATTGAGACTTAAAGACGCAAAAAATTTTCGATTCACAAAACACTTTATTTTTAGTTATTTGAGGGTTTTAATATCGCTGATCAATAATCAGTAAGTATTAATATGAAATCAAACAAAAAAAAATTGACGAAACTTGATAGTTTCTTATATATTGAGACTAATTGGCGCAAAAAATTTTCGACTCACAAAACACTTTATTTTTAGTTATTTGAGGGTTTTTAATATCGCTGATCAATAATCAGTAAGTATAAATATGAAATCAAACAAAAAAAAATTGACAAAACTTGATAGTTTCTTATATATTGAGACTAATTGGCGCAAAACATTTTCGACTCACAAAACACTTTATTTTTAGTTATTTGAGGGTTTTTAATATCGCTGATCAATAATCAGTAAGTATTAATATGAAATCAAACAAAAAAAATTTGACTAAACTTGATAGTGTCTTATATATTGAGACTTAAAGACGCCAAAAATTTTCGACTCACAAAACATTTTATTTTTAGTTATTTGAGGGTTTTTAATATCGCTGATCAATAATCAGTAAGTATTAATATGAAATCAAACAAAAAAAAATTGACGAAACTTGATAGTTTCTTATATATTGAGACTAATTGGCGCAAAAAATTTTCGTTTCACAAAACACTTTATTTTTAGTTATTTGAGGGTTTTTAATATCGCTGATCAATAATCAGTAAGTATAAATATGAAATCAAACAAAAAAAAATTGACGAAACTTGATAGTTTCTTATATATTGAGACTAATTGGCGCAAAAAATTTTCGTTTCACAAAACACTTAATTTTTAGTTATTTGAGGGTTTTTAATATCGCTGATCAATAATCAGTAAGTATAAATATGAAATCAAACAAAAAAAATTGAATAAACTTCATAGTGTCTTATACATGACGCCAAAAGTTTTCGACTATATTTTCGACTATATTGAGTCTTATATATTGAGACTTAAAGACGCAAAAAATTTTCGACTCACAAAACACTTTATTTTTAGTTATTTGAGGGTTTTTAATATCGCTGATCAATAATCAGTAAGTATTAATATGAAATCAAACAAAAAAAAATTGACGAAACTTGATAGTTTCTTATATATTGAGACTTATTGGCGCAAAAAATTTTCGACTCACAAAACACTTTATTTTTAGTTATTTGACGGTTTTTAATATCGCTGATCAATAATCAGTAAGTATTAATATGAAATCAAACAAAAAAAAATTGACTTAACTTGATAGTGTCTTATATATTGAGACTTAAAGACGCAAAAAATTTTCGACTCACAAAACACTTTATTTTTAGTTATTTGAAGGTTTTTAATATCGCTGATAAATAATCAGTAAGTATTAATATGAAATCAAACAAAAAAAATTGAATAAACTTGATAGTGTCTTGTATATTGCGACTTAAAGACGCAAAAAATTTTCGACTTACAAAACACTTTATTTTTAGTTATTTGAGGGTTTTTGATATCGCTGATCAATAATCAGTAAGTATTAATATGAAATCAAACAAAAAAAAATTGACGAAACTTGATAGTTTCTTATATATTGAGACTAATTGGCGCAAAAAAATTTCGACTCACAAAACACTGTATTTTTAGTTATTTGAGGGTTTTTAATATCGCTGATCAATAATAAGTAAGTATTAATATGAAATCAAACAAAAAAAATTAGACTTAACTTGATAGTGTCTTATATATTGAGACTTAAAGACGCAAAAAATTTTCGACTCACAAAACACTTTATTTTTAGTTATTTGAAGGTTTTTAATATCGCTGATCAATAATCAGTAAGTATTAATATGAAATCAAATAAAAAAAAATTGACTAAACTTGATAGTGTCTTATATATTGAGACTTAAAGACGCAAAAAATTTTCGACTCACAAAACACTTTATTTTTAGTTATTTGAGGGTTTTTAATATCGCTGATCAATAATCAGTAAGTATTAATATGAAATCAAACAAAAAAAAATTGACGAAACTTGATAGTTTCTTATATATTGAGACTAATTGGCGCAAAAAATTTTCGACTCACAAAACACTTTATTTTTAGTTATTTGAGGGTTTTTAATATCGCTGATCAATAATCAGTAAGTATTAATATGAAATCAAACAAAAAAAAATTGACGAAACTTGATAGTTTCTTATATATTGAGACTTATTGGCGCAAAAAATTTTAGACTCACAAAACACTTTATTTTTAGTTATTTGAGGGTTTTTAATATCGCTGATCAATAATCAGTAAGTATTAATATGAAATCAAATAAAAAAAAATTGACTAAACTTGATAGTGTCTTATATATTGAGACTTAAAGACGCAAAAAATTTTCGACTCACAAAACACTTTATTTTTAGTTATTTGAGGGTTTTTAATATCGCTGATCAATAATCAGTAAGTATTAATATGAAATCAAACAAAAAAAAATTGACGAAACTTGATAGTTTCTTATATATTGAGACTAATTGGCGCAAAAAATTTTCGACTCACAAAACACTTTATTTTTAGTTATTTGAGGGTTTTTAATATCGCTGATCGATAATCAGTAAGTATTAATATGAAATCAAACAAAAAAAAATTGACGAAACTTGATAGTTTCTTATATATTGAGACTAATTGGCGCAAAAAATTTTCGACTCACAAAACATTTTATTTTTAGTTATTTGAGGGTTTTTAATATCGCTGATCAATAATCAGTAAGTATTAATATGAAATCAAACAAAAAAAAATTGACTAAACTTGATAGTGTCTTATATATTGAGACTTAAAGACGCAAAAAATTTTCGACTCACAAAACACTTTATTTTTAGGTATTTGAGGGTTTTTAATATCGCTGATCAATAATCAGTAAGTATTAATATGAAATCAAACAAAAAAAAATTGACAAAACTTGATAGTTTCTTATATATTGAGACTAATTGGCGCAAAACATTTTCGACTCACAAAACACTTTATTTTTAGTTATTTGAGGGTTTTTAATATCGCTGATCAATAATCAGTAAGTATTAATATGAAATCAAACAAAAAAAAATTGACGAAACTTGATAGTTTCTTATATATTGAGACTAATTGGCGCAAAAAATTTTCGGCTCACAAAACACTTTATTTTTAGTTATTTGAGGGTTTTTAATATCGCTGATCAATAATCAGTAAGTATTAATATGAAATCAAACAAAAAAAAATTTACAAAACTTGATAGTGTCTTATATATTGAGACTTAAAGACGCAAAAAATTTTCGATTCACAAAACACTTTATTTTTAGTTATTTGAGGGTTTTTAATATCGCTGATCAATAATCAGTAAGTATTAATATGAAATCAAACAAAAAAAAATTGACGAAACTTGATAGTTTCTTATATATTGAGACTTATTGGCGCAAAAAATTTTCGACTCACAAAACACTTTATTTTTAGTTATTTGAGGGTTTTTAATATCGCTGATCAATAATCAGTAAGTATAAATATGAAATCAAACAAAAAAAAATTGACAAAACTTGATAGTTTCTTATATATTGAGACTAATTGGCGCAAAACATTTTCGACTCACAAAACACTTTATTTTTAGTTATTTGAGGGTTTTTAATATCGCTGATCAATAATCAGTAAGTATTAATATGAAATCAAACAAAAAAAAATTGACGAAATTTGATAGTTTCTTATATATTGAGACTAATTGGCGCAAAAAATTTTCGACTCACAAAACACTTTATTTTTAGTTATTTGAGGGTTTTTAATATCGCTGATCAATAATCAGTAAGTATTAATATGAAATCAAACAAAAAAAAATTGACGAAACTTGATAGTTTCTTATATATTGAGACTAATTGGCGCAAAAAATTTTCGACTCACAAAACACTTTATTTTTAGTTATTTGAGGGTTTTTAATATCGCTGATCAATAATCAGTAAGTATTAATATGAAATCAAACAAAAAAAAATTGACGAAACCTGAAAGTTTCCTATATATTTAGACTTAAAGACGCAAAAAATTTTCGACTCACAAAACACTTTATTTTTAGTTATTTGAGGGGTTTTAATATCGCTGATCAATAATCAGTAAGTATTAATATGAAATCAAACAAAAAAAAAATTGACTAAACTTGATTGTGTCTTATATATTGAGACTTAAAGACGCAAAAAATTTTCGACTACCAAAACACTTTATTTTTAGTTATTTGAGGGATTTTAATATCGCTGATCAATAATCAGTAAGTATTAATATGAAATCAAACAAAAAAAATTTGACTAAACTTGATAGTGTCATATATTGAGACTTAAAGACGCAAAAAATTTTCGACTCACAAAATACTTTATTTTTAGTTATTTGAGGGTTTTTAATATCGCTGATCAATAATCAGTAAGTATTAATATGAAATCAAACAAAAAAAAAATTGACTAAACTTGATTGTGTCTTATATATTGAGACTTAAAGACGCAAAAAATTTTCGACTACCAAAACACTTTATTTTTAGTTATTTGAGGGATTTTAATATCGCTGATCAATAATCAGTAAGTATTAATATGAAATCAAACAAAAAAAAATTGACGAAACCTGAAAGTTTCCTATATATTTAGACTTAAAGACGCAAAAAATTTTCGACTCACAAAACACTTTATTTTTAGTTATTTGAGGGGTTTTAATATCGCTGATCAATAATCAGTAAGTATTAATATGAAATCAAACAAAAAAAAAATTGACTAAACTTGATTGTGTCTTATATATTGAGACTTAAAGACGCAAAAAATTTTCGACTACCAAAACACTTTATTTTTAGTTATTTGAGGGATTTTAATATCGCTGATCAATAATCAGTAAGTATTAATATGAAATCAAACAAAAAAAATTTGACTAAACTTGATAGTGTCATATATTGAGACTTAAAGACGCAAAAAATTTTCGACTCACAAAATACTTTATTTTTAGTTATTTGAGGGTTTTTAATATCGCTGATCAATAATCAGTAAGTATTAATATGAAATCAAACAAAAAAAATTTGACTAAACTTGATAGTGTCTTATATATTGAGACTTAAAGACGCAAAAAATTTTCGACTCACAAAACACTTTATTTTTAGTTACTTGAGGGTTTTTAATATCGCTGATCAATAATCAGTAAGTATTAATATGAAATCAAACAAAAAAAAATTGACGAAACTTGATAGTTTCTTATATATTGAGACTTAAAGACGCAAAAAATTTTCGACTCACAAAACACTTTATTTTTAGTTATTTGAGGGTTTTTAATATCGCTGATCAATAATCAGTAAGTATTAATATGAAATCAAACAAAAAAAAATTGACGAAACTTGATAGTTTCTTATATATTGAGACTAATTGGCGCAAAAAATTTTCGACTCACAAAACACTTTATTTTTAGTTATTTGAGGGTTTTTAATATCGCTGATCAATAATCAGTAAGTATTAATATGAAATCAAACAAAAAAAAATTGACGAAACTTGATAGTTTCTTATATATTGAGACTAATTGGCGCAAAAAATTTTCGACTCACAAAACACTTTATTTTTAGTTATTTGAGGGTTTTTAATATCGCTGATCAATAATAAGTAAGTATTAATATGAAATCAAACAAAAAAAATTTGACTTAACTTGATAGTGTCTTATATATTGAGACTTAAAGACGCAAAAAATTTTCGACTCACAAAACACTTTATTTTTAGTTATTTGAAGGTTTTTAATATCGCTGATCAATAATCAGTAAGTATTAATATGAAATCAAATAAAAAAAATTGACTAAACTTGATAGTGTCTTATATATTGAGACTTAAAGACGCAAAAAATTTTCGACTCACAAAACACTTTATTTTTAGTTATTTGAGGGTTTTTAATATCGCTGATAAATAATCAGTAAGTATTAATATGAAATCAAACAAAAAAAAATTGACGAAACTTGATAGTGTCTTATATATTGAGACTTAAAGACGCAAAAAATTTTCGACTCACAAAACACTTTATTTTTAGTTATTTGAGGGTTTTTAATATCGCTGATCAATAATCAGTAAGTATTAATATGAAATCAAACAAAAAAAAATTGACGAAACTTGATAGTTTCTTATATATTGAGACTAATTGGCGCAAAAAATTTTCGACTCACAAAACACTTTATTTTTAGTTATTTGAGGGTTTTTAATATCGCTGATCAATAATCAGTAAGTATTAATATGAAATCAAACAAAAAAAATTTGACTTAACTTGATAGTGTCTTATATATTGAGACTTAAAGACGCAAAAAATTTTCGACTCACAAAACACTTTATTTTTAGTTATTTGAAGGTTTTTAATATCGCTGATCAATAATCAGTAAGTATTAATATGAAATCAAATAAAAAAAAATTGACTAAACTTGATAGTGTCTTATATATTGAGACTTAACGACGCAAAAAGTTTTCGACTCACAAAACACTTTATTTTTAGTTATTTGAGGGTTTTTAATATCGCTGATCAATAATCAGTAAGTATTAATATGAAATCAAACAAAAAAAAATTGACGAAACTTGATAGTTTCTTATATATTGAGACTAATTGGCGCAAAAAATTTTCGACTCACAAAACACTTTATTTTTAGTTATTTGAGGGTTTTTAATATCGCTGATCAATAATCAGTAAGTATTAATATGAAATCAAACAAAAAAAAATTGACGAAACTTGATAGTTTCTTATATATTGAGACTAATTGGCGCAAAAAATTTTCGACTCACAAAACACTTTATTTTTAGTTATTTGAGGGTTTTTAATATCGCTGATCAATAATCAGTAAGTATTAATATGAAATCAAACAAAAAAAAATTGACGAAACTTGATAGTTTCTTATATATTGAGACTAATTGGCGCAAAAAATTTTCGACTCACAAAACACTTTATTTTTAGTTATTTGAGGGTTTTTAATATCGCTGATCAATAATCAGTAAGTATTAATATGAAATCAAACAAAAAAAAATTGACGAAACTTGAAAGTTTCCAATATATTGAGACTTAAAGACGCAAAAAATTTTCGACTCACAAAACATTTTATTTTTAGTTATTTGAGGGTTTTTAATATCGCTGATCAATAATCAGTAAGTATTAATATGAAATCAAACAAAAAAAAATTGACGAAACTTGATAGTTTCTTATATATTGAGACTAATTGGCGCAAAAAATTTTCGACTCACAAAACACTTTATTTTTAGTTATTTGAGGGTTTTAAATATCGCTGATCAATAATCAGTAAGTATTAATATGAAATCAAACAAAAAAAAATTGACTAAACTTGATAGTGTCTTATATATTGAGACTTAAAGACGCAAAAAATTTTCGACGCACAAAACACTTTATTTTTAGTTATTTGAGGGTTTTTAATATCGCTGATCAATAATCAGTAAGTAATAATATGAAATCAAACAAAAAAAATTTGACTTAACTTGATAGTGTCTTATATATTGAGACTTAAAGACGCAAAAAATTTTCGACTCACAAAACACTTTATTTTTAGTTATTTGAGGGTTTTTAATATCGCTGATCAATAATCAGTAAGTATTAATATGAAATCAAACAAAAAAAAATTGACGAAACTTGATAGTTTCTTATATATTGAGACTAATTGGCGCAAAAAATTTTCGACTCACAAAACACTTTATTTTTAGTTATTTGAGGGTTTTTAATATCGCTGATCAATAATCAGTAAGTATTAATATGAAATCAAACAAAAAAAAATTTACAAAACTTGATAGTGTCTTATATATTGAGACTTAAAGACGCAAAAAATTTTCGACTCACAAAACACTTTATTTTTAGTTATTTGAGGGTTTTTAATATCGCTGATCAATAATCATAAGTATTAATATGAAATCAAACAAAAAAAAATTGACGAAACTTGATAGTTTCTTATATATTGAGACTAATTGGCGCAAAACATTTTCGACTCACAAAACACTTTATTTTTAGTTATTTGAGGGTTTTTAATATCGCTGATCAATAATCAGTAAGTATTAATATGAAATCAAACAAAAAAAATTTGACTAAACTTGATAGTGTCTTATATATTGAGACTTAAAGACGCCAAAAATTTTCGACTCACAAAACATTTTATTTTTAGTTATTTGAGGGTTTTTAATATCGCTGATCAATAATCAGTAAGTATTAATATGAAATCAAACAAAAAAAAATTGACGAAACTTGATAGTTTCTTATATATTGAGACTAATTGGCGCAAAAAATTTTCGTTTCACAAAACACTTTATTTTTAGTTATTTGAGGGTTTTTAATATCGCTGATCAATAATCAGTAAGTATAAATATGAAATCAAACAAAAAAAAATTGACGAAACTTGATAGTTTCTTATATATTGAGACTAATTGGCGCAAAAAATTTTCGTTTCACAAAACACTTAATTTTTAGTTATTTGAGGGTTTTTAATATCGCTGATCAATAATCAGTAAGTATAAATATGAAATCAAACAAAAAAAATTGAATAAACTTCATAGTGTCTTATACATGACGCCAAAAGTTTTCGACTATATTTTCGACTATATTGAGTCTTATATATTGAGACTTAAAGACGCAAAAAATTTTCGACTCACAAAACACTTTATTTTTAGTTATTTGAGGGTTTTTAATATCGCTGATCAATAATCAGTAAGTATTAATATGAAATCAAACAAAAAAAAATTTACAAAACTTGATAGTGTCTTATATATTGAGACTTAAAGACGCAAAAAATTTTCGACTCACAAAACACTTTATTTTTAGTTATTTGAGGGTTTTTAATATCGCTGATCAATAATCAGTAAGTATTAATATGAAATCAAATAAAAAAAAATTGACTTAACTTGATAGTGTCTTATATATTGAGACTTAAAGACGCAAAAAATTTTCGACTCACAAAACACTTTATTTTTAGTTATTTGAGGGTTTTTAATATCGCTGATCAATAATCAGTTAGTATTAATATGAAATCAAACAACAAAAAATTGACGAAACTTGATAGTTGTTTATATTGAGACGAATATTCGCAAAAAATTTTCGACTCACAAAACACTTTATTTTTAGTTATTTGAGGGTTTTTAATATCGCTGATCAATAATCAGTAAGTATTAATATGAAATCAAACAACAAAAAATTGACGAAACTTGATAGTTCCTTATATATTGAGACTAATTGGCGCAAAAAATTTTCGACTCACAAAACACTTTATTTTTAGTTATTTGAGGGTTTTTAATATCGCTGATCAATAATCAGTAAGTATTAATATGAAATCAAACAAAAAAAAATTAATATCAAATCAAACTAAAAAAATTTTGATAGTTTCTTATATAATATATTGAGACTAATTGGCGCAAAAAATTTTCGACTCACAAAACACTTTATTTTTAGTTATTTGAGGGTTTTTAATATCGCTGATCAATAATCAGTAAGTATTAATATGAAATCAATCAACAAAAAATTGACGAAACTTGATAGTTGTTTATATTGAGACGAAAATTCGCAAACAATTTTCGACTCACAAAACACTTTATTTTTAGTTATTTGAGGGTTTTTAATATCGCTGATCAATAATAAGTAAGTATTAATATGAAATCAAACAACAAAAAATTGACGAAACTTGATAGTTTCTTATATATTGAGACTAATTGGCGCAAAAAATTTTCGACTCACAAAACACTTTATTTTTAGTTATTTGAGGGTTTTTAATATCGCTGATCAATAATCAGTAAGTATTAATATGAAATCAAACAAAAAAAAATTAATATGAAATCAAACCAAAAAAAATTTGATAGTTTCTTATATATTGAGACTAATTGGCGCAAAAAATTTTCGACTCACAAAACACTTTATTTTTAGTTATTTGAGGGTTTTTAATATCGCTGATCAATAAGCAGTAAGTATTAATATGAAATCAAACAACAAAAAATTGACGAAACTTGATAGTTGTTTATATTGAGACGAAAATTCGCAAAAAATTTTCGACTCACAAAACACTTTATTTTTAGTTATTTGAGGGTTTTTAATATCGCTGATCAATAATCAGTAAGTATTAATATGAAATCAAACAAAAAAAATTTGACTTAACTTGATAGTGTCTTATATATTGAGACTTAAAGACGCAAAAAATTTTCGACTCACAAAACACTTTATTTTTAGTTATTTGAGGGTTTTTAATATCGCTGATCAATAATCAGTAAGTATTAATATGAAATCAAACAAAAAAAAATTGACGAAACTTGATAGTTTCTTATATATTGAGACTAATTGGCGCAAAAAAATTTCGACTCACAAAACACTGTATTTTTAGTTATTTGAGGGTTTTTAATATCGCTGATCAATAATCAGTAAGTATTAATATGAAATCAAACAAAAAAAATTTGACTTAACTTGATAGTGTCTTATATATTGAGACTTAAAGACGCAAAAAATTTTCGACTCACAAAACACTTTATTTTTAGTTATTTGAAGGTTTTTAATATCGCTGATCAATAATCAGTAAGTATTAATATGAAATCAAATAAAAAAAAATTGACTTAACTTGATAGTGTCTTATATATTGAGACTTAAAGACGCAAAAAATTTTCGACTCACAAAACACTTTATTTTTAGTTATTTGAGGGTTTTTAATATCGCTGATCAATAATCAGTAAGTATTAATATGAAATCAAACAAAAAAAAAAATTGACGAAACTTGATAGTTTCTTATATATTGAGACTAATTGGCGCAAAAAAATTTCGACTCACAAAACACTGTATTTTTAGTTATTTGAGGGTTTTTAATATCGCTGATCAATAATAAGTAAGTATTAATATGAAATCAAACAAAAAAAATTTGACTTAACTTGATAGTGTCTTATATATTGAGACTTAAAGACGCAAAAAATTTTCGACTCATAAAACACCTTATTTTTAGTTATTTGAAGGTTTTTAATATCGCTGATCAATAATCAGTAAGTATTAATATGAAATCAAACAAAAAAAAATTGACTAAACTTGATGGTGTCTTATATATTGAGACTTAGAGACGTCAAAAATTTTCGACTCACAAAACACTTTATTTTTAGTTATTTGAGGGTTTTTAATATCGCTGATCAATAATCAGTAAGTATTAATATGAAATCAAACAAAAAAAAATTGACGAAACTTGATAGTTTCTTATATATTGAGACTAATTGGCGCAAAAAATTTCCGACTCACAAAACACTTTATTTTTAGTTATTTGAGGGTTTTTAATATCGCTGATCAATAATCAGTAAGTATTAATATGAAATCAAACAAAAAAAAATTGACTAAACTTGATGGTGTCTTATATATTGAGACTTAGAGACGCCAAAAATTTTCGACTCACAAAACACTATATTTTTAGTTATTTGCGGGTTTTTAATATCGCTGATCAATAATCAGTAAGTATTAATATGAAATCAAACAAAAAAAAATTGACGAAACTTGATAGTTTCTTATATATTGAGACTAATTGGCGCAAAAAATTTTCGTTTCACAAAACACTTTATTTTTAGTTATTTGAGGGTTTTAAATATCGCTGATCAATAATCAGTAAGTATTAATATGAAATCAAACAAAAAAAAATTGACTAAACTTGATAGTGTCTTATATATTGAGACTTAAAGACGCAAAAAAATTTCGACTCACAAAACACTTTATTTTTAGTTATTTGAGGGTTTTAAATATCGCTGATCAATAATCAGTAAGTATTAATATGAAATCAAACAAAAAAAATTTGACTTAACTTGATAGTGTCTTATATATTGAGACTTAAAGACGCAAAAAATTTTCGACTCACAAAACACTTTATTTTTAGTTATTTGAGGGTTTTTAATATCGCTGATCAATAATCAGTAAGTATTAATATGAAATCAAACAAAAAAAATTGACGAAACTTGATAGTTTCTTATATATTGAGACTAATTGGCGCAAAAAATTTTCGACTCACAAAACACTTTATTTTTAGTTATTTGAGGGTTTTTAATATCGCTGATCAATAATCAGTAAGTATTAATATGAAATCAAACAAAAAAAAATTTACAAAACTTGATAGTGTCTTATATATTGAGACTTAAATACGCAAAAAATTTTAGACTCACAAAACACTTTATTTTTAGTTATTTGAGGGTTTTTAATATCGCTGATCAATAATCAGTAAGTATTAATATGAAATCAAACAAAAAAAAAATTACAAAACTTGATAGTGTCTTATATATTGAGACTTAAAGACGCAAAAAATTTTCGACTCACAAAACACTTTATTTTTAGTTATTTGAGGGTTTTTAATATCGCTGATCAATAATCAGTAAGTATTAATATGAAATCAAACAAAAAAAAATTGACGAAACTTGATAGTTTCTTATATATTGAGACTAATTGGCGCAAAAAATTTTCGACTCACAAAACACTTTATTTTTAGTTATTTGAGGGTTTTTAATATCGCTGATCAATAATCAGAAAGTATTAATATGAAATCAAACAAAAAAAAATTGACTAAACTTGATAGTGTCTTATATATTGAGACTTAAAGACGCAAAAAATTTTCGACTCACAAAACACTTTATTTTTAGGTATTTGAGGGTTTTTAATATCGCTGATCAATAATCAGTAAGTATTAATATGAAATCAAACAAAAAAAAATTGACAAAAGTTGATAGTTTCTTATATATTGAGACTAATTGGCGCAAAATATTTTCGACTCACAAAACACTTTATTTTTAGTTATTTGAGGGTTTTTAATATCGCTGATCAATAATCAGTAAGTATTAATATGAAATCAAACAAAAAAAAATTTACAAAACTTGATAGTGTCTTATATATTGAGACTTAAAGACGCAAAAAATTTTCGACTCACAAAACACTTTATTTTTAGTTATTTGAGGGTTTTTAATATCGCTGATCAATAATCAGTAAGTATTAATATGAAATCAAACAAAAAAAAATTGACGAAACTTGAAAGTTTCCAATATATTGAGACTTAAAGACGCAAAAAATTTTCGACTAACAAAACACTTTATTTTTAGTTATTTGAGGGTTTTTAATATCGCTGATCAATAATCAGTAAGTATTAATATGAAATCAAACAACAAATAATTGACTAAACTTGATATTGTCTTATATATTGAGACTTAAATACGTCAAAAATTTTCGACTTACAAAACACTTTATTTTTAGTTATTTGAGGGTTTTTAATATCGCTTATCAATAATCAGTAAGTATTAATATGAAATCAAACAAAAAAAAATTGACGAAACTTGATAGTTTCTTATATATTGAGACTAATTGGCGCAAAAAAATTTCGACTCACAAAACACTGTATTTTTAGTTATTTGAGGGTTTTTAATATCGCTGATCAATAATCAGTAAGTATTAATATGAAATCAAACAAAAAAAAATTGACTTAACTTGATAGTGTCTTATATATTGAGACTTAAAGACGCAAAAAATTTTCGACTCACAAAACACTTTATTTTTAGTTATTTGAAGGTTTTTAATATCGCTGATCAATAATCAGTAAGTATTAATATGAAATCAAATAAAAAAAAATTGACTAAACTTGATAGTGTCTTATATATTGAGACTTAAAGACGCAAAAAATTTTCGACTCACAAAACACTTTATTTTTAGTTATTTGAGGGTTTTTAATATCGCTGATCAATAATCAGTAAGTATTAATATGAAATCAAACAAAAACAAAAATTGACGAAACTTGATAGTTTCTTATATATTGAGACTAATTGGCGCAAAAAAATTTTGACTCACAAAACACTGTATTTTTAGTTATTTGAGGGTTTTTAATATCGCTGATCAATAATAAGTAAGTATTAATATGAAATCAAACAAAAAAAATTTGACTTAACTTGATAGTGTCTTATATATTGAGACTTAAAGACGCAAAGAATTTTCGACTCACAAAACACTTTATTTTTAGTTATTTGAAGGTTTTTAATATCGCTGATCAATAATCAGTAAGTATTAATATGAAATCAAATAAAAAAAATTGACTAAACTTGATAGTGTCTTATATATTGAGACTTAAAGACGCAAAAAATTTTCGACTCACAAAACACTTTATTTTTAGTTATTTGAGGGTTTTTAATATCGCTGATCAATAATCAGTAAGTATTAATATGAAATCAAACAAAAAAAAATTGACGAAACTTGATAGTTTCTTATATATTGAGACTAATTGGCGCAAAAAATTTCCGACTCACAAAACACTTTATTTTTAGTTATTTGAGGGTTTTTAATATCGCTGATCAATAATCAGTAAGTATTAATATGAAATCAAACAAAAAAAAATTGACTAAACTTGATGGTGTCTTATATATTGAGACTTAGAGACGCCAAAAATTTTCGACTCACAAAACACTATATTTTTAGTTATTTGCGGGTTTTTAATATCGCTGATCAATAATCAGTAAGTATTTATATGAAATCAAACAAAAAAAAATTGACGAAACTTGATAGTTTCTTATATATTGAGACTAATTGGCGCAAAAAATTTTCGACTCACAAAACACTTTATTTTTAGTTATTTGAGGGTTTTTAATATCGCTGATCAATAATCAGTAAGTATTAATATGAAATCAAACAAAAAAAATTAGACTAAACTTGATAGTGTCTTATATATTGAGACTTAAAGACGCCAAAAATTTTCGACTCACAAAACATTTTATTTTTAGTTATTTGAGGGTTTTTAATATCGCTGATCAATAATCAGTAAGTATTAATATGAAATCAAACAAAAAAAAATTGACGAAACTTGATAGTTTCTTATATATTGAGACTAATTGGCGCAAAAAATTTTCGTTTCACAAAACACTTTATTTTTAGTTATTTGAGGGTTTTAAATATCGCTGATCAATAATCAGTAAGTATTAATATGAAATCAAACAAAAAAAAATTGACTTAACTTGATAGTGTCTTATATATTGAGACTTAAAGACGCAAAAAATTTTCGACTCACAAAACACTTTATTTTTAGTTATTTGAGGGTTTTTAATATCGCTGATCAATAATCAGTAAGTATTAATATGAAATCAAACAAAAAAAATTTGACTTAACTTGATAGTGTCTTATATATTGAGACTTAAAGACGCAAAAAATTTTCGACTCACAAAACACTTTATTTTTAGTTATTTGAGGGTTTTTAATATCGCTGATCAATAATCAGTAAGTATTAATATGAAATCAAACAAAAAAAAATTGACGAAACTTGATAGTTTCTTATATATTGAGACTAATTGGCGCAAAAAATTTTCGACTCACAAAACACTTTATTTTTAGTTATTTGAGGGTTTTTAATATCGCTGATCAATAATCAGTAAGTATTAATATGAAATCAAACAAAAAAAAATTACAAAACTTGATAGTGTCTTATATATTGAGACTTAAAGACGCAAAAAAATTTCGACTCACAAAACACTTTATTTTTAGTTATTTGAGGGTTTTTAATATCGCTGATCAATAATCAGTAAGTATTAATATGAAATCAAACAAAAAAAATTGACGAAACTTGATAGTTTCTTATATATTGAGACTAATTGGCGCAAAACATTTTCGACTCACAAAACACTTTATTTTTAGTTATTTGAGGGTTTTTAATATCGCTGATCAATAATCAGTAAGTATTAATATGAAATCAAATAAAAAAAAATTGACTAAACTTGATAGTGTCTTATATATTGAGACTTAAAGACGCAAAAAATTTTCGACTCACAAAACACTTTATTTTTAGGTATTTGAGGGTTTTTAATATCGCTGATCAATAATCAGTAAGTATTAATATGAAATCAAACAAAAAAAAATTGACAAAACTTGATAGTTTCTTATATATTGAGACTAATTGGCGCAAAACATTTTCGACTCACAAAACACTTTATTTTTAGTTATTTGAGGGTTTTTAATATCGCTGATCAATAATCAGTAAGTATTAATATGAAATCAATCAAAAAAAAATTGACGAAACTTGATAGTTTCTTATATATTGAGACTAATTGGCGCAAAAAATTTTCGACTCACAAAACACTTTATTTTTAGTTATTTGAGGGTTTTTAATATCGCTGATCAATAATCAGTAAGTATTAATATGAAATCAAACAAAAAAAAATTGACGAAACTTGATAGTTTCTTATATATTGAGACTAATTGGCGCAAAAAATTTTAGACTCACAAAACACTTTATTTTTAGTTATTTGAGGGTTTTTAATATCGCTGATCAATAATCAGTAAGTATAAATATGAAATCAAACAAAAAAAAATTGACAAAACTTGATAGTTTCTTATATATTGAGACTAATTGGCGCAAAACATTTTCGACTCACAAAACACTTTATTTTTAGTTATTTGAGGGTTTTTAATATCGCTGATCAATAATCAGTAAGTATTAATATGAAATCAAACAAAAAAAATTGACGAAACTTGATAGTTTCTTATATATTGAGACTAATTGGCGCAAAAAATTTTCGACTCACAAAACACTTTATTTTTAGTTATTTGAGGGTTTTTAATATCGCTGATCAATAATCAGTAAGTATTAATATGAAATCAAACAAAAAAAAATTTACAAAACTTGATAGTGTCTTATATATTGAGACTTAAATACGCAAAAAATTTTAGACTCACAAAACACTTTATTTTTAGTTATTTGAGGGTTTTTAATATCGCTGATCAATAATCAGTAAGTATTAATATGAAATCAAACAAAAAAAAAATTACAAAACTTGATAGTGTCTTATATATTGAGACTTAAAGACGCAAAAAATTTTCGACTCACAAAACACTTTATTTTTAGTTATTTGAGGGTTTTTAATATCGCTGATCAATAATCAGTAAGTATTAATATGAAATCAAACAAAAAAAAATTGACGAAACTTGATAGTTTCTTATATATTGAGACTAATTGGCGCAAAAAATTTTCGACTCACAAAACACTTTATTTTTAGTTATTTGAGGGTTTTTAATATCGCTGATCAATAATCAGAAAGTATTAATATGAAATCAAACAAAAAAAAATTGACTAAACTTGATAGTGTCTTATATATTGAGACTTAAAGACGCAAAAAATTTTCGACTCACAAAACACTTTATTTTTAGGTATTTGAGGGTTTTTAATATCGCTGATCAATAATCAGTAAGTATTAATATGAAATCAAACAAAAAAAAATTGACAAAAGTTGATAGTTTCTTATATATTGAGACTAATTGGCGCAAAATATTTTCGACTCACAAAACACTTTATTTTTAGTTATTTGAGGGTTTTTAATATCGCTGATCAATAATCAGTAAGTATTAATATGAAATCAAACAAAAAAAAATTTACAAAACTTGATAGTGTCTTATATATTGAGACTTAAAGACGCAAAAAATTTTCGACTCACAAAACACTTTATTTTTAGTTATTTGAGGGTTTTTAATATCGCTGATCAATAATCAGTAAGTATTAATATGAAATCAAACAAAAAAAAATTGACGAAACTTGAAAGTTTCCAATATATTGAGACTTAAAGACGCAAAAAATTTTCGACTAACAAAACACTTTATTTTTAGTTATTTGAGGGTTTTTAATATCGCTGATCAATAATCAGTAAGTATTAATATGAAATCAAACAACAAATAATTGACTAAACTTGATATTGTCTTATATATTGAGACTTAAATACGTCAAAAATTTTCGACTTACAAAACACTTTATTTTTAGTTATTTGAGGGTTTTTAATATCGCTTATCAATAATCAGTAAGTATTAATATGAAATCAAACAAAAAAAATTGAATAAACTTGATGGTGTCTTATATATTGAGACTTAAAGACGCAAAAAATTTTCGACTCACAAAACATTTTATTTTTAGTTATTTGAGGGTTTTTAATATCGCTGATCAATAATCAGTAAGTATTAATATGAAATCAAACAAAAAAAAATTGACGAAACTTGATAGTTTCTTATATATTGAGACTAATTGGCGCAAAAAATTTTCGACTCACAAAACACTTTATTTTTAGTTATTTGAGGGTTTTAAATATCGCTGATCAATAATCAGTAAGTATAAATATGAAATCAAACAAAAAAAAATTGACTAAACTTGATAGTGTCTTATATATTGAGACTTAAAGACGCAAAAAATTTTCGACTCACAAAACATTTTATTTTTAGTTATTTGAGGGTTTTTAATATCGCTGATCAATAATCAGTAAGTATTAATATGAAATCAAACAAAAAAAATTGAATAAACTTGATAGTGTCATATATTGCGACTTAAAGACGCAAAAAATTTTCGACTTACAAAACACTTTATTTTTAGTTATTTGAGGGTTTTTAATATCGCTGATCAATAATCAGTAAGTATTAATATGAAATCAAACAAAAAAAAATTGACGAAACTTGATAGTTTCTTATATATTGAGACTAATTGGCGCAAAAAATTTTCGTTTCACAAAACACTTAATTTTTAGTTATTTGAGGGTTTTTAATATCGCTGATCAATAATCAGTAAGTATAAATATGAAATCAAACAAAAAAAATTGAATAAACTTGATAGTGTCTTATACATGACGCCAAAAGTTTTCGACTCACAAAACACTTTATTTTTAGTTATTTGAGGGGTTTTAATATCGCTTATCAATAATAAGTAAGTATTAATATGAAATCAAACAAAAAAAAATTGACGAAACTTGAAAGTTTCCAATATATTGAGACTTAAAGACGCAAAAAATTTTCGACTAACAAAACACTTTATTTTTAGTTATTTGAGGGTTTTTAATATCGCTGATCAATAATCAGTAAGTATAAATATGAAATCAAACACAAAAAAAATTGACTAAACTTAATTGTGTCTTATATATTGAGACTTAAAGACGCAAAAAATTTTCGACTCACAAAACACTTTATTTTTAGTTATTTGAGGGTTTTTAATATCGCTGATCAATAATCAGTAAGTATTAATATGAAATCAAACAAAAAAAAATTGACGAAACTTGATAGTTTCTTATATATTGAGACTAATTGGCGCAAAAAAATTTCGACTCACAAAACACTGTATTTTTAGTTATTTGAGGGTTTTTAATATCGCTGATCAATAATCAGTAAGTATAAATATGAAATCAAACAAAAAAAATTTGACTTAACTTGATAGTGTCTTATATATTGAGACTTAAAGACGCAAAAAATTTTCGACTCACAAAACACTTTATTTTTAGTTATTTGAAGGTTTTTAATATCGCTGATCAATAATCAGTAAGTATTAATATGAAATCAAATAAAAAAAAATTGACTAAACTTGATAGTGTCTTATATATTGAGACTTAAAGACGCAAAAAAATTTCGACTCACAAAACACTTTATTTTTAGTTATTTGAGGGTTTTTAATATCGCTGATCAATAATCAGTAAGTATTAATATGAAATCAAACAAAAAAAAATTGACGAAACTTGATAGTTTCTTATATATTGAGACTAATTGGCGCAAAAAATTTTCGTTTCTCAAAACACTTAATTTTTAGTTATTTGAGGGTTTTTAATATCGCTGATCAATAATCAGTAAGTATAAATATGAAATCAAACAAAAAAAATTGAATAAACTTGATAGTGTCTTATACATGACGCCAAAAGTTTTCGACTCACAAAACACTTTATTTTTAGTTATTTGAGGGGTTTTAATATCGCTTATCAATAATAAGTAAGTATTAATATGAAATCAAACAAAAAAAATTTGACTAAACTTGATAGTGTCTTATATATTGAGACTTAAAGACGCAAAAAATTTTCGACTCACAAAACACTTTATTTTTAGTTATTTGAGGGTTTTTAATATCGCTGATCAATAATCAGTAAGTATTAATATGAAATCAAACAAAAAAAAATTGACGAAACTTGATAGTTTCTTATATATTGAGACTAATTGGCGCAAAAAATTTTCGTTTCACTAAACACTTAATTTTTAGTTATTTGAGGGTTTTTAATATCGCTGATCAATTATCAGTAAGTATAAATATGAAATCAAACAAAAAAAATTGAATAAACTTGATAGTGTCTTATACATGACGCCAAAAGTTTTCGACTCACAAAACACTTTATTTTTAGTTATTTGAGGGGTTTTAATATCGCTTATCAATAATAAGTAAGTATTAATATGAAATCAAACAAAAAAAATTTGACTAAACTTTATAGTGTCTTATATATTGAGACTTAAAGACGCAAAAAATTTTCGACTCACAAAACACTTTATTTTTAGTTATTTGAGGGTTTTTAATATCGCTGATCAATAATCAGTAAGTATTAATATGAAATCAAACAAAAAAAAATTGACGAAACTTGAAAGTTTCCAATATATTGAGACTTAAAGACGCAAAAAAATTTCGACTAACAAAACACTTTATTTTTAGTTATTTGAGGGTTTTTAATATCGCTGATCAATAATCAGTAAGTATTAATATGAAATCAAACAAAAAAAAAATTGACTAAACTTGATTGTGTCTTATATATTGAGACTTAAAGACGCAAAAAATTTTCGACTCACGAAACACTTTATTTTTAGTTATTTGAGGGTTTTTAATATCGCTGATCAATAATCAGTAAGTATTAATATGAAATCAAACAAAAAAAAATTGACGAAACTTGATAGTTTCTTATATATTGAGACTAATTGGCGCAAAAAATTTCGACTCACAAAACACTGTATTTTTAGTTATTTGAGGGTTTTTAATATCGCTGATCAATAATCAGTAAGTATTGATATGAAATCAAACAAAAAAAAAAATTGACTAAACTTGATTGTGTCTTATATATTGAGACTTAAAGACGCAAAAAATTTTCGACTCACAAAACACTTTATTTTTAGATATTTGAAGGTTTTTAATATCGCTGATCAATAATCAGTAAGTATTAATATGAAATCAAATAAAAAAAAATTGACTAAACTTGATAGTGTCTTATATATTGCGACTTAAAGACGCAAAAAATTTTCGACTCACAAAACACTTTATTTTTAGTTATTTGAGGGTTTTTAATATCGCTGATCAATAATCAGTAAGTATTAATATGAAATCAAACAAAAAAAAAAATTGACGAAACTTGATAGTTTCTTATATATTGAGACTAATTGGCGCAAAAAAAATTCGACTCACAAAACACTGTATTTTTAGTTATTTGAGGGTTTTTAATATCGCTGATCAATAATAAGTAAGTATTAATATGAAATCAAACAAAAAAAATTTGACTTAACTTGATAGTGTCTTATATATTGAGACTTAAAGACGCAAAAAATTTTCGACTCACAAAACACTTTATTTTTAGTTATTTGAAGGTTTTTAATATCGCTGATCAATAATCAGTAAGTGTTAATATGAAATCAAACAAAAAAAAATTGACGAAACTTGATAGTTTCTTATATATTGAGACTAATTGGCGCAAAAAATTTCCGACTCACAAAACACTTTATTTTTAGTTATTTGAGGGTTTTTAATATCGCTGATCAATAATCAGTAAGTATTAATATGAAATCAAACAAAAAAAAATTGACGAAACTTGAAAGTTTCCAATATATTGAGACTTAAAGACGCAAAAAAATTTCGACTCACAAAACACTTTATTTTTAGTTATTTGAGGGTTTTTAATATCGCTTATCAATAATCAGTAAGTATTAATATGAAATCAAACAAAAAAAATTGAATAAACTTGATGGTGTCTTATATATTGAGACTTAGAGACGCCAAAAATTTTCGACTCACAAAACACTTTATTTTTAGTTATTTGCGGGTTTTTAATATCGCTGATCAATAATCAGTAAGTATTAAGATGAAATCAAACAAAAAAAAATTGACTAAACTTGATAGTGTCTTATATATTGAGACTTAAAGACGCAAAAAATTTTCGACTCGCAAAACACTTTATTTTTAGTTATTTGAGGGTTTTTAATATCGCTGATCAATAATCAGTAAGTATTAATATGAAATCAAACAAAAAAAAATTGACGAAACTTGATAGTTTCTTATATATTGAGACTAATTGGCGCAAAAAATTTTCGACTCACAAAACACTTTATTTTTAGTTATTTGAGGGTTTTTAATATCGCTGATCAATAATCAGTAAGTATTAATATGAAATCAAACAAAAAAATTTGACTTAACTTGATAGTGTCTTATATATTGAGACTTAAAGACGCAAAAAATTTTCGACTCACAAAACACTTTATTTTTAGTTATTTGAAGGTTTTTAATATCGCTGATCAATAATCAGTAAGTATTAATATGAAATCAAATAAAAAAAAATTGACTAAACTTGATAGTGTCTTATATATTGAGACTTAAAGACGCAAAAAATTTTCGACTCACAAAACACTTTATTTTTAGTTATTTGAGGGTTTTTAATATCGCTGATCAATAATCAGTAAGTATTAATATGAAATCAAACAAAAAAAAATTGAATAAACTTGATGGTGTCTTATATATTGAGACTTAAAGACGCAAAAAATTTTCGACTCACAAAACATTTTATTTTTAGTTATTTGAGGGTTTTTAATATCGCTGATCAATAATCAGTAAGTATTAATATGAAATCAAACAACAAATAATTGACTAAACTTGATATTGTCTTATATATTGAGACTTAAATACGTCAAAAATTTTCGACTTACAAAACACTTTATTTTTAGTTATTTGAGGGTTTTTAATATCGCTTATCAATAATCAGTAAGTATTAATATGAAATCAAACAAAAAAAATTGAATAAACTTGATGGTGTCTTATATATTGAGACTTAAAGACGCAAAAAATTTTCGACTCACAAAACATTTTATTTTTAGTTATTTGAGGGTTTTTAATATCGCTGATCAATAATCAGTAAGTATTAATATGAAATCAAACAAAAAAAAATTGACGAAACTTGATAGTTTCTTATATATTGAGACTAATTGGCGCAAAAAATTTTCGACTCACAAAACACTTTATTTTTAGTTATTTGAGGGTTTTTAATATCGCTGATCAATAATCAGTAAGTATAAATATGAAATCAAACAAAAAAAATTGAATAAACTTGATAGTGTCTTATACATGACGCCAAAAGTTTTCGACTCACAAAACACTTTATTTTTAGTTATTTGAGGGGTTTTAATATCGCTTATCAATAATAAGTAAGTATTAATATGAAATCAAACAAAAAAAATTTGACTAAACTTGATAGTGTCTTATATATTGAGACTTAAAGACGCAAAAAATTTTCGACTCACAAAACACTTTATTTTTAGTTATTTGAGGGTTTTTAATATCGCTGATCAATAATCAGTAAGTATTAATATGAAATCAAACAAAAAAAAATTGACGAAACTTGATAGTTTCTTATATATTGAGACTAATTGGCGCAAAAAATTTCGACTCACAAAACACTGTATTTTTAGTTATTTGAGGGTTTTTAATATCGCTGATCAATAATCAGTAAGTATTGATATGAAATCAAACAAAAAAAAAAATTGACTAAACTTGATTGTGTCTTATATATTGAGACTTAAAGACGCAAAAAATTTTCGACTCACAAAACACTTTATTTTTAGATATTTGAAGGTTTTTAATATCGCTGATCAATAATCAGTAAGTATTAATATGAAATCAAATAAAAAAAAATTGACTAAACTTGATAGTGTCTTATATATTGCGACTTAAAGACGCAAAAAATTTTCGACTCACAAAACACTTTATTTTTAGTTATTTGAGGGTTTTTAATATCGCTGATCAATAATCAGTAAGTATTAATATGAAATCAAACAAAAAAAAAAATTGACGAAACTTGATAGTTTCTTATATATTGAGACTAATTGGCGCAAAAAAAATTCGACTCACAAAACACTGTATTTTTAGTTATTTGAGGGTTTTTAATATCGCTGATCAATAATAAGTAAGTATTAATATGAAATCAAACAAAAAAAATTTGACTTAACTTGATAGTGTCTTATATATTGAGACTTAAAGACGCAAAAAATTTTCGACTCACAAAACACTTTATTTTTAGTTATTTGAAGGTTTTTAATATCGCTGATCAATAATCAGTAAGTGTTAATATGAAATCAAACAAAAAAAAATTGACGAAACTTGATAGTTTCTTATATATTGAGACTAATTGGCGCAAAAAATTTCCGACTCACAAAACACTTTATTTTTAGTTATTTGAGGGTTTTTAATATCGCTGATCAATAATCAGTAAGTATTAATATGAAATCAAACAAAAAAAAATTGACGAAACTTGAAAGTTTCCAATATATTGAGACTTAAAGACGCAAAAAAATTTCGACTCACAAAACACTTTATTTTTAGTTATTTGAGGGTTTTTAATATCGCTTATCAATAATCAGTAAGTATTAATATGAAATCAAACAAAAAAAATTGAATAAACTTGATGGTGTCTTATATATTGAGACTTAGAGACGCCAAAAATTTTCGACTCACAAAACACTTTATTTTTAGTTATTTGCGGGTTTTTAATATCGCTGATCAATAATCAGTAAGTATTAAGATGAAATCAAACAAAAAAAAATTGACTAAACTTGATAGTGTCTTATATATTGAGACTTAAAGACGCAAAAAATTTTCGACTCGCAAAACACTTTATTTTTAGTTATTTGAGGGTTTTTAATATCGCTGATCAATAATCAGTAAGTATTAATATGAAATCAAACAAAAAAAAATTGACGAAACTTGATAGTTTCTTATATATTGAGACTAATTGGCGCAAAAAATTTTCGACTCACAAAACACTTTATTTTTAGTTATTTGAGGGTTTTTAATATCGCTGATCAATAATCAGTAAGTATTAATATGAAATCAAACAAAAAAATTTGACTTAACTTGATAGTGTCTTATATATTGAGACTTAAAGACGCAAAAAATTTTCGACTCACAAAACACTTTATTTTTAGTTATTTGAAGGTTTTTAATATCGCTGATCAATAATCAGTAAGTATTAATATGAAATCAAATAAAAAAAAATTGACTAAACTTGATAGTGTCTTATATATTGAGACTTAAAGACGCAAAAAATTTTCGACTCACAAAACACTTTATTTTTAGTTATTTGAGGGTTTTTAATATCGCTGATCAATAATCAGTAAGTATTAATATGAAATCAAACAAAAAAAAATTGAATAAACTTGATGGTGTCTTATATATTGAGACTTAAAGACGCAAAAAATTTTCGACTCACAAAACATTTTATTTTTAGTTATTTGAGGGTTTTTAATATCGCTGATCAATAATCAGTAAGTATTAATATGAAATCAAACAACAAATAATTGACTAAACTTGATATTGTCTTATATATTGAGACTTAAATACGTCAAAAATTTTCGACTTACAAAACACTTTATTTTTAGTTATTTGAGGGTTTTTAATATCGCTTATCAATAATCAGTAAGTATTAATATGAAATCAAACAAAAAAAATTGAATAAACTTGATGGTGTCTTATATATTGAGACTTAAAGACGCAAAAAATTTTCGACTCACAAAACATTTTATTTTTAGTTATTTGAGGGTTTTTAATATCGCTGATCAATAATCAGTAAGTATTAATATGAAATCAAACAAAAAAAAATTGACGAAACTTGATAGTTTCTTATATATTGAGACTAATTGGCGCAAAAAATTTTCGACTCACAAAACACTTTATTTTTAGTTATTTGAGGGTTTTTAATATCGCTGATCAATAATCAGTAAGTATAAATATGAAATCAAACAAAAAAAATTGAATAAACTTGATAGTGTCTTATACATGACGCCAAAAGTTTTCGACTCACAAAACACTTTATTTTTAGTTATTTGAGGGGTTTTAATATCGCTTATCAATAATAAGTAAGTATTAATATGAAATCAAACAAAAAAAATTTGACTAAACTTGATAGTGTCTTATATATTGAGACTTAAAGACGCAAAAAATTTTCGACTCACAAAACACTTTATTTTTAGTTATTTGAGGGTTTTTAATATCGCTGATCAATAATCAGTAAGTATTAATATGAAATCAAACAACAAAAAATTGACGAAACTTGATAGTTTCTTATATATTGAGACTAATTGGCGCAAAAAATTTTCGACTCACAAAACACTTAATTTTTAGTTATTTGAGGGTTTTTAATATCGCTGATCAATAATCAGTAAGTATTAATATGAAATCAAACAAAAAAAAATTGACGAAACTTGATAGTTTCTTATATATTGAGACTAATTGGCGCAAAAAAATTTCGACTCACAAAACACTGTATTTTTAGTTATTTGAGGGTTTTTAATATCGCTGATCAATAATCAGTAAGTATAAATATGAAATCAAACAAAAAAAATTTGACTTAACTTGATAGTGTCTTATATATTGAGACTTAAAGACGCAAAAAATTTTCGACTCACAAAACACTTTATTTTTAGTTATTTGAAGGTTTTTAATATCGCTGATCAATAATCAGTAAGTATTAATATGAAATCAAATAAAAAAAAATTGACTAAACTTGATAGTGTCTTATATATTGCGACTTAAAGACGCAAAAAATTTTCGACTCACAAAACACTTTATTTTTAGTTATTTGAGGGTTTTTAATATCGCTGATCAATAATCAGTAAGTATTAATATGAAATCAAACAAAAAAAAAAATTGACGAAACTTGATAGTTTCTTATATATTGAGACTAATTGGCGCAAAAAAATTTCGACTCACAAAACACTGTATTTTTAGTTATTTGAGGGTTTTTAATATCGCTGATCAATAATAAGTAAGTATTAATATGAAATCAAACAAAAAAAATTTGACTTAACTTGATAGTGTCTTATATATTGAGACTTAAAGACGCAAAAAATTTTCGACTCACAAAACACTTTATTTTTAGTTATTTGAAGGTTTTTAATATCGCTGATCAATAATCAGTAAGTGTTAATATGAAATCAAACAAAAAAAAATTGACGAAACTTGATAGTTTCTTATATATTGAGACTAATTGGCGCAAAAAATTTCCGACTCACAAAACACTTTATTTTTAGTTATTTGAGGGTTTTTAATATCGCTGATCAATAATCAGTAAGTATTAATATGAAATCAAACAAAAAAAAATTGACGAAACTTGAAAGTTTCCAATATATTGAGACTTAAAGACGCAAAAAAATTTCGACTCACAAAACACTTTATTTTTAGTTATTTGAGGGTTTTTAATATCGCTTATCAATAATCAGTAAGTATTAATATGAAATCAAACAAAAAAAATTGAATAAACTTGATGGTGTCTTATATATTGAGACTTAGAGACGCCAAAAATTTTCGACTCACAAAACACTTTATTTTTAGTTATTTGCGGGTTTTAAATATCGCTGATCAATAATCAGTAAGTATTAAGATGAAATCAAACAAAAAAAAATTGACTAAACTTGATAGTGTCTTATATATTGAGACTTAAAGACGCAAAAAATTTTCGACTCGCAAAACACTTTATTTTTAGTTATTTGAGGGTTTTTAATATCGCTGATCAATAATCAGTAAGTATTAATATGAAATCAAACAAAAAAAAATTGACGAAACTTGATAGTTTCTTATATATTGAGACTAATTGGCGCAAAAAATTTTCGACTCACAAAACACTTTATTTTTAGTTATTTGAGGGTTTTTAATATCGCTGATCAATAATCAGTAAGTATTAATATGAAATCAAACAAAAAAATTTGACTTAACTTGATAGTGTCTTATATATTGAGACTTAAAGACGCAAAAAATTTTCGACTCACAAAACACTTTATTTTTAGTTATTTGAAGGTTTTTAATATCGCTGATCAATAATCAGTAAGTATTAATATGAAATCAAATAAAAAAAAATTGACTAAACTTGATAGTGTCTTATATATTGAGACTTAAAGACGCAAAAAATTTTCGACTCACAAAACACTTTATTTTTAGTTATTTGAGGGTTTTTAATATCGCTGATCAATAATCAGTAAGTATTAATATGAAATCAAACAAAAAAAAATTGAATAAACTTGATGGTGTCTTATATATTGAGACTTAAAGACGCAAAAAATTTTCGACTCACAAAACATTTTATTTTTAGTTATTTGAGGGTTTTTAATATCGCTGATCAATAATCAGTAAGTATTAATATGAAATCAAACAACAAATAATTGACTAAACTTGATATTGTCTTATATATTGAGACTTAAATACGTCAAAAATTTTCGACTTACAAAACACTTTATTTTTAGTTATTTGAGGGTTTTTAATATCGCTTATCAATAATCAGTAAGTATTAATATGAAATCAAACAAAAAAAATTGAATAAACTTGATGGTGTCTTATATATTGAGACTTAAAGACGCAAAAAATTTTCGACTCACAAAACATTTTATTTTTAGTTATTTGAGGGTTTTTAATATCGCTGATCAATAATCAGTAAGTATTAATATGAAATCAAACAAAAAAAAATTGACGAAACTTGATAGTTTCTTATATATTGAGACTAATTGGCGCAAAAAATTTTCGACTCACAAAACACTTTATTTTTAGTTATTTGAGGGTTTTTAATATCGCTGATCAATAATCAGTAAGTATAAATATGAAATCAAACAAAAAAAATTGAATAAACTTGATAGTGTCTTATACATGACGCCAAAAGTTTTCGACTCACAAAACACTTTATTTTTAGTTATTTGAGGGGTTTTAATATCGCTTATCAATAATAAGTAAGTATTAATATGAAATCAAACAAAAAAAATTTGACTAAACTTGATAGTGTCTTATATATTGAGACTTAAAGACGCAAAAAATTTTCGACTCACAAAACACTTTATTTTTAGTTATTTGAGGGTTTTTAATATCGCTGATCAATAATCAGTAAGTATTAATATGAAATCAAACAACAAAAAATTGACGAAACTTGATAGTTTCTTATATATTGAGACTAATTGGCGCAAAAAATTTTCGACTCACAAAACACTTAATTTTTAGTTATTTGAGGGTTTTTAATATCGCTGATCAATAATCAGTAAGTATTAATATGAAATCAAACAAAAAAAAATTTACAAAACTTGATAGTGTCTTATATATTGAGACTTAAAGACGCAAAAAATTTTCGACTCACAAAACACTCTATTTTTAGTTATTTGAGGGTTTTTAATATCGCTGATCAATAATCAGTAAGTATTAATATGAAATCAAACAAAAAAAAATTGACGAAACTTGATAGTTTCTTATATATTGAGACTAATTGGCGCAAAAAATTTTCGACTCACAAAACACTTTATTTTTAGTTATTTGAGGGTTTTTAATATCGCTGATCAATAATCAGTAAGTATTAATATGAAATCAAACAAAAAAAAATTGACTAAACTTGATAGTGTCTTATATATTGAGACTAATTGGCGCAAAAAATTTTCGACTCACAAAACACTTTATTTTTAGTTATTTGAGGGTTTTTAATATCGCTGATCAATAATCAGTAAGTATTAATATGAAATCAAACAAAAAAAAAATTGACGAAACTTGATAGTTTCTTATATATTGAGACTAATTGGCGCAAAAAATTTTCGGCTCACAAAACACTTTATTTTTAGTTATTTGAGGGTTTTTAATATCGCTGATCAATAATCAGTAAGTATTAATATGAAATCAAACAAAAAAAAATTGACTAAACTTGATAGTGTCTTATATATTGAGACTTAAAGACGCAAAAAATTTTCGACTCACAAAACACTTTATTTTTAGGTATTTGAGGGTTTTTAATATCGCTGATCAATAATCAGTAAGTATTAATATGAAATCAAACAAAAAAAAATTGACAAAACTTGATAGTTTCTTATATATTGAGACTAATTGGCGCAAAACATTTTCGACTCACAAAACACTTTATTTTTAGTTATTTGAGGGTTTTTAATATCGCTGATCAATAATCAGTAAGTATTAATATGAAATCAAACAAAAAAAAAAATTGACGAAACTTGATAGTTTCTTATATATTGAGACTAATTGGCGCAAAAAATTTTCGGCTCACAAAACACTTTATTTTTAGTTATTTGAGGGTTTTTAATATCGCTGATCAATAATCAGTAAGTATTAATATGAAATCAAACAAAAAAAAATTTACAAAACTTGATAGTGTCTTATATATTGAGACTTAAAGACGCAAAAAATTTTCGACTCACAAAACATTTTATTTTTAGTTATTTGAGGGTTTTTAATATCGCTGATCAATAATCAGTAAGTATTAATATGAAATCAAACAAAAAAAAATTGACGAAACTTGATAGTTTCTTATATATTGAGACTAATTGGCGCAAAAAATTTTCGACTCACAAAACACTTTATTTTTAGTTATTTGAGGGTTTTTAATATCGCTGATCAATAATCAGTAAGTATTAATATGAAATCAAACAAAAAAAAATTTACAAAACTTGATAGTGTCTTATATATTGAGACTTAAAGACGCAAAAAATTTTCGACTCACAAAACACTTTATTTTTAGTTATTTGAGGGTTTTTAATATCGCTGATCAATAATCAGTAAGTATTAATATGAAATCAAACAAAAAAAAATTGACGAAACTTGATAGTTTCTTATATATTGAGACTAATTGGCGCAAAAAATTTTCGACTCACAAAACACTTTATTTTTAGTTATTTGAGGGTTTTTAATATCGCTGATCAATAATCAGTAAGTATTAATATGAAATCAAACAAAAAAAATTAGACTAAACTTGATAGTGTCTTATATATTGAGACTTAAAGACGCCAAAAATTTTCGACTCACAAAACATTTTATTTTTAGTTATTTGAGGGTTTTTAATATCGCTGATCAATAATCAGTAAGTATTAATATGAAATCAAACAAAAAAAATTGACGAAACTTGATAGTTTCTTATATATTGAGACTAATTGGCGCAAAAAATTTTCCACTCACAAAACACTTTATTTTTAGTTATTTGAGGGTTTTTAATATCGCTGATCAATAATCAGTAAGTATTAATATGAAATCAAACAAAAAAAAATTGACGAAACTTGAAAGTTTCCAATATATTGAGACTTAAAGACGCAAAAAAATTTCGACTCACAAAACATTTTATTTTTAGTTATTTGAGGGTTTTTAATATCGCTGATCAATAATCAGTAAGTATTAATATGAAATCAAACAAAAAAAAATTGACGAAACTTGATAGTTTCTTATATATTGAGACTAATTGGCGCAAAAAATTTTCGACTCACAAAACACTTTATTTTTAGTTATTTGAGGGTTTTTAATATCGCTGATCAATAATCAGTAAGTATTAATATGAAATCAAACAAAAAAAAATTGACTAAACTTGATAGTGTCTTATATATTGAGACTTAAAGACGCAAAAAATTTTCGACTCACAAAACATTTTATTTTTAGTTATTTGAGGGTTTTTAATATCGCTGATCAATAATCAGTAAGTATTAATATGAAATCAAACAAAAAAAATTGAATAAACTTGATAGTGTCTTATATATTGCGACTTAAAGACGCAAAAAATTTTCGACTTACAAAACACTTTATTTTTAGTTATTTGAGGGTTTTTAATATCGCTGATCAATAATCAGTAAGTATTAATATGAAATCAAACAAAAAAAAATTGACGAAACTTGATAGTTTCTTATATATTGAGACTAATTGGCGCAAAAAATTTTCGTTTCACAAAACACTTAATTTTTAGTTATTTGAGGGTTTTTAATATCGCTGATCAATAATCAGTAAGTATTAATGTGAAATCAAACAAAAAAAAATTGACAAAACTTGATAGTTTCTTATATATTGAGACTAATTGGCGCAAAACATTTTCGACTCACAAAACACTTTATTTTTAGTTATTTGAGGGTTTTTAATATCGCTGATCAATAATCAGTAAGTATTAATATGAAATCAAACAAAAAAAAAAATTGACGAAACTTGATAGTTTCTTATATATTGAGACTAATTGGCGCAAAAAATTTTCGGCTCACAAAACACTTTATTTTTAGTTATTTGAGGGTTTTTTATATCGCTGATCAATAATCAGTAAGTATTAATATGAAATCAAACAAAAAAAATTAGACTTAACTTGATAGTGTCTTATATATTGAGACTTAAAGACGCAAAAAATTTTCGACTCACAAAACACTTTATTTTTAGTTATTTGAAGGTTTTTAATATCGCTGATCAATAATCAGTAAGTATTAATATGAAATCAAATAAAAAAAAATTGACTAAACTTGATAGTGTCTTATATATTGAGACTTAAAGACGCAAAAAATTTTCGACTCACAAAACACTTTATTTTTAGTTATTTGAGGGTTTTTAATATCGCTGATCAATAATCAGTAAGTATTAATATGAAATCAAACAAAAAAAAATTGAATAAACTTGATGGTGTCTTATATATTGAGACTTAAAGACGCAAAAAATTTTCGACTCACAAAACATTTTATTTTTAGTTATTTGAGGGTTTTTAATATCGCTGATCAATAATCAGTAAGTATTAATATGAAATCAAACAACAAATAATTGACTAAACTTGATATTGTCTTATATATTGAGACTTAAATACGTCAAAAATTTTCGACTTACAAAACACTTTATTTTTAGTTATTTGAGGGTTTTTAATATCGCTTATCAATAATCAGTAAGTATTAATATGAAATCAAACAAAAAAAATTGAATAAACTTGATGGTGTCTTATATATTGAGACTTAAAGACGCAAAAAATTTTCGACTCACAAAACATTTTATTTTTAGTTATTTGAGGGTTTTTAATATCGCTGATCAATAATCAGTAAGTATTAATATGAAATCAAACAAAAAAAAATTGACGAAACTTGATAGTTTCTTATATATTGAGACTAATTGGCGCAAAAAATTTTCGACTCACAAAACACTTTATTTTTAGTTATTTGAGGGTTTTTAATATCGCTGATCAATAATCAGTAAGTATAAATATGAAATCAAACAAAAAAAATTGAATAAACTTGATAGTGTCTTATACATGACGCCAAAAGTTTTCGACTCACAAAACACTTTATTTTTAGTTATTTGAGGGGTTTTAATATCGCTTATCAATAATAAGTAAGTATTAATATGAAATCAAACAAAAAAAATTTGACTAAACTTGATAGTGTCTTATATATTGAGACTTAAAGACGCAAAAAATTTTCGACTCACAAAACACTTTATTTTTAGTTATTTGAGGGTTTTTAATATCGCTGATCAATAATCAGTAAGTATTAATATGAAATCAAACAACAAAAAATTGACGAAACTTGATAGTTTCTTATATATTGAGACTAATTGGCGCAAAAAATTTTCGACTCACAAAACACTTAATTTTTAGTTATTTGAGGGTTTTTAATATCGCTGATCAATAATCAGTAAGTATTAATATGAAATCAAACAAAAAAAAATTGACGAAACTTGATAGTTTCTTATATATTGAGACTAATTGGCGCAAAAAAATTTCGACTCACAAAACACTGTATTTTTAGTTATTTGAGAGTTTTTAATATCGCTGATCAATAATCAGTAAGTATAAATATGAAATCAAACAAAAAAAATTTGACTTAACTTGATAGTGTCTTATATATTGAGACTTAAAGACGCAAAAAATTTTCGACTCACAAAACACTTTATTTTTAGTTATTTGAAGGTTTTTAATATCGCTGATCAATAATCAGTAAGTATTAATATGAAATCAAATAAAAAAAAATTGACTAAACTTGATAGTGTCTTATATATTGCGACTTAAAGACGCAAAAAATTTTCGACTCACAAAACACTTTATTTTTAGTTATTTGAGGGTTTTTAATATCGCTGATCAATAATCAGTAAGTATTAATATGAAATCAAACAAAAAAAAAAATTGACGAAACTTGATAGTTTCTTATATATTGAGACTAATTGGCGCAAAAAAATTTCGACTCACAAAACACTGTATTTTTAGTTATTTGAGGGTTTTTAATATCGCTGATCAATAATAAGTAAGTATTAATATGAAATCAAACAAAAAAAATTTGACTTAACTTGATAGTGTCTTATATATTGAGACTTAAAGACGCAAAAAATTTTCGACTCACAAAACACTTTATTTTTAGTTATTTGAAGGTTTTTAATATCGCTGATCAATAATCAGTAAGTGTTAATATGAAATCAAACAAAAAAAAATTGACGAAACTTGATAGTTTCTTATATATTGAGACTAATTGGCGCAAAAAATTTCCGACTCACAAAACACTTTATTTTTAGTTATTTGAGGGTTTTTAATATCGCTGATCAATAATCAGTAAGTATTAATATGAAATCAAACAAAAAAAAATTGACGAAACTTGAAAGTTTCCAATATATTGAGACTTAAAGACGCAAAAAAATTTCGACTCACAAAACACTTTATTTTTAGTTATTTGAGGGTTTTTAATATCGCTTATCAATAATCAGTAAGTATTAATATGAAATCAAACAAAAAAAATTGAATAAACTTGATGGTGTCTTATATATTGAGACTTAGAGACGCCAAAAATTTTCGACTCACAAAACACTTTATTTTTAGTTATTTGCGGGTTTTAAATATCGCTGATCAATAATCAGTAAGTATTAAGATGAAATCAAACAAAAAAAAATTGACTAAACTTGATAGTGTCTTATATATTGAGACTTAAAGACGCAAAAAATTTTCGACTCGCAAAACACTTTATTTTTAGTTATTTGAGGGTTTTTAATATCGCTGATCAATAATCAGTAAGTATTAATATGAAATCAAACAAAAAAAAATTGACGAAACTTGATAGTTTCTTATATATTGAGACTAATTGGCGCAAAAAATTTTCGACTCACAAAACACTTTATTTTTAGTTATTTGAGGGTTTTTAATATCGCTGATCAATAATCAGTAAGTATTAATATGAAATCAAACAAAAAAATTTGACTTAACTTGATAGTGTCTTATATATTGAGACTTAAAGACGCAAAAAATTTTCGACTCACAAAACACTTTATTTTTAGTTATTTGAAGGTTTTTAATATCGCTGATCAATAATCAGTAAGTATTAATATGAAATCAAATAAAAAAAAATTGACTAAACTTGATAGTGTCTTATATATTGAGACTTAAAGACGCAAAAAATTTTCGACTCACAAAACACTTTATTTTTAGTTATTTGAGGGTTTTTAATATCGCTGATCAATAATCAGTAAGTATTAATATGAAATCAAACAAAAAAAAATTGAATAAACTTGATGGTGTCTTATATATTGAGACTTAAAGACGCAAAAAATTTTCGACTCACAAAACATTTTATTTTTAGTTATTTGAGGGTTTTTAATATCGCTGATCAATAATCAGTAAGTATTAATATGAAATCAAACAACAAATAATTGACTAAACTTGATATTGTCTTATATTAGGTCCTTACATATGAAATTGGCGTTTTGCCGTACTGACAACTTTGATCTCAAATATCTTCTCTTTGGTTAGGAATTCCAAATTCAAATTTATACAGCTATTTACTCAAGTATTTGTGTTTCGAAAATTATAATTCATTTGTTTTTTCCTCAATTGTTTTTTTTCTTTGCGTCACTCAGTTTACAAAATGGAAAACTTGAAATATCGCGTTATTTACGAGTACGAGTTCCACCGTGGCACCAGTGCTGCAGAAACGGCTCGAAGGATTAATGATGTGTATGGCGACGGTGCCGCAAAAGAAAACACAGTGCGTTTTTGGTTCCAACGTTTTCGTTCTGGAAATTTCGACCTGCAGAAGAAGCCCCGTGGACGGCCGGAGACCAAAGTTGATAATGAAGAATTGAAGGCTATTGTGGAAGCGGATCCATCGCAAACCACGTCCGAGTTAGCTGCAGGCTGCGGTATTAGTGATAAAACTGTTTTAATCCACTTGAAGCAAATTGGGAAGGTGAAAAAGCTTGAAAGGTGGGTACCTCACGAATTGAGTGAAGCAAATCAACAATCGCGCGTTGACTGCTGCGTTGCATTACTCAACCGGCACAATAATGAAGGGATTTTGAATCGAATCATTACCTGTGATGAAAAGTGGATCCTGTATGATAATCGGAAGCGCTCATCGCAATGGCTGAACCCTGCCGAACCAGCCAAACCATGCCCCAAGCGAAAATTGACTCCAAAAAAGTTACTTGTGAGCGTTTGGTGGACTAGTGCTGGTGTCGTTCACTACAGCTTTCTTAAATCTGGCCAGACGATTACGGCAGATGTCTATTGTCAGCAACTGCAAACCATGATGGAAAAGCTAGCTGCTAAACAACCGAGGCTGGTTAATCGCTCTAGGCCACTGCTGCTTCATGATAACGCTAGACCACACACTGCACAACAGACGGCTACCAAATTAGAAGAGCTTCAATTGGAATGTCTAAGACATCCACCGTACTCTCCGGACCTTGCCCCAACAGATTACTATTTTTTTCGAAATTTGGATAACTTCTTGCAAGGGAAAAAATTCAACTCCGATGGGGCAGTCCAAACCGACTTCAAAGATTTTATTGATTCCCGTCCGAATGGTGTTTTTAGTAAAGGGATCGATGAACTACCTATGAGATGGCAAAAGTGCATAGATAGCAATGGTACATACTTTGATTAAATAAATATATTATATTTAAAAAAAATCAACTTTATGTTCCTCCCAAACAAAACGCCAATTTCATATGTAAGGACCTAATATATTGAGACTTAAATACGTCAAAAATTTTCGACTTACAAAACACTTTATTTTTAGTTATTTGAGGGTTTTTAATATCGCTTATCAATAATCAGTAAGTATTAATATGAAATCAAACAAAAAAAATTGAATAAACTTGATGGTGTCTTATATATTGAGACTTAAAGACGCAAAAAATTTTCGACTCACAAAACATTTTATTTTTAGTTATTTGAGGGTTTTTAATATCGCTGATCAATAATCAGTAAGTATTAATATGAAATCAAACAAAAAAAAATTGACGAAACTTGATAGTTTCTTATATATTGAGACTAATTGGCGCAAAAAATTTTCGACTCACAAAACACTTTATTTTTAGTTATTTGAGGGTTTTTAATATCGCTGATCAATAATCAGTAAGTATAAATATGAAATCAAACAAAAAAAATTGAATAAACTTGATAGTGTCTTATACATGACGCCAAAAGTTTTCGACTCACAAAACACTTTATTTTTAGTTATTTGAGGGGTTTTAATATCGCTTATCAATAATAAGTAAGTATTAATATGAAATCAAACAAAAAAAATTTGACTAAACTTGATAGTGTCTTATATATTGAGACTTAAAGACGCAAAAAATTTTCGACTCACAAAACACTTTATTTTTAGTTATTTGAGGGTTTTTAATATCGCTGATCAATAATCAGTAAGTATTAATATGAAATCAAACAACAAAAAATTGACGAAACTTGATAGTTTCTTATATATTGAGACTAATTGGCGCAAAAAATTTTCGACTCACAAAACACTTAATTTTTAGTTATTTGAGGGTTTTTAATATCGCTGATCAATAATCAGTAAGTATTAATATGAAATCAAACAAAAAAAAATTGACGAAACTTGATAGTTTCTTATATATTGAGACTAATTGGCGCAAAAAAATTTCGACTCACAAAACACTGTATTTTTAGTTATTTGAGGGTTTTTAATATCGCTGATCAATAATCAGTAAGTATAAATATGAAATCAAACAAAAAAAATTTGACTTAACTTGATAGTGTCTTATATATTGAGACTTAAAGACGCAAAAAATTTTCGACTCACAAAACACTTTATTTTTAGTTATTTGAAGGTTTTTAATATCGCTGATCAATAATCAGTAAGTATTAATATGAAATCAAATAAAAAAAAATTGACTAAACTTGATAGTGTCTTATATATTGCGACTTAAAGACGCAAAAAATTTTCGACTCACAAAACACTTTATTTTTAGTTATTTGAGGGTTTTTAATATCGCTGATCAATAATCAGTAAGTATTAATATGAAATCAAACAAAAAAAAAAATTGACGAAACTTGATAGTTTCTTATATATTGAGACTAATTGGCGCAAAAAAATTTCGACTCACAAAACACTGTATTTTTAGTTATTTGAGGGTTTTTAATATCGCTGATCAATAATAAGTAAGTATTAATATGAAATCAAACAAAAAAAATTTGACTTAACTTGATAGTGTCTTATATATTGAGACTTAAAGACGCAAAAAATTTTCGACTCACAAAACACTTTATTTTTAGTTATTTGAAGGTTTTTAATATCGCTGATCAATAATCAGTAAGTGTTAATATGAAATCAAACAAAAAAAAATTGACGAAACTTGATAGTTTCTTATATATTGAGACTAATTGGCGCAAAAAATTTCCGACTCACAAAACACTTTATTTTTAGTTATTTGAGGGTTTTTAATATCGCTGATCAATAATCAGTAAGTATTAATATGAAATCAAACAAAAAAAAATTGACGAAACTTGAAAGTTTCCAATATATTGAGACTTAAAGACGCAAAAAAATTTCGACTCACAAAACACTTTATTTTTAGTTATTTGAGGGTTTTTAATATCGCTTATCAATAATCAGTAAGTATTAATATGAAATCAAACAAAAAAAATTGAATAAACTTGATGGTGTCTTATATATTGAGACTTAGAGACGCCAAAAATTTTCGACTCACAAAACACTTTATTTTTAGTTATTTGCGGGTTTTAAATATCGCTGATCAATAATCAGTAAGTATTAAGATGAAATCAAACAAAAAAAAATTGACTAAACTTGATAGTGTCTTATATATTGAGACTTAAAGACGCAAAAAATTTTCGACTCGCAAAACACTTTATTTTTAGTTATTTGAGGGTTTTTAATATCGCTGATCAATAATCAGTAAGTATTAATATGAAATCAAACAAAAAAAAATTGACGAAACTTGATAGTTTCTTATATATTGAGACTAATTGGCGCAAAAAATTTTCGACTCACAAAACACTTTATTTTTAGTTATTTGAGGGTTTTTAATATCGCTGATCAATAATCAGTAAGTATTAATATGAAATCAAACAAAAAAATTTGACTTAACTTGATAGTGTCTTATATATTGAGACTTAAAGACGCAAAAAATTTTCGACTCACAAAACACTTTATTTTTAGTTATTTGAAGGTTTTTAATATCGCTGATCAATAATCAGTAAGTATTAATATGAAATCAAATAAAAAAAAATTGACTAAACTTGATAGTGTCTTATATATTGAGACTTAAAGACGCAAAAAATTTTCGACTCACAAAACACTTTATTTTTAGTTATTTGAGGGTTTTTAATATCGCTGATCAATAATCAGTAAGTATTAATATGAAATCAAACAAAAAAAAATTGAATAAACTTGATGGTGTCTTATATATTGAGACTTAAAGACGCAAAAAATTTTCGACTCACAAAACATTTTATTTTTAGTTATTTGAGGGTTTTTAATATCGCTGATCAATAATCAGTAAGTATTAATATGAAATCAAACAACAAATAATTGACTAAACTTGATATTGTCTTATATATTGAGACTTAAATACGTCAAAAATTTTCGACTTACAAAACACTTTATTTTTAGTTATTTGAGGGTTTTTAATATCGCTTATCAATAATCAGTAAGTATTAATATGAAATCAAACAAAAAAAATTGAATAAACTTGATGGTGTCTTATATATTGAGACTTAAAGACGCAAAAAATTTTCGACTCACAAAACATTTTATTTTTAGTTATTTGAGGGTTTTTAATATCGCTGATCAATAATCAGTAAGTATTAATATGAAATCAAACAAAAAAAAATTGACGAAACTTGATAGTTTCTTATATATTGAGACTAATTGGCGCAAAAAATTTTCGACTCACAAAACACTTTATTTTTAGTTATTTGAGGGTTTTTAATATCGCTGATCAATAATCAGTAAGTATAAATATGAAATCAAACAAAAAAAATTGAATAAACTTGATAGTGTCTTATACATGACGCCAAAAGTTTTCGACTCACAAAACACTTTATTTTTAGTTATTTGAGGGGTTTTAATATCGCTTATCAATAATAAGTAAGTATTAATATGAAATCAAACAAAAAAAATTTGACTAAACTTGATAGTGTCTTATATATTGAGACTTAAAGACGCAAAAAATTTTCGACTCACAAAACACTTTATTTTTAGTTATTTGAGGGTTTTTAATATCGCTGATCAATAATCAGTAAGTATTAATATGAAATCAAACAACAAAAAATTGACGAAACTTGATAGTTTCTTATATATTGAGACTAATTGGCGCAAAAAATTTTCGACTCACAAAACACTTAATTTTTAGTTATTTGAGGGTTTTTAATATCGCTGATCAATAATCAGTAAGTATTAATATGAAATCAAACAAAAAAAAATTTACAAAACTTGATAGTGTCTTATATATTGAGACTTAAAGACGCAAAAAATTTTCGACTCACAAAACACTCTATTTTTAGTTATTTGAGGGTTTTTAATATCGCTGATCAATAATCAGTAAGTATTAATATGAAATCAAACAAAAAAAAATTGACGAAACTTGATAGTTTCTTATATATTGAGACTAATTGGCGCAAAAAATTTTCGACTCACAAAACACTTTATTTTTAGTTATTTGAGGGTTTTTAATATCGCTGATCAATAATCAGTAAGTATTAATATGAAATCAAACAAAAAAAAATTGACTAAACTTGATAGTGTCTTATATATTGAGACTAATTGGCGCAAAAAATTTTCGACTCACAAAACACTTTATTTTTAGTTATTTGAGGGTTTTTAATATCGCTGATCAATAATCAGTAAGTATTAATATGAAATCAAACAAAAAAAAAATTGACGAAACTTGATAGTTTCTTATATATTGAGACTAATTGGCGCAAAAAATTTTCGGCTCACAAAACACTTTATTTTTAGTTATTTGAGGGTTTTTAATATCGCTGATCAATAATCAGTAAGTATTAATATGAAATCAAACAAAAAAAAATTGACTAAACTTGATAGTGTCTTATATATTGAGACTTAAAGACGCAAAAAATTTTCGACTCACAAAACACTTTATTTTTAGGTATTTGAGGGTTTTTAATATCGCTGATCAATAATCAGTAAGTATTAATATGAAATCAAACAAAAAAAAATTGACAAAACTTGATAGTTTCTTATATATTGAGACTAATTGGCGCAAAACATTTTCGACTCACAAAACACTTTATTTTTAGTTATTTGAGGGTTTTTAATATCGCTGATCAATAATCAGTAAGTATTAATATGAAATCAAACAAAAAAAAAAATTGACGAAACTTGATAGTTTCTTATATATTGAGACTAATTGGCGCAAAAAATTTTCGGCTCACAAAACACTTTATTTTTAGTTATTTGAGGGTTTTTAATATCGCTGATCAATAATCAGTAAGTATTAATATGAAATCAAACAAAAAAAAATTTACAAAACTTGATAGTGTCTTATATATTGAGACTTAAAGACGCAAAAAATTTTCGACTCACAAAACACTTTATTTTTAGTTATTTGAGGGTTTTTAATATCGCTGATCAATAATCAGTAAGTATTAATATGAAATCAAACAAAAAAAAATTGACGAAACTTGATAGTTTCTTATATATTGAGACTAATTGGCGCAAAAAATTTTCGACTCACAAAACACTTTATTTTTAGTTATTTGAGGGTTTTTAATATCGCTGATCAATAATCAGTAAGTATTAATATGAAATCAAACAAAAAAAATTAGACTAAACTTGATAGTGTCTTATATATTGAGACTTAAAGACGCCAAAAATTTTCGACTCACAAAACATTTTATTTTTAGTTATTTGAGGGTTTTTAATATCGCTGATCAATAATCAGTAAGTATTAATATGAAATCAAACAAAAAAAATTGACGAAACTTGATAGTTTCTTATATATTGAGACTAATTGGCGCAAAAAATTTTCGACTCACAAAACACTTTATTTTTAGTTATTTGAGGGTTTTTAATATCGCTGATCAATAATCAGTAAGTATTAATATGAAATCAAACAAAAAAAAATTGACGAAACTTGAAAGTTTCCAATATATTGAGACTTAAAGACGCAAAAAAATTTCGACTCACAAAACATTTTATTTTTAGTTATTTGAGGGTTTTTAATATCGCTGATCAATAATCAGTAAGTATTAATATGAAATCAAACAAAAAAAAATTGACGAAACTTGATAGTTTCTTATATATTGAGACTAATTGGCGCAAAAAATTTTCGACTCACAAAACACTTTATTTTTAGTTATTTGAGGGTTTTTAATATCGCTGATCAATAATCAGTAAGTATTAATATGAAATCAAACAAAAAAAAATTGACTAAACTTGATAGTGTCTTATATATTGAGACTTAAAGACGCAAAAAATTTTCGACTCACAAAACATTTTATTTTTAGTTATTTGAGGGTTTTTAATATCGCTGATCAATAATCAGTAAGTATTAATATGAAATCAAACAAAAAAAATTGAATAAACTTGATAGTGTCTTATATATTGCGACTTAAAGACGCAAAAAATTTTCGACTTACAAAACACTTTATTTTTAGTTATTTGAGGGTTTTTAATATCGCTGATCAATAATCAGTAAGTATTAATATGAAATCAAACAAAAAAAAATTGACGAAACTTGATAGTTTCTTATATATTGAGACTAATTGGCGCAAAAAATTTTCGTTTCACAAAACACTTAATTTTTAGTTATTTGAGGGTTTTTAATATCGCTGATCAATAATCAGTAAGTATTAATATGAAATCAAACAAAAAAAAAAATTGACGAAACTTGATAGTTTCTTATATATTGAGACTAATTGGCGCAAAAAATTTTCGGCTCACAAAACACTTTATTTTTAGTTATTTGAGGGTTTTTAATATCGCTGATCAATAATCAGTAAGTATTAATATGAAATCAAACAAAAAAAAATTTACAAAACTTGATAGTGTCTTATATATTGAGACTTAAAGACGCAAAAAATTTTCGACTCACAAAACACTTTATTTTTAGTTATTTGAGGGTTTTTAATATCGCTGATCAATAATCAGTAAGTATTAATATGAAATCAAACAAAAAAAAATTGACGAAACTTGATAGTTTCTTATATATTGAGACTAATTGGCGCAAAAAATTTTCGACTCACAAAACACTTTATTTTTAGTTATTTGAGGGTTTTTAATATCGCTGATCAATAATCAGTAAGTATTAATATGAAATCAAACAAAAAAAATTAGACTAAACTTGATAGTGTCTTATATATTGAGACTTAAAGACGCCAAAAATTTTCGACTCACAAAACATTTTATTTTTAGTTATTTGAGGGTTTTTAATATCGCTGATCAATAATCAGTAAGTATTAATATGAAATCAAACAAAAAAAATTGACGAAACTTGATAGTTTCTTATATATTGAGACTAATTGGCGCAAAAAATTTTCGACTCACAAAACACTTTATTTTTAGTTATTTGAGGGTTTTTAATATCGCTGATCAATAATCAGTAAGTATTAATATGAAATCAAACAAAAAAAAATTGACGAAACTTGAAAGTTTCCAATATATTGAGACTTAAAGACGCAAAAAAATTTCGACTCACAAAACATTTTATTTTTAGTTATTTGAGGGTTTTTAATATCGCTGATCAATAATCAGTAAGTATTAATATGAAATCAAACAAAAAAAAATTGACGAAACTTGATAGTTTCTTATATATTGAGACTAATTGGCGCAAAAAATTTTCGACTCACAAAACACTTTATTTTTAGTTATTTGAGGGTTTTTAATATCGCTGATCAATAATCAGTAAGTATTAATATGAAATCAAACAAAAAAAAATTGACTAAACTTGATAGTGTCTTATATATTGAGACTTAAAGACGCAAAAAATTTTCGACTCACAAAACATTTTATTTTTAGTTATTTGAGGGTTTTTAATATCGCTGATCAATAATCAGTAAGTATTAATATGAAATCAAACAAAAAAAATTGAATAAACTTGATAGTGTCTTATATATTGCGACTTAAAGACGCAAAAAATTTTCGACTTACAAAACACTTTATTTTTAGTTATTTGAGGGTTTTTAATATCGCTGATCAATAATCAGTAAGTATTAATATGAAATCAAACAAAAAAAAATTGACGAAACTTGATAGTTTCTTATATATTGAGACTAATTGGCGCAAAAAATTTTCGTTTCACAAAACACTTAATTTTTAGTTATTTGAGGGTTTTTAATATCGCTGATCAATAATCAGTAAGTATTAATGTGAAATCAAACAAAAAAAAATTGACAAAACTTGATAGTTTCTTATATATTGAGACTAATTGGCGCAAAACATTTTCGACTCACAAAACACTTTATTTTTAGTTATTTGAGGGTTTTTAATATCGCTGATCAATAATCAGTAAGTATTAATATGAAATCAAACAAAAAAAAAAATTGACGAAACTTGATAGTTTCTTATATATTGAGACTAATTGGCGCAAAAAATTTTCGGCTCACAAAACACTTTATTTTTAGTTATTTGAGGGTTTTTTATATCGCTGATCAATAATCAGTAAGTATTAATATGAAATCAAACAAAAAAAAATTTACAAAACTTGATAGTGTCTTATATATTGAGACTTAAAGACGCAAAAAATTTTCGACTCACAAAACACTTTATTTTTAGTTATTTGAGGGTTTTTAATATCGCTGATCAATAATCAGTAAGTATTAATATGAAATCAAACAAAAAAAAATTGACGAAACTTGATAGTTTCTTATATATTGAGACTAATTGGCGCAAAAAATTTTCGACTCACAAAACACTTTATTTTTAGTTATTTGAGGGTTTTTAATATCGCTGATCAATAATCAGTAAGTATTAATATGAAATCAAACAAAAAAAAATTTACAAAACTTGATAGTGTCTTATATATTGAGACTTAAAGACGCAAAAAATTTTCGACTCACAAAACACTTTATTTTTAGTTATTTGAGGGTTTTTAATATCGCTGATCAATAATCAGTAAGTATTAAGATGAAATCAAACAAAAAAAAATTGACGAAACTTGATAGTTTCTTATATATTGAGACTAATTGGCGCAAAAAATTTTCGACTCACAAAACACTTTATTTTTAGTTATTTGAGGGTTTTTAATATCGCTGATCAATAATCAGTAAGTATTAATATGAAATCAAACAAAAAAAATTAGACTTAACTTGATAGTGTCTTATATATTGAGACTTAAAGACGCCAAAAATTTTCGACTCACAAAACATTTTATTTTTAGTTATTTGAGGGTTTTTAATATCGCTGATCAATAATCAGTAAGTATTAATATGAAATCAAACAACAAAAATTGACGAAACTTGATAGTTTCTTATATATTGAGACTAATTGGCGCAAAAAATTTTCGACTCACAAAACACTTTATTTTTAGTTATTTGAGGGTTTTTAATATCGCTGATCAATAATCAGTAAGTATTAATATGAAATCAAACAAAAAAAAATTGACGAAACTTGAAAGTTTCCAATATATTGAGACTTAAAGACGCAAAAAAATTTCGACTCACAAAACATTTTATTTTTAGTTATTTGAGGGTTTTTAATATCGCTGATCAATAATCAGTAAGTATTAATATGAAATCAAACAAAAAAAAATTGACGAAACTTGATAGTTTCTTATATATTGAGACTAATTGGCGCAAAAAATTTTCGACTCACAAAACACTTTATTTTTAGTTATTTGAGGGTTTTTAATATCGCTGATCAATAATCAGTAAGTATAAATATGAAATCAAACAAAAAAAAATTGACTAAACTTGATAGTGTCTTATATATTGAGACTTAAAGACGCAAAAAATTTTCGACTCACAAAACATTTTATTTTTAGTTATTTGAGGGTTTTTAATATCGCTGATCAATAATCAGTAAGTATTAATATGAAATCAAACAAAAAAAATTGAATAAACTTGATAGTGTCTTATATATTGCGACTTAAAGACGCAAAAAATTTTCGACTTACAAAACACTTTATTTTTAGTTATTTGAGGGTTTTTAATATCGCTGATCAATAATCAGTAAGTATTAATATGAAATCAAACAAAAAAAAATTGACGAAACTTGATAGTTTCTTATATATTGAGACTAATTGGCGCAAAAAATTTTCGTTTCACAAAACACTTAATTTTTAGTTATTTGAGGGTTTTTAATATCGCTGATCAATAATCAGTAAGTATAAATATGAAATCAAACAAAAAAAATTGAATAAACTTGATAGTGTCTTATACATGACGCCAAAAGTTTTCGACTCACAAAACACTTTATTTTTAGTTATTTGAGGGGTTTTAATATCGCTTATCAATAAAAAGTAAGTATTAATATGAAATCAAACAAAAAAAATTTGACTAAACTTGATAGTGTCTTATATATTGAGACTTAAAGACGCAAAAAATTTTCGACTCACAAAACACTTTATTTTTAGTTATTTGAGGGTTTTTAATATCGCTGATCAATAATCAGTAAGTATTAATATGAAATCAAACAAAAAAAAATTGACGAAACTTGATAGTTTCTTATATATTGAGACTAATTGGCGCAAAAAATTTCCGACTCACAAAACACTTTATTTTTAGTTATTTGAGGGTTTTTAATATCGCTGATCAATAATCAGTAAGTATTAATATGAAATCAAACAAAAAAAAATTGACGAAACTTGAAAGTTTCCAATATATTGAGACTTAAAGACGCAAAAAAATTTCGACTCACAAAACACTTTATTTTTAGTTATTTGAGGGTTTTTAATATCGCTTATCAATAATCAGTAAGTATTAATATGAAATCAAACAAAAAAAATTGAATAAACTTGATGGTGTCTTATATATTGAGACTTAGAGACGCCAAAAATTTTCGACTCACAAAACACTATATTTTTAGTTATTTGCGGGTTTTTAATATCGCTTATCAATAATCAGTAAGTATTAATATGAAATCAAACAAAAAAAAATTGACTTAACTTGATAGTGTCTTATATATTGAGACTTAAAGACGCAAAAAATTTTCGACTCACAAAACACTTTATTTTTAGTTATTTGAAGGTTTTTAATATCGCTGATCAATAATCAGTAAGTATTAATATGAAATCAAATAAAAAAAATTGACTAAACTTGATAGTGTCTTATATATTGAGACTTAAAGACGCAAAAAATTTTCGACTCACAAAACACTTTATTTTTAGTTATTTGAAGGTTTTTAATATCGCTGATCAATAATCAGTAAGTATTAATATGAAATCAAATAAAAAAAAATTGACTAAACTTGATAGTGTCTTATATATTGAGACTTAAAGACGCAAAAAATTTTCGACTCACAAAACACTTTATTTTTAGTTATTTGAGGGTTTTTAATATCGCTGATCAATAATCAGTAAGTATTAATATGAAATCAAACAAAAAAAAAAATTGACGAAACTTGATAGTTTCTTATATATTGAGACTAATTGGCGCAAAAAAATTTCGACTCACAAAACACTGTATTTTTAGTTATTTGAGGGTTTTTAATATCGCTGATCAATAATAAGTAAGTATTAATATGAAATCAAACAAAAAAAATTTGACTTAACTTGATAGTGTCTTATATATTGAGACTTAAAGACGCAAAAAATTTTCGACTCACAAAACACTTTATTTTTAGTTATTTGAAGGTTTTTAATATCGCTGATCAATAATCAGTAAGTATTAATATGAAATCAAATAAAAAAAATTGACTAAACTTGATAGTGTCTTATATATTGAGACTTAAAGACGCAAAAAATTTTCGACTCACAAAACACTTTATTTTTAGTTATTTGAGGGTTTTTAATATCGCTGATCAATAATCAGTAAGTATTAATATGAAATCAAACAAAAAAAAATTGACGAAACTTGATAGTTTCTTATATATTGAGACTAATTGGCGCAAAAAATTTCCGACTCACAAAACACTTTATTTTTAGTTATTTGAGGGTTTTTAATATCGCTGATCAATAATCAGTAAGTATTAATATGAAATCAAACAAAAAAAAATTGACGAAACTTGAAAGTTTCCAATATATTGAGACTTAAAGACGCAAAAAAATTTCGACTCACAAAACACTTTATTTTTAGTTATTTGAGGGTTTTTAATATCGCTTATCAATAATCAGTAAGTATTAATATGAAATCAAACAAAAAAAATTGAATAAACTTGATGGTGTCTTATATATTGAGACTTAGAGACGCCAAAAATTTTCGACTCACAAAACACTATATTTTTAGTTATTTGCGGGTTTTTAATATCGCTGATCAATAATCAGTAAGTATTAAGATGAAATCAAACAAAAAAAAATTGACTAAACTTGATAGTGTCTTATATATTGAGACTTAAAGACGCAAAAAATTTTCGACTCACAAAACAATTTATTTTTAGTTATTTGAGGGTTTTTAATATCGCTGATCAATAATCAGTAAGTATTAATATGAAATCAAACAAAAAAAAATTGACGAAACTTGATAGTTTCTTATATATTGAGACTAATTGGCGCAAAAAATTTTCGACTCACAAAACACTTTATTTTTAGTTATTTGAGGGTTTTTAATATCGCTGATCAATAATCAGTAAGTATTAATATGAAATCAAACAAAAAAAAAAATTGACGAAACTTGATAGTTTCTTATATATTGAGACTAATTGGCGCAAAAAAATTTCGACTCACAAAACACTGTATTTTTAGTTATTTGAGGGTTTTTAATATCGCTGATCAATAATAAGTAAGTATTAATATGAAATCAAACAAAAAAAATTTGACTTAACTTGATAGTGTCTTATATATTGAGACTTAAAGACGCAAAAAATTTTCGACTCACAAAACACTTTATTTTTAGTTATTTGAGGGTTTTTAATATCGCTGATCAATAATCAGTAAGTATTAATATGAAATCAAACAAAAAAAAATAGACGAAACTTGATAGTTTCTTATATATTGAGACTAATTGGCGCAAAAAAATTTCGACTCACAAAACACTGTATTTTTAGTTATTTGAGGGTTTTTAATATCGCTGATCAATAATCAGTAAGTATTAATATGAAATCAAACAAAAAAAATTTGACTTAACTTGATAGTGTCTTATATATTGCGACTTAAAGACGCAAAAAATTTTCGACTCACAAAACACTTTATTTTTAGTTATTTGAAGGTTTTTAATATCGCTGATCAATAATCAGTAAGTATTAATATGAAATCAAATAAAAAAAAATTGACTAAACTTGATAGTGTCTTATATATTGAGACTTAAAGACGCAAAAAATTTTCGACTCACAAAACACTTTATTTTTAGTTATTTGAGGGTTTTTAATATCGCTGATCAATAATCAGTAAGTATTAATATGAAATCAAACAAAAAAAAAAATTGACGAAACTTGATAGTTTCTTATATATTGAGACTAATTGGCGCAAAAAAATTTCGACTCACAAAACACTGTATTTTTAGTTATTTGAGGGTTTTTAATATCGCTGATCAATAATAAGTAAGTATTAATATGAAATCAAACAAAAAAAATTTGACTTAACTTGATAGTGTCTTATATATTGAGACTTAAAGACGCAAAAAATTTTCGACTCACAAAACACTTTATTTTTAGTTATTTGAAGGTTTTTAATATCGCTGATCAATAATCAGTAAGTATTAATATGAAATCAAATAAAAAAAATTGACTAAACTTGATAGTGTCTTATATATTGAGACTTAAAGACGCAAAAAATTTTCGACTCACAAAACACTTTATTTTTAGTTATTTGAGGGTTTTTAATATCGCTGATCAATAATCAGTAAGTATTAATATGAAATCAAACAAAAAAAAATTGACGAAACTTGATAGTTTCTTATATATTGAGACTAATTGGCGCAAAAAATTTCCGACTCACAAAACACTTTATTTTTAGTTATTTGAGGGTTTTTAATATCGCTGATCAATAATCAGTAAGTATTAATATGAAATCAAACAAAAAAAAATTGACGAAACTTGAAAGTTTCCAATATATTGAGACTTAAAGACGCAAAAAAATTTCGACTCACAAAACACTTTATTTTTAGTTATTTGAGGGTTTTTAATATCGCTTATCAATAATCAGTTAGTATTAATATGAAATCAAACAAAAAAAATTGAATAAACTTGATGGTGTCTTATATATTGAGACTTAGAGACGCCAAAAATTTTTGACTCACAAAACACTATATTTTTAGTTATTTGCGGGTTTTTAATATCGCTGATCAATAATCAGTAAGTATTAAGATGAAATCAAACAAAAAAAATTGACTAAACTTGATAGTGTCTTATATATTGAGACTTAAAGACGCAAAAAATTTTCGACTCACAAAACAATTTATTTTTAGTTATTTGAGGGTTTTTAATATCGCTGATCAATAATCAGTAAGTATTAATATGAAATCAAACAAAAAAAAATTGACGAAACTTGATAGTTTCTTATATATTGAGACTAATTGGCGCAAAAAATTTTCGACTCACAAAACACTTTATTTTTAGTTATTTGAGGGTTTTTAATATCGCTGATCAATAATCAGTAAGTATTAATATGAAATCAAACAAAAAAAATTTGACTTAACTTGATAGTGTCTTATATATTGAGACTTAAAGACGCAAAAAATTTTCGACTCACAAAACACTTTATTTTTAGTTATTTGAGGGTTTATAATATCGCTGATCAATAATCAGTAAGTATTAATATGAAATCAAACAACAAAAAATTGACGAAACTTGATAGTTGTTTATATTGAGACGAAAATTTGCAAAAAATTTTCGACTCACAAAACACTTTATTTTTAGTTATTTGAGGGTTTTTAATATCGCTGATCAATAATCAGTAAGTATTAATATGATATCAAACAAAAAAAATTAGACTAAACTTGATAGTGTCTTATATATTGAGACTTAAAGACGCCAAAAATTTTCGACTCACAAAACATTTTATTTTTAGTTATTTGAGGGTTTTTAATATCGCTGATCAATAATCAGTAAGTATTAATATGAAATCAAACAAAAAAAAATTGACGAAACTTGATATTTTCTTATATATTGAGACTAATTGGCGCAAAAAATTTTCGTTTCACAAAACACTTTATTTTTAGTTATTTGAGGGTTTTTAATATCGCTGATCAATAAGCAGTAAGTATTAATATGAAATCAAACAAAAAAAAATTGACTAAACTTGATAGTGTCTTATATATTGAGACTTAAAGACGCCAAAAATTTTCGACTCACAAAACACTTTATTTTTAGTTATTTGAGGGTTTTTAATATCGCTGATCAATAATCAGTAAGTATTAATATGAAATCAAACAAAAAAAATTTGACTTAACTTGATAGTGTCTTATATATTGAGACTTAAAGACGCAAAAAATTTTCGACTCACAAAACACTTTATTTTTAGTTATTTGAGGGTTTTTAATATCGCTGATCAATAATCAGTAAGTATTAATATGAAATCAAACAAAAAAAAATTGACGAAACTTGATAGTTTCTTATATATTGAGACTAATTGGCGCAAAAAAATTTCGACTCACAAAACACTGTATTTTTAGTTATTTGAGGGTTTTTAATATCGCTGATCAATAATCAGTAAGTATTAATATGAAATCAAACAAAAAAAATTTGACTTAACTTGATAGTGTCTTATATATTGAGACTTAAAGACGCAAAAAATTTTCGACTCACAAAACACTTTATTTTTAGTTATTTGAAGGTTTTTAATATCGCTGATCAATAATCAGTAAGTATTAATATGAAATCAAATAAAAAAAAATTGACTAAACTTGATAGTGTCTTATATATTGAGACTTAAAGACGCAAAAAATTTTCGACTCACAAAACACTTTATTTTTAGTTATTTGAGGGTTTTTAATATCGCTGATCAATAATCAGTAAGTATTAATATGAAATCAAACAAAAAAAAAAATTGACGAAACTTGATAGTTTCTTATATATTGAGACTAATTGGCGCAAAAAAATTTCGACTCACAAAACACTGTATTTTTAGTTATTTGAGGGTTTTTAATATCGCTGATCAATAATAAGTAAGTATTAATATGAAATCAAACAAAAAAAATTTGACTTAACTTGATAGTGTCTTATATATTGAGACTTAAAGACGCAAAAAATTTTCGACTCATAAAACACTTTATTTTTAGTTATTTGAAGGTTTTTAATATCGCTGATCAATAATCAGTAAGTATTAATATGAAATCAAATAAAAAAAATTGACTAAACTTGATAGTGTCTTATATATTGAGACTTAAAGACGCAAAAAATTTTCGACTCACAAAACACTTTATTTTTAGTTATTTGAGGGTTTTTAATATCGCTGATCAATAATCAGTAAGTATTAATATGAAATCAAACAAAAAAAAATTGACGAAACTTGATAGTTTCTTATATATTGAGACTAATTGGCGCAAAAAATTTCCGACTCACAAAACACTTTATTTTTAGTTATTTGAGGGTTTTTAATATCGCTGATCAATAATCAGTAAGTATTAATATGAAATCAAACAAAAAAAAATTGACTAAACTTGATGGTGTCTTATATATTGAGACTTAGAGACGCCAAAAATTTTCGACTCACAAAACACTATATTTTTAGTTATTTGCGGGTTTTTAATATCGCTGATCAATAATCAGTAAGTATTAATATGAAATCAAACAAAAAAAAATTGACGAAACTTGATAGTTTCTTATATATTGAGACTAATTGGCGCAAAAAATTTTCGTTTCACAAAACACTTTATTTTTAGTTATTTGAGGGTTTTAAATATCGCTGATCAATAATCAGTAAGTATTAATATGAAATCAAACAAAAAAAAATTGACTAAACTTGATAGTGTCTTATATATTGAGACTTAAAGACGCAAAAAATTTTCGACTCACAAAACACTTTATTTTTAGTTATTTGAGGGTTTTTAATATCGCTGATCAATAATCAGTAAGTATTAATATGAAATCAAACAAAAAAAATTTGACTTAACTTGATAGTGTCTTATATATTGAGACTTAAAGACGCAAAAAATTTTCGACTCACAAAACACTTTATTTTTAGTTATTTGAGGGTTTTTAATATCGCTGATCAATAATCAGTAAGTATTAATATGAAATCAAACAAAAAAAAATTGACTAAACTTGATAGTGTCTTATATATTGAGACTTAAAGACGCAAAAAATTTTCGACACACAAAACATTTTATTTTTAGTTATTTGAGGGTTTTTAATATCGCTGATCAATAATCAGTAAGTATTAATATGAAATCAAACAAAAAAAAATTGACGAAACTTGATAGTTTCTTATATATTGAGACTTAAAGACGCAAAAAATTTTCGACTCACAAAACACTGTATTTTTTGTTATTTGAGGGTTTTTAATATCGCTGATCAATAATCAGTAAGTATTAATATGAAATCAAACAAAAAAAAAATTGACTAAACTTGATTGTGTCTTATATATTGAGACTTAAAGACGCAAAAAATTTTCGACTCACAAAACACTTTATTTTTAGTTATTTGAGGGTTTTTAATATCGCTGATCAATAATCAGTAAGTATTAATATGAAATCAAACAAAAAAAAATTGACGAAACTTGATAGTTTCTTATATATTGAGACTAATTGGCGCAAAAAAATTTCGACTCACAAAACACTGTATTTTTAGTTATTTGAGGGTTTTTAATATCGCTGATCAATAATCAGTAAGTATTAATATGAAATCAAACAAAAAAAAATTGACTTAACTTGATAGTGTCTTATATATTGAGACTTAAAGACGCAAAAAATTTTCGACTCACAAAACACTTTATTTTTAGTTATTTGAAGGTTTTTAATATCGCTGATCAATAATCAGTAAGTATTAATATGAAATCAAATAAAAAAAAATTGACTAAACTTGATAGTGTCTTATATATTGAGACTTAAAGACGCAAAAAATTTTCGACTCACAAAACACTTTATTTTTAGTTATTTGAGGGTTTTTAATATCGCTGATCAATAATCAGTAAGTATTAATATGAAATCAAACAAAAACAAAAATTGACGAAACTTGATAGTTTCTTATATATTGAGACTAATTGGCGCAAAAAAATTTTGACTCACAAAACACTGTATTTTTAGTTATTTGAGGGTTTTTAATATCGCTGATCAATAATAAGTAAGTATTAATATGAAATCAAACAAAAAAAATTTGACTTAACTTGATAGTGTCTTATATATTGAGACTTAAAGACGCAAAGAATTTTCGACTCACAAAACACTTTATTTTTAGTTATTTGAAGGTTTTTAATATCGCTGATCAATAATCAGTAAGTATTAATATGAAATCAAATAAAAAAAATTGACTAAACTTGATAGTGTCTTATATATTGAGACTTAAAGACGCAAAAAATTTTCGACTCACAAAACACTTTATTTTTAGTTATTTGAGGGTTTTTAATATCGCTGATCAATAATCAGTAAGTATTAATATGAAATCAAACAAAAAAAAATTGACGAAACTTGATAGTTTCTTATATATTGAGACTAATTGGCGCAAAAAATTTTCGACTCAAAAAACACTTTATTTTTAGTTATTTGAGGGTTTTTAATATCGCTGATCAATAATCAGTAAGTATTAATATGAAATCAAACAAAAAAAAATTACAAAACTTGATAGTGTCTTATATATTGAGACTTAAAGACGCAAAAAATTTTCGACTCACAAAACACTTTATTTTTAGGTATTTGAGGGTTTTTAATATCGCTGATCAATAATCAGTAAGTATTAATATGAAATCAAACAAAAAAAAATTGACAAAACTTGATAGTTTCTTATATATTGAGACTAATTGGCGCAAAACATTTTCGACTCACAAAACACTTGATTTTTAGTTATTTGAGGGTTTTTAATATCGCTGATCAATAATCAGTAAGTATTAATATGAAATCAATCAAAAAAAATTGACGAAACTTGATAGTTTCTTATATATTGAGACTAATTGGCGCAAAAAATTTTCGACTCACAAAACACTTTATTTTTAGTTATTTGAGGGTTTTTAATATCGCTGATCAATAATCAGTAAGTATTAATATGAAATCAAACAAAAAAAAATTGACGAAACTTGATAGTTTCTTATATATTGAGACTAATTGGCGCAAAAAATTTTAGACTCACAAAACACTTTATTTTTAGTTATTTGAGGGTTTTTAATATCGCTGATCAATAATCAGTAAGTATAAATATGAAATCAAACAAAAAAAAATTGACAAAACTTGATAGTTTCTTATATATTGAGACTAATTGGCGCAAAACATTTTCGACTCACAAAACACTTTATTTTTAGTTATTTGAGGGTTTTTAATATCGCTGATCAATAATCAGTAAGTATTAATATGAAATCAAACAAAAAAAATTGACGAAACTTGATAGTTTCTTATATATTGAGACTAATTGGCGCAAAAAATTTTCGACTCACAAAACACTTTATTTTTAGTTATTTGAGGGTTTTTAATATCGCTGATCAATAATCAGTAAGTATTAATATGAAATCAAACAAAAAAAAATTTACAAAACTTGATAGTGTCTTATATATTGAGACTTAAATACGCAAAAAATTTTAGACTCACAAAACACTTTATTTTTAGTTATTTGAGGGTTTTTAATATCGCTGATCAATAATCAGTAAGTATTAATATGAAATCAAACAAAAAAAAATTGACGAAACTTGAAAGTTTCCAATATATTGAGACTTAAAGACGCAAAAAAATTTCGACTCACAAAACACTTTATTTTTAGTTATTTGAGGGTTTTTAATATCGCTTATCAATAATCAGTAAGTATTTATATGAAATCAAACAAAAAAAATTGAATAAACTTGATGGTGTCTTATATATTGAGACTTAGAGACGCCAAAAATTTTCGACTCACAAAACACTATATTTTTAGTTATTTGCGGGTTTTTAATATCGCTGATCAATAATCAGTAAGTATTAAGATGAAATCAAACAAAAAAAATTGACTAAACTTGATAGTGTCTTATATATTGAGACTTAAAGACGCAAAAAATTTTCGACTCACAAAACAATTTATTTTTAGTTATTTGAGGGTTTTTAATATCGCTGATCAATAATCAGTAAGTATTAATATGAAATCAAACAAAAAAAATTTGACTTAACTTGATAGTGTCTTATATATTGAGACTTAAAGACGCAAAAAATTTTCGACTCACAAAACACTTTATTTTTAGTTATTTGAGGGTTTATAATATCGCTGATCAATAATCAGTAAGTATTAATATGAAATCAAACAACAAAAAATTGACGAAACTTGATAGTTGTTTATATTGAGACGAAAATTTGCAAAAAATTTTCGACTCACAAAACACTTTATTTTTAGTTATTTGAGGGTTTTTAATATCGCTGATCAATAATCAGTAAGTATTAATATGATATCAAACAAAAAAAATTAGACTAAACTTGATAGTGTCTTATATATTGAGACTTAAAGACGCCAAAAATTTTCGACTCACAAAACATTTTATTTTTAGTTATTTGAGGGTTTTTAATATCGCTGATCAATAATCAGTAAGTATTAATATGAAATCAAACAAAAAAAAAAATTGACGAAACTTGATAGTTTCTTATATATTGAGACTAATTGGCGCAAAAAAATTTCGACTCACAAAACACTGTATTTTTAGTTATTTGAGGGTTTTTAATATCGCTGATCAATAATAAGTAAGTATTAATATGAAATCAAACAAAAAAAATTTGACTTAACTTGATAGTGTCTTATATATTGAGACTTAAAGACGCAAAGAATTTTCGACTCACAAAACACTTTATTTTTAGTTATTTGAAGGTTTTTAATATCGCTGATCAATAATCAGTAAGTATTAATATGAAATCAAACAAAAAAAAATTGACGAAACTTGATAGTTTCTTATATATTGAGACTAATTGGCGCAAAAAATTTTAGACTCACAAAACACTTTATTTTTAGTTATTTGAGGGTTTTTAATATCGCTGATCAATAATCAGTAAGTATAAATATGAAATCAAACAAAAAAAAATTGACAAAACTTGATAGTTTCTTATATATTGAGACTAATTGGCGCAAAACATTTTCGACTCACAAAACACTTTATTTTTAGTTATTTGAGGGTTTTTAATATCGCTGATCAATAATCAGTAAGTATTAATATGAAATCAAACAAAAAAAATTGACGAAACTTGATAGTTTCTTATATATTGAGACTAATTGGCGCAAAAAATTTTCGACTCACAAAACACTTTATTTTTAGTTATTTGAGGGTTTTTAATATCGCTGATCAATAATCAGTAAGTATTAATATGAAATCAAACAAAAAAAATTTTTCAAAACTTGATAGTGTCTTATATATTGAGACTTAAATACGCAAAAAATTTTAGACTCACAAAACACTTTATTTTTAGTTATTTGAGGGTTTTTAATATCGCTGATCAATAATCAGTAAGTATTAATATGAAATCAAACAAAAAAAAATTGACGAAACTTGAAAGTTTCCAATATATTGAGACTTAAAGACGCAAAAAAATTTCGACTCACAAAACACTTTATTTTTAGTTATTTGAGGGTTTTTAATATCGCTTATCAATAATCAGTAAGTATTAATATGAAATCAAACAAAAAAAATTGAATAAACTTGATGGTGTCTTATATATTGAGACTTAGAGACGCCAAAAATTTTCGACTCACAAAACACTATATTTTTAGTTATTTGCGGGTTTTTAATATCGCTGATCAATAATCAGTAAGTATAAATATGAAATCAAACAAAAAAAAATTGACAAAACTTGATAGTTTCTTATATATTGAGACTAATTGGCGCAAAACATTTTCGACTCACAAAACACTTTATTTTTAGTTATTTGAGGGTTTTTAATATCGCTGATCAATAATCAGTAAGTATTAATATGAAATCAAACAAAAAAAATTGACGAAACTTGATAGTTTCTTATATATTGAGACTAATTGGCGCAAAAAATTTTCGACTCACAAAACACTTTATTTTTAGTTATTTGAGGGTTTTTAATATCGCTGATCAATAATCAGTAAGTATTAATATGAAATCAAACAAAAAAAATTTTTCAAAACTTGATAGTGTCTTATATATTGAGACTTAAATACGCAAAAAATTTTAGACTCACAAAACACTTTATTTTTAGTTATTTGAGGGTTTTTAATATCGCTGATCAATAATCAGTAAGTATTAATATGAAATCAAACAAAAAAAAATTGACGAAACTTGAAAGTTTCCAATATATTGAGACTTAAAGACGCAAAAAAATTTCGACTCACAAAACACTTTATTTTTAGTTATTTGAGGGTTTTTAATATCGCTTATCAATAATCAGTAAGTATTAATATGAAATCAAACAAAAAAAATTGAATAAACTTGATGGTGTCTTATATATTGAGACTTAGAGACGCCAAAAATTTTCGACTCACAAAACACTATATTTTTAGTTATTTGCGGGTTTTTAATATCGCTGATCAATAATCAGTAAGTATTAAGATGAAATCAAACAAAAAAAATTGACTAAACTTGATAGTGTCTTATATATTGAGACTTAAAGACGCAAAAAATTTTCGACTCACAAAACAATTTATTTTTAGTTATTTGAGGGTTTTTAATATCGCTGATCAATAATCAGTAAGTATTAATATGAAATCAAACAAAAAAAAATTGACGAAACTTGATAGTTTCTTATATATTGAGACTAATTGGCGCAAAAAATTTTCGACTCACAAAACACTTTATTTTTAGTTATTTGAGGGTTTTTAATATCGCTGATCAATAATCAGTAAGTATTAATATGAAATCAAACAAAAAAAATTTGACTTAACTTGATAGTGTCTTATATATTGAGACTTAAAGACGCAAAAAATTTTCGACTCACAAAACACTTTATTTTTAGTTATTTGAGGGTTTATAATATCGCTGATCAATAATCAGTAAGTATTAATATGAAATCAAACAACAAAAAATTGACGAAACTTGATAGTTGTTTATATTGAGACGAAAATTTGCAAAAAATTTTCGACTCACAAAACACTTTATTTTTAGTTATTTGAGGGTTTTTAATATCGCTGATCAATAATCAGTAAGTATTAATATGATATCAAACAAAAAAAATTAGACTAAACTTGATAGTGTCTTATATATTGAGACTTAAAGACGCCAAAAATTTTCGACTCACAAAACATTTTATTTTTAGTTATTTGAGGGTTTTTAATATCGCTGATCAATAATCAGTAAGTATTAATATGAAATCAAACAAAAAAAAATTGACGAAACTTGATATTTTCTTATATATTGAGACTAATTGGCGCAAAAAATTTTCGTTTCACAAAACACTTTATTTTTAGTTATTTGAGGGTTTTTAATATCGCTGATCAATAAGCAGTAAGTATTAATATGAAATCAAACAAAAAAAAATTGACTAAACTTGATAGTGTCTTATATATTGAGACTTAAAGACGCCAAAAATTTTCGACTGACAAAACACTTTATTTTTAGTTATTTGAGGGTTTTTAATATCGCTGATCAATAATCAGTAAGTATTAATATGAAATCAAACAAAAAAAATTTGACTTAACTTGATAGTGTCTTATATATTGAGACTTAAAGACGCAAAAAATTTTCGACTCACAAAACACTTTATTTTTAGTTATTTGAAGGTTTTTAATATCGCTGATCAATAATCAGTAAGTATTAATATGAAATCAAATAAAAAAAAATTGACTAAACTTGATAGTGTCTTATATATTGAGACTTAAAGACGCAAAAAATTTTCGACTCACAAAACACTTTATTTTTAGTTATTTGAGGGTTTTTAATATCGCTGATCAATAATCAGTAAGTATTAATATGAAATCAAACAAAAAAAAAAATTGACGAAACTTGATAGTTTCTTATATATTGAGACTAATTGGCGCAAAAAAATTTCGACTCACAAAACACTGTATTTTTAGTTATTTGAGGGTTTTTAATATCGCTGATCAATAATAAGTAAGTATTAATATGAAATCAAACAAAAAAAAATTGACTTAACTTGATAGTGTCTTATATATTGAGACTTAAAGACGCAAAAAATTTTCGACTCATAAAACACTTTATTTTTAGTTATTTGAAGGTTTTTAATATCGCTGATCAATAATCAGTAAGTATTAATATGAAATCAAATAAAAAAAATTGACTAAACTTGATAGTGTCTTATATATTGAGACTTAAAGACGCAAAAAATTTTCGACTCACAAAACACTTTATTTTTAGTTATTTGAGGGTTTTTAATATCGCTGATCAATAATCAGTAAGTATTAATATGAAATCAAACAAAAAAAAATTGACGAAACTTGATAGTTTCTTATATATTGAGACTAATTGGCGCAAAAAATTTCCGACTCACAAAACACTTTATTTTTAGTTATTTGAGGGTTTTTAATATCGCTGATCAATAATCAGTAAGTATTAATATGAAATCAAACAAAAAAAAATTGACTAAACTTGATGGTGTCTTATATATTGAGACTTAGAGACGCCAAAAATTTTCGACTCACAAAACACTATATTTTTAGTTATTTGCGGGTTTTTAATATCGCTGATCAATAATCAGTAAGTATTAATATGAAATCAAACAAAAAAAAATTGACGAAACTTGATAGTTTCTTATATATTGAGACTAATTGGCGCAAAAAATTTTCGACTCACAAAACACTTTATTTTTAGTTATTTGAGGGTTTTTAATATCGCTGATCAATAATCAGTAAGTATTAATATGAAATCAAACAAAAAAAAATTGACGAAACTTGATAGTTTCTTATATATTGAGACTAATTGGCGCAAAAAATTTCCGACTCACAAAACACTTTATTTTTAGTTATTTGAGGGTTTTTAATATCGCTGATCAATAATCAGTAAGTATTAATATGAAATCAAACAAAAAAAATTGACGAAACTTGATAGTTTCTTATATATTGAGACTAATTGGCGCAAAAAATTTTCGACTCACAAAACACTTTATTTTTAGTTATTTGAGGGTTTTTAATATCGCTGATCAATAATCAGTAAGTATTAATATGAAATCAAACAAAAAAAAATTGACGAAACTTGAAAGTTTCCAATATATTGAGACTTAAAGACGCAAAAAAATTTCGACTCACAAAACACTTTATTTTTAGTTATTTGAGGGTTTTTAATATCGCTTATCAATAATCAGTAAGTATTAATATGAAATCAAACAAAAAAAATTGAATAAACTTGATGGTGTCTTATATATTGAGACTTAGAGACGCCAAAAATTTTCGACTCACAAAACACTATATTTTTAGTTATTTGCGGGTTTTTAATATCGCTGATCAATAATCAGTAAGTATTAAGATGAAATCAAACAAAAAAAAATTGACTAAACTTGATAGTGTCTTATATATTGAGACTTAAAGACGCAAAAAATTTTCGACTCACAAAACAATTTATTTTTAGTTATTTGAGGGTTTTTAATATCGCTGATCAATAATCAGTAAGTATTAATATGAAATCAAACAAAAAAAAATTGACGAAACTTGATAGTTTCTTATATATTGAGACTAATTGGCGCAAAAAATTTTCGACTCACAAAACACTTTATTTTTAGTTATTTGAGGGTTTTTAATATCGCTGATCAATAATCAGTAAGTATTAATATGAAATCAAACAAAAAAAAAAAATTGACGAAACTTGATAGTTTCTTATATATTGAGACTAATTGGCGCAAAAAAATTTCGACTCACAAAACACTGTATTTTTAGTTATTTGAGGGTTTTTAATATCGCTGATCAATAATAAGTAAGTATTAATATGAAATCAAACAAAAAAAATTTGACTTAACTTGATAGTGTCTTATATATTGAGACTTAAAGACGCAAAAAATTTTCGACTCACAAAACACTTTATTTTTAGTTATTTGAGGGTTTTTAATATCGCTGATCAATAATCAGTAAGTATTAATATGAAATCAAACAAAAAAAAAAAATTGACGAAACTTGATAGTTTCTTATATATTGAGACTAATTGGCGCAAAAAAATTTCGACTCACAAAACACTGTATTTTTAGTTATTTGAGGGTTTTTAATATCGCTGATCAATAATCAGTAAGTATTAATATGAAATCAAACAAAAAAAATTTGACTTAACTTGATAGTGTCTTATATATTGCGACTTAAAGACGCAAAAAATTTTCGACTCACAAAACACTTTATTTTTAGTTATTTGAAGGTTTTTAATATCGCTGATCAATAATCAGTAAGTATTAATATGAAATCAAATAAAAAAAAATTGACTAAACTTGATAGTGTCTTATATATTGAGACTTAAAGACGCAAAATATTTTCGACTCACAAAACACTTTATTTTTAGTTATTTGAGGGTTTTTAATATCGCTGATCAATAATCAGTAAGTATTAATATGAAATCAAACAAAAAAAAAAATTGACGAAACTTGATAGTTTCTTATATATTGAGACTAATTGGCGCAAAAAAATTTCGACTCACAAAACACTGTATTTTTAGTTATTTGAGGGTTTTTAATATCGCTGATCAATAATAAGTAAGTATTAATATGAAATCAAACAAAAAAAATTTGACTTAACTTGATAGTGTCTTATATATTGAGACTTAAAGACGCAAAGAATTTTCGACTCACAAAACACTTTATTTTTAGTTATTTGAAGGTTTTTAATATCGCTGATCAATAATCAGTAAGTATTAATATGAAATCAAACAAAAAAAAATTGACGAAACTTGATAGTTTCTTATATATTGAGACTAATTGGCGCAAAAAATTTTAGACTCACAAAACACTTTATTTTTAGTTATTTGAGGGTTTTTAATATCGCTGATCAATAATCAGTAAGTATAAATATGAAATCAAACAAAAAAAAATTGACAAAACTTGATAGTTTCTTATATATTGAGACTAATTGGCGCAAAACATTTTCGACTCACAAAACACTTTATTTTTAGTTATTTGAGGGTTTTTAATATCGCTGATCAATAATCAGTAAGTATTAATATGAAATCAAACAAAAAAAATTGACGAAACTTGATAGTTTCTTATATATTGAGACTAATTGGCGCAAAAAATTTTCGACTCACAAAACACTTTATTTTTAGTTATTTGAGGGTTTTTAATATCGCTGATCAATAATCAGTAAGTATTAATATGAAATCAAACAAAAAAAATTTTTCAAAACTTGATAGTGTCTTATATATTGAGACTTAAATACGCAAAAAATTTTAGACTCACAAAACACTTTATTTTTAGTTATTTGAGGGTTTTTAATATCGCTGATCAATAATCAGTAAGTATTAATATGAAATCAAACAAAAAAAAATTGACGAAACTTGAAAGTTTCCAATATATTGAGACTTAAAGACGCAAAAAAATTTCGACTCACAAAACACTTTATTTTTAGTTATTTGAGGGTTTTTAATATCGCTTATCAATAATCAGTAAGTATTAATATGAAATCAAACAAAAAAAATTGAATAAACTTGATGGTGTCTTATATATTGAGACTTAGAGACGCCAAAAATTTTCGACTCACAAAACACTATATTTTTAGTTATTTGCGGGTTTTTAATATCGCTGATCAATAATCAGTAAGTATTAAGATGAAATCAAACAAAAAAAATTGACTAAACTTGATAGTGTCTTATATATTGAGACTTAAAGACGCAAAAAATTTTCGACTCACAAAACAATTTATTTTTAGTTATTTGAGGGTTTTTAATATCGCTGATCAATAATCAGTAAGTATTAATATGAAATCAAACAAAAAAAAATTGACGAAACTTGATAGTTTCTTATATATTGAGACTAATTGGCGCAAAAAATTTTCGACTCACAAAACACTTTATTTTTAGTTATTTGAGGGTTTTTAATATCGCTGATCAATAATCAGTAAGTATTAATATGAAATCAAACAAAAAAAATTTGACTTAACTTGATAGTGTCTTATATATTGAGACTTAAAGACGCAAAAAATTTTCGACTCACAAAACACTTTATTTTTAGTTATTTGAGGGTTTATAATATCGCTGATCAATAATCAGTAAGTATTAATATGAAATCAAACAACAAAAAATTGACGAAACTTGATAGTTGTTTATATTGAGACGAAAATTTGCAAAAAATTTTCGACTCACAAAACACTTTATTTTTAGTTATTTGAGGGTTTTTAATATCGCTGATCAATAATCAGTAAGTATTAATATGATATCAAACAAAAAAAATTAGACTAAACTTGATAGTGTCTTATATATTGAGACTTAAAGACGCCAAAAATTTTCGACTCACAAAACATTTTATTTTTAGTTATTTGAGGGTTTTTAATATCGCTGATCAATAATCAGTAAGTATTAATATGAAATCAAACAAAAAAAAATTGACGAAACTTGATATTTTCTTATATATTGAGACTAATTGGCGCAAAAAATTTTCGTTTCACAAAACACTTTATTTTTAGTTATTTGAGGGTTTTTAATATCGCTGATCAATAAGCAGTAAGTATTAATATGAAATCAAACAAAAAAAAATTGACTAAACTTGATAGTGTCTTATATATTGAGACTTAAAGACGCCAAAAATTTTCGACTGACAAAACACTTTATTTTTAGTTATTTGAGGGTTTTTAATATCGCTGATCAATAATCAGTAAGTATTAATATGAAATCAAACAAAAAAAATTTGACTTAACTTGATAGTGTCTTATATATTGAGACTTAAAGACGCAAAAAATTTTCGACTCACAAAACACTTTATTTTTAGTTATTTGAAGGTTTTTAATATCGCTGATCAATAATCAGTAAGTATTAATATGAAATCAAATAAAAAAAAATTGACTAAACTTGATAGTGTCTTATATATTGAGACTTAAAGACGCAAAAAATTTTCGACTCACAAAACACTTTATTTTTAGTTATTTGAGGGTTTTTAATATCGCTGATCAATAATCAGTAAGTATTAATATGAAATCAAACAAAAAAAAAAATTGACGAAACTTGATAGTTTCTTATATATTGAGACTAATTGGCGCAAAAAAATTTCGACTCACAAAACACTGTATTTTTAGTTATTTGAGGGTTTTTAATATCGCTGATCAATAATAAGTAAGTATTAATATGAAATCAAACAAAAAAAAATTGACTTAACTTGATAGTGTCTTATATATTGAGACTTAAAGACGCAAAAAATTTTCGACTCATAAAACACTTTATTTTTAGTTATTTGAAGGTTTTTAATATCGCTGATCAATAATCAGTAAGTATTAATATGAAATCAAATAAAAAAAATTGACTAAACTTGATAGTGTCTTATATATTGAGACTTAAAGACGCAAAAAATTTTCGACTCACAAAACACTTTATTTTTAGTTATTTGAGGGTTTTTAATATCGCTGATCAATAATCAGTAAGTATTAATATGAAATCAAACAAAAAAAAATTGACGAAACTTGATAGTTTCTTATATATTGAGACTAATTGGCGCAAAAAATTTCCGACTCACAAAACACTTTATTTTTAGTTATTTGAGGGTTTTTAATATCGCTGATCAATAATCAGTAAGTATTAATATGAAATCAAACAAAAAAAAATTGACTAAACTTGATGGTGTCTTATATATTGAGACTTAGAGACGCCAAAAATTTTCGACTCACAAAACACTATATTTTTAGTTATTTGCGGGTTTTTAATATCGCTGATCAATAATCAGTAAGTATTAATATGAAATCAAACAAAAAAAAATTGACGAAACTTGATAGTTTCTTATATATTGAGACTAATTGGCGCAAAAAATTTTCGACTCACAAAACACTTTATTTTTAGTTATTTGAGGGTTTTTAATATCGCTGATCAATAATCAGTAAGTATTAATATGAAATCAAACAAAAAAAAATTGACGAAACTTGATAGTTTCTTATATATTGAGACTAATTGGCGCAAAAAAATTTCGACTCACAAAACACTGTATTTTTAGTTATTTGAGGGTTTTTAATATCGCTGATCAATAATCAGTAAGTATTAATATGAAATCAAACAAAAAAAATTTGACTTAACTTGATAGTGTCTTATATATTGCGACTTAAAGACGCAAAAAATTTTCGACTCACAAAACACTTTATTTTTAGTTATTTGAAGGTTTTTAATATCGCTGATCAATAATCAGTAAGTATTAATATGAAATCAAATAAAAAAAAAATTGACTAAACTTGATAGTGTCTTATATATTGAGACTTAAAGACGCAAAAAATTTTCGACTCACAAAACACTTTATTTTTAGTTATTTGAGGGTTTTTAATATCGCTGATCAATAATCAGTAAGTATTAATATGAAATCAAACAAAAAAAAATTGACGAAACTTGATAGTTTCTTATATATTGAGACTAATTGGCGCAAAAAATTTCCGACTCACAAAACACTTTATTTTTAGTTATTTGAGGGTTTTTAATATCGCTGATCAATAATCAGTAAGTATTAATATGAAATCAAACAAAAAAAATTGACGAAACTTGATAGTTTCTTATATATTGAGACTAATTGGCGCAAAAAATTTTCGACTCACAAAACACTTTATTTTTAGTTATTTGAGGGTTTTTAATATCGCTGATCAATAATCAGTAAGTATTAATATGAAATCAAACAAAAAAAAATTGACGAAACTTGAAAGTTTCCAATATATTGAGACTTAAAGACGCAAAAAAATTTCGACTCACAAAACACTTTATTTTTAGTTATTTGAGGGTTTTTAATATCGCTTATCAATAATCAGTAAGTATTAATATGAAATCAAACAAAAAAAATTGAATAAACTTGATGGTGTCTTATATATTGAGACTTAGAGACGCCAAAAATTTTCGACTCACAAAACACTATATTTTTAGTTATTTGCGGGTTTTTAATATCGCTGATCAATAATCAGTAAGTATTAAGATGAAATCAAACAAAAAAAAATTGACTAAACTTGATAGTGTCTTATATATTGAGACTTAAAGACGCAAAAAATTTTCGACTCACAAAACAATTTATTTTTAGTTATTTGAGGGTTTTTAATATCGCTGATCAATAATCAGTAAGTATTAATATGAAATCAAACAAAAAAAAATTGACGAAACTTGATAGTTTCTTATATATTGAGACTAATTGGCGCAAAAAATTTTCGACTCACAAAACACTTTATTTTTAGTTATTTGAGGGTTTTTAATATCGCTGATCAATAATCAGTAAGTATTAATATGAAATCAAACAAAAAAAAAAAATTGACGAAACTTGATAGTTTCTTATATATTGAGACTAATTGGCGCAAAAAAATTTCGACTCACAAAACACTGTATTTTTAGTTATTTGAGGGTTTTTAATATCGCTGATCAATAATAAGTAAGTATTAATATGAAATCAAACAAAAAAAATTTGACTTAACTTGATAGTGTCTTATATATTGAGACTTAAAGACGCAAAAAATTTTCGACTCACAAAACACTTTATTTTTAGTTATTTGAGGGTTTTTAATATCGCTGATCAATAATCAGTAAGTATTAATATGAAATCAAACAAAAAAAAAAAATTGACGAAACTTGATAGTTTCTTATATATTGAGACTAATTGGCGCAAAAAAATTTCGACTCACAAAACACTGTATTTTTAGTTATTTGAGGGTTTTTAATATCGCTGATCAATAATCAGTAAGTATTAATATGAAATCAAACAAAAAAAATTTGACTTAACTTGATAGTGTCTTATATATTGCGACTTAAAGACGCAAAAAATTTTCGACTCACAAAACACTTTATTTTTAGTTATTTGAAGGTTTTTAATATCGCTGATCAATAATCAGTAAGTATTAATATGAAATCAAATAAAAAAAAATTGACTAAACTTGATAGTGTCTTATATATTGAGACTTAAAGACGCAAAATATTTTCGACTCACAAAACACTTTATTTTTAGTTATTTGAGGGTTTTTAATATCGCTGATCAATAATCAGTAAGTATTAATATGAAATCAAACAAAAAAAAAAATTGACGAAACTTGATAGTTTCTTATATATTGAGACTAATTGGCGCAAAAAAATTTCGACTCACAAAACACTGTATTTTTAGTTATTTGAGGGTTTTTAATATCGCTGATCAATAATAAGTAAGTATTAATATGAAATCAAACAAAAAAAATTTGACTTAACTTGATAGTGTCTTATATATTGAGACTTAAAGACGCAAAAAATTTTCGACTCACAAAACACTTTATTTTTAGTTATTTGAAGGTTTTTAATATCGCTGATCAATAATCAGTAAGTATTAATATGAAATCAAATAAAAAAAATTGACTAAACTTGATAGTGTCTTATATATTGAGACTTAAAGACGCAAAAAATTTTCGACTCACAAAACACTTTATTTTTAGTTATTTGAGGGTTTTTAATATCGCTGATCAATAATCAGTAAGTATTAATATGAAATCAAACAAAAAAAAATTGACGAAACTTGATAGTTTCTTATATATTGAGACTAATTGGCGCAAAAAATTTCCGACTCACAAAACACTTTATTTTTAGTTATTTGAGGGTTTTTAATATCGCTGATCAATAATCAGTAAGTATTAATATGAAATCAAACAAAAAAAAATTGACGAAACTTGAAAGTTTCCAATATATTGAGACTTAAAGACGCAAAAAAATTTCGACTCACAAAACACTTTATTTTTAGTTATTTGAGGGTTTTTAATATCGCTTATCAATAATCAGTAAGTATTAATATGAAATCAAACAAAAAAAATTGAATAAACTTGATGGTGTCTTATATATTGAGACTTAGAGACGCCAAAAATTTTCGACTCACAAAACACTATATTTTTAGTTATTTGCGGGTTTTTAATATCGCTGATCAATAATGAGTAAGTATTAAGATGAAATCAAACAAAAAAAAATTGACTAAACTTGATAGTGTCTTATATATTGAGACTTAAAGACGCAAAAAATTTTCGACTCACAAAACAATTTATTTTTAGTTATTTGAGGGTTTTTAATATCGCTGATCAATAATCAGTAAGTATTAATATGAAATCAAACAAAAAAAAATTGACGAAACTTGATAGTTTCTTATATATTGAGACTAATTGGCGCAAAAAATTTTCGACTCACAAAACACTTTATTTTTAGTTATTTGAGGGTTTTTAATATCGCTGATCAATAATAAGTAAGTATTAATATGAAATCAAACAAAAAAAATTTGACTTAACTTGATAGTGTCTTATATATTGAGACTTAAAGACGCAAAAAATTTTCGACTCACAAAACACTTTATTTTTAGTTATTTGAAGGTTTTTAATATCGCTGATCAATAATCAGTAAGTATTAATATGAAATCAAATAAAAAAAAATTGACTAAACTTGATAGTGTCTTATATATTGAGACTTAAAGACGCAAAAAAATTTCGACTCACAAAACACTTTATTTTTAGTTATTTGAGGGTTTTTAATATCGCTGATCAGTAAGTATTAATATGAAATCAAACAAAAAAAAATTGACGAAACTTGATAGTTTCTTATATATTGAGACTAATTGGCGCAAAAAATTTTCGACTCACAAAACACTTTATTTTTAGTTATTTGAGGGTTTTTAATATCGCTGATCAATAATCAGTAAGTATTAATATGAAATCAAACAAAAAAAAAAAATTGACGAAACTTGATAGTTTCTTATATATTGAGACTAATTGGCGCAAAAAAATTTCGACTCACAAAACACTGTATTTTTAGTTATTTGAGGGTTTTTAATATCGCTGATCAATAATAAGTAAGTATTAATATGAAATCAAACAAAAAAAATTTGACTTAACTTGATAGTGTCTTATATATTGAGACTTAAAGACGCAAAAAATTTTCGACTCACAAAACACTTTATTTTTAGTTATTTGAGGGTTTTTAATATCGCTGATCAATAATCAGTAAGTATTAATATGAAATCAAACAAAAAAAAATTGACGAAACTTGATAGTTTCTTATATATTGAGACTAATTGGCGCAAAAAAATTTCGACTCACAAAACACTGTATTTTTAGTTATTTGAGGGTTTTTAATATCGCTGATCAATAATCAGTAAGTATTAATATGAAATCAAACAAAAAAAATTTGACTTAACTTGATAGTGTCTTATATATTGCGACTTAAAGACGCAAAAAATTTTCGACTCACAAAACACTTTATTTTTAGTTATTTGAAGGTTTTTAATATCGCTGATCAATAATCAGTAAGTATTAATATGAAATCAAATAAAAAAAAATTGACTAAACTTGATAGTGTCTTATATATTGAGACTTAAAGACGCAAAAAATTTTCGACTCACAAAACACTTTATTTTTAGTTATTTGAGGGTTTTTAATATCGCTGATCAATAATCAGTAAGTATTAATATGAAATCAAACAAAAAAAAAATTGACGAAACTTGATAGTTTCTTATATATTGAGACTAATTGGCGCAAAAAAATTTCGACTCACAAAACACTGTATTTTTAGTTATTTGAGGGTTTTTAATATCGCTGATCAATAATAAGTAAGTATTAATATGAAATCAAACAAAAAAAATTTGACTTAACTTGATAGTGTCTTATATATTGAGACTTAAAGACGCAAAAAATTTTCGACTCACAAAACACTTTATTTTTAGTTATTTGAAGGTTTTTAATATCGCTGATCAATAATCAGTAAGTATTAATATGAAATCAAATAAAAAAAAATTGACTAAACTTGATAGTGTCTTATATATTGAGACTTAAAGACGCAAAAAAATTTCGACTCACAAAACTCTTTATTTTTAGTTATTTGAGGGTTTTTAATATCGCTGATCAATAATCAGTAAGTATTAATATGAAATCAAACAAAAAAAAATTGACGAAACTTGATAGTTTCTTATATATTGAGACTAATTGGCGCAAAAAATTTTCGACTCACAAAACACTTTATTTTTAGTTATTTGAGGGTTTTTAATATCGCTGATCAATAATCAGTAAGTATTAATATGAAATCAAACAAAAAAAAAAATTTGACGAAACTTGATAGTTTCTTATATATTGAGACTAATTGGCGCAAAAAAATTTCGACTCACAAAACACTGTATTTTTAGTTATTTGAGGGTTTTTAATATCGCTGATCAATAATAAGTAAGTATTAATATGAAATCAAACAAAAAAAATTTGACTTAACTTGATAGTGTCTTATATATTGAGACTTAAAGACGCAAAAAATTTTCGACTCACAAAACACTTTATTTTTAGTTATTTGAGGGTTTTTAATATCGCTGATCAATAATCAGTAAGTATTAATATGAAATCAAACAAAAAAAAATTGACGAAACTTGATAGTTTCTTATATATTGAGACTAATTGGCGCAAAAAAATTTCGACTCACAAAACACTGTATTTTTAGTTATTTGAGGGTTTTTAATATCGCTGATCAATAATCAGTAAGTATTAATATGAAATCAAACAAAAAAAATTTGACTTAACTTGATAGTGTCTTATATATTGCGACTTAAAGACGCAAAAAATTTTCGACTCACAAAACACTTTATTTTTAGTTATTTGAAGGTTTTTAATATCGCTGATCAATAATCAGTAAGTATTAATATGAAATCAAATAAAAAAAAAATTGACTAAACTTGATAGTGTCTTATATATTGAGACTTAAAGACGCAAAAAATTTTCGACTCACAAAACACTTTATTTTTAGTTATTTGAGGGTTTTTAATATCGCTGATCAATAATCAGTAAGTATTAATATGAAATCAAACAAAAAAAAATTGACGAAACTTGATAGTTTCTTATATATTGAGACTAATTGGCGCAAAAAATTTCCGACTCACAAAACACTTTATTTTTAGTTATTTGAGGGTTTTTAATATCGCTGATCAATAATCAGTAAGTATTAATATGAAATCAAACAAAAAAAAAAATTGACGAAACTTGATAGTTTCTTATATATTGAGACTAATTGGCGCAAAAAAATTTCGACTCACAAAACACTGTATTTTTAGTTATTTGAGGGTTTTTAATATCGCTGATCAATAATAAGTAAGTATTAATATGAAATCAAACAAAAAAAATTTGACTTAACTTGATAGTGTCTTATATATTGCGACTTAAAGACGCAAAAAATTTTCGACCCACAAAACACTTTATTTTTAGTTATTTGAAGGTTTTTAATATCGCTGATCAATAATCAGTAAGTATTAATATGAAATCAAATAAAAAAAATTGACTAAACTTGATAGTGTCTTATATATTGAGACTTAAAGACGCAAAAAATTTTCGACTCACAAAACACTTTATTTTTAGTTATTTGAGGGTTTTTAATATCGCTGATCAATAATCAGTAAGTATTAATATGAAATCAAACAAAAAAAAATTGACGAAACTTGATAGTTTCTTATATATTGAGACTAATTGGCGCAAAAAATTTCCGACTCACAAAACACTTTATTTTTAGTTATTTGAGGGTTTTTAATATCGCTGATCAATAATCAGTAAGTATTAATATGAAATCAAACAAAAAAAAATTGACGAAACTTGAAAGTTTCCAATATATTGAGACTTAAAGACGCAAAAAAATTTCGACTCACAAAACACTTTATTTTTAGTTATTTGAGGGTTTTTAATATCGCTTATCAATAATCAGTAAGTATTAATATGAAATCAAACAAAAAAAATTGAATAAACTTGATGGTGTCTTATATATTGAGACTTAGAGACGCCAAAAATTTTCGACTCACAAAACACTATATTTTTAGTTATTTGCGGGTTTTTAATATCGCTGATCAATAATCAGTAAGTATTAATATGAAATCAAACAAAAAAAAATTGACTAAACTTGATAGTGTCTTATATATTGAGACTTAAAGACGCAAAAAATTTTCGACTCACAAAACAATTTATTTTTAGTTATTTGAGGGTTTTTAATATCGCTGATCAATAATCAGTAAGTATTAATATGAAATCAAACAAAAAAAAATTGACGAAACTTGATAGTTTCTTATATATTGAGACTAATTGGCGCAAAAAATTTTCGACTCACAAAACACTTTATTTTTAGTTATTTGAAGGTTTTTAATATCGCTGATCAATAATCAGTAAGTATTAATATGAAATCAAACAAAAAAAATTTGACTTAACTTGATAGTGTCTTATATATTGAGACTTAAAGACGCAAAAAATTTTCGACTCACAAAACACTTTATTTTTAGTTATTTGAAGGTTTTTAATATCGCTGATCAATAATCAGTAAGTATTAATATGAAATCAAATAAAAAAAAATTGACTAAACTTGATAGTGTCTTATATATTGAGACTTAAAGACGCAAAAAAATTTCGACTCACAAAACACTTTATTTTTAGTTATTTGAGGGTTTTTAATATCGCTGATCAATAATCAGTAAGTATTAATATGAAATCAAACAAAAAAAAATTGACGAAACTTGATAGTTTCTTATATATTGAGACTAATTGGCGCAAAAAATTTTCGACTCACAAAACACTTTATTTTTAGTTATTTGAGGGTTTTTAATATCGCTGATCAATAATCAGTAAGTATTAATATGAAATCAAACAAAAAAAAAAAATTGACGAAACTTGATAGTTTCTTATATATTGAGACTAATTGGCGCAAAAAAATTTCGACTCACAAAACACTGTATTTTTAGTTATTTGAGGGTTTTTAATATCGCTGATCAATAATAAGTAAGTATTAATATGAAATCAAACAAAAAAAATTTGACTTAACTTGATAGTGTCTTATATATTGAGACTTAAAGACGCAAAAAATTTTCGACTCACAAAACACTTTATTTTTAGTTATTTGAGGGTTTTTAATATCGCTGATCAATAATCAGTAAGTATTAATATGAAATCAAACAAAAAAAAATTGACGAAACTTGATAGTTTCTTATATATTGAGACTAATTGGCGCAAAAAAATTTCGACTCACAAAACACTGTATTTTTAGTTATTTGAGGGTTTTTAATATCGCTGATCAATAATCAGTAAGTATTAATATGAAATCAAACAAAAAAAATTTGACTTAACTTGATAGTGTCTTATATATTGCGACTTAAAGACGCAAAAAATTTTCGACTCACAAAACACTTTATTTTTAGTTATTTGAAGGTTTTTAATATCGCTGATCAATAATCAGTAAGTATTAATATGAAATCAAATAAAAAAAAATTGACTAAACTTGATAGTGTCTTATATATTGAGACTTAAAGACGCAAAAAATTTTCGACTCACAAAACACTTTATTTTTAGTTATTTGAGGGTTTTTAATATCGCTGATCAATAATCAGTAAGTATTAATATGAAATCAAACAAAAAAAAATTGACGAAACTTGATAGTTTCTTATATATTGAGACTAATTGGCGCAAAAAAATTTCGACTCACAAAACACTGTATTTTTAGTTATTTGAGGGTTTTTAATATCGCTGATCAATAATAAGTAAGTATTAATATGAAATCAAACAAAAAAAATTTGACTTAACTTGATAGTGTCTTATATATTGAGACTTAAAGACGCAAAAAATTTTCGACTCACAAAACACTTTATTTTTAGTTATTTGAAGGTTTTTAATATCGCTGATCAATAATCAGTAAGTATTAATATGAAATCAAATAAAAAAAATTGACTAAACTTGATAGTGTCTTATATATTGAGACTTAAAGACGCAAAAAATTTTCGACTCACAAAACACTTTATTTTTAGTTATTTGAGGGTTTTTAATATCGCTGATCAATAATCAGTAAGTATTAATATGAAATCAAACAAAAAAAAATTGACGAAACTTGATAGTTTCTTATATATTGAGACTAATTGGCGCAAAAAATTTCCGACTCACAAAACACTTTATTTTTAGTTATTTGAGGGTTTTTAATATCGCTGATCAATAATCAGTAAGTATTAATATGAAATCAAACAAAAAAAAATTGACGAAACTTGAAAGTTTCCAATATATTGAGACTTAAAGACGCAAAAAAATTTCGACTCACAAAACACTTTATTTTTAGTTATTTGAGGGTTTTTAATATCGCTTATCAATAATCAGTAAGTATTAATATGAAATCAAACAAAAAAAATTGAATAAACTTGATGGTGTCTTATATATTGAGACTTAGAGACGCCAAAAATTTTCGACTCACAAAACACTATATTTTTAGTTATTTGCGGGTTTTTAATATCGCTGATCAATAATCAGTAAGTATTAAGATGAAATCAAACAAAAAAAAATTGACTAAACTTGATAGTGTCTTATATATTGAGACTTAAAGACGCAAAAAATTTTCGACTCACAAAACAATTTATTTTTAGTTATTTGAGGGTTTTTAATATCGCTGATCAATAATCAGTAAGTATTAATATGAAATCAAACAAAAAAAAATTGACGAAACTTGATAGTTTCTTATATATTGAGACTAATTGGCGCAAAAAATTTTCGACTCACAAAACACTTTATTTTTAGTTATTTGAGGGTTTTTAATATCGCTGATCAATAATCAGTAAGTATTAATATGAAATCAAACAAAAAAAATTTGACTTAACTTGATAGTGTCTTATATATTGAGACTTAAAGACGCAAAAAATTTTCGACTCACAAAACACTTTATTTTTAGTTATTTGAAGGTTTTTAATATCGCTGATCAATAATCAGTAAGTATTAATATGAAATCAAATAAAAAAAAATTGACTAAACTTGATAGTGTCTTATATATTGAGACTTAAAGACGCAAAAAAATTTCGACTCACAAAACACTTTATTTTTAGTTATTTGAGGGTTTTTAATATCGCTGATCAATAATCAGTAAGTATTAATATGAAATCAAACAAAAAAAAATTGACGAAACTTGATAGTTTCTCATATATTGAGACTAATTGGCGCAAAAAATTTCGGACTCAGAAAACACTTTATTTTTAGTTATTTGAGGGTTTTTAATATCGCTGATCAATAATCTGTAAGTATTAATATGAAATCAAACAAAAAAAATTGACAAAGCTTGATAGTTTCTTATATATTGAGACTAATTGGCGCAAAAAATTTTCGACTAACAAAACACTTTATTTTTAGTTATTTGAGGGTTTTTAATATCGCTGATCAATAATCAGTAAGTATTAATATGAAATCAAACAAAAAAAAATTAACGAAACTTGATAGTTTCTTATATATTGAGACTAATTGGCGCAAAAAATTTCGGACTCAGAAAACACTTTATTTTTAGTTATTTGAGGGTTTTTAATATCGCTGATCAATAATCTGTAAGTATTAATATGAAATCAAACAAAAAAAATTGACAAAGCTTGATAGTTTCTTATATATTGAGACTAATTGGCGCAAAAAATTTTCGACTAACAAAACACTTTATTTTTAGTTATTTGAGGGTTTTTAATATCGCTGATCAATAATCAGTAAGTATAAATATGAAATCAAACAAAAAAAATTGAATAAACTTGATAGTGTCTTATACATGACGCCAAAAGTTTTCGACTCACAAAACACTTTATTTTTAGTTATTTGAGGGGTTTTAATATCGCTTATCAATAATAAGTAAGTATTAATATGAAATCAAACAAAAAAAATTTGACTAAACTTGATAGTGTCTTATATATTGAGACTTAAAGAGGCAAAAAAATTTCGACTCACAAAACACTTTATTTTTAGTTATTTGAGGGTTTTTAATATCGCTGATCAATAATCAGTAAGTATTAATATGAAATCAAACAAAAAAAAATTGACTTATTTTGATAGTGTCTTATATTAGGTCCTTACATATGAAATTGGCGTTTTGTTTGGGAGGAACATAAAGTTGATTTTTTTTTAATATAATATATTTATTTAATCAAAGTATGTACCATTGCTATCTATGCACTTTTGCCATCTCATAGGTAGTTCATCGATCCCTTTACTAAAAAAACCATTCGGACGGGAATCAATAAAATCTTTGAAGTCGGTTTGGACTGCCCCATCGGAGTTGAATTTTTTCCCTTGCAAGAAGTTATCCAAATTTCGAAAAAAATAGTAATCTGTTGGGGCAAGGTCCGGAGAGTACGGTGGATGTCTTAGACATTCCAATTGAAGCTCTTCTAATTTGGTAGCCGTCTGTTGTGCAGTGTGTGGTCTAGCGTTATCATGAAGCAGCAGTGGCCTAGAGCGATTAACCAGCCTCGGTTGTTTAGCAGCTAGCTTTTCCATCATAGTTTGCAGTTGCTGACAATAGACATCTGCCGTAATCGTCTGGCCAGATTTAAGAAAGCTGTAGTGAACGACACCAGCACTAGTCCACCAAACGCTCACAAGTAACTTTTTTGGAGTCAATTTTCGCTTGGGGCATGGTTTGGCTGGTTCGGCAGGGTTCAGCCATTGCGATGAGCGCTTCCGATTATCATACAGGATCCACTTTTCATCACAGGTAATGATTCGATTCAAAATCCCTTCATTATTGTGCCGGTTGAGTAATGCAACGCAGCAGTCAACGCGCGTTTGTTGATTTGCTTCACTCAATTCGTGAGGTACCCACCTTTCAAGCTTTTTCACCTTCCCAATTTGCTTCAAGTGGATTAAAACAGTTTTATCACTAACACCGCAGCCTGCAGCTAACTCGGACGTGGTTTGCGATGGATCCGCTTCCACAATAGCCTTCAATTCTTCATTATCAACTTTCTCCACGGGGCTTGTTCTGCAGGTCGAAATTTCCAGAACGAAAACGTTGGAACCAAAAACGCACTGTGTTTTCTTTTGCGGCACCGTCGCCATACACATCATTAATCCTTCGAGCCGTTTCTGCAGCACTGGTGCCACGGTGGAAATCGTACTCGTAAGTAACGCGATATTTCAAGTTTTCTATTTTGTAAACTGAGTGACGCAAAGAAAAAAAACAATTGAGGAAAAAACAAATTAATTATAATTTTCGAAACACAAATACTTGAGTAAATAGCTGTATAAATTTGAATTTGGAATTCCTAACCAAAGAGAAGATATTTGAGATCAAAGTTGCCAGTACGGCAAAACGCCAATTTCATATGTAAGGACCTAATATATTGAGGCTTAAAGACGCAAAAAATTTTCTACTCACAAAACACTTTATTTTTAGTTATTTGAGGGTTTTTAATATCGCTGATCAATAATCAGTAAGTATTAATATGAAATCAAACAAAAAAAAATTGACTAAACTTGATAGTGTCTTATATATTGAGACTTAAAGACGCAAAAAATTTTCGACTCACAAAACACTTTATTTTTAGTTATTTGAGGGTTTTTAATATCGCTGATCAATAATCAGTAAGTATTAATATGAAATCAAACAAAAAAAATTGACTAAACTTGATAGTTTCTTATATATTGAGACTAATTGGCGCAAAAAATTTTCGACTCACAAAACACTTTATTTTTAGTTATTTGAGGGTTTTTAATATCGCTGATCAATAATCAGTAAGTATTAATATGAAATCAAACAAAAAAAAATTGACGAAACTTGAAAGTTTCCTATATATTTAGACTTAAAGACGCAAAAAATTTTCGACTCACAAAACACTTTATTTTTAGTTATTTGAGGGTTTTTAATATCGCTGATCAATAATCAGTAAGTATTAATATGAAATCAAACAAAAAAAAATTGACGAAACTTGATAGTTTCTTATATATTGAGACTAATTGGCGCAAAAAATTTTCGACTCACAAAACACTTTATTTTTAGTTATTTGAGGGTTTTTAATATCGCTGATCAATAATCAGTAAGTATTAATATGAAATCAAACAAAAAAAATTTGACTTAACTTGATAGTGTCTTATATATTGAGACTTAAAGACGCAAAAAAATTTCGACTCACAAAACACTTTATTTTTAGTTATTTGAAGGTTTTTAATATCGCTGATCAATAATCAGTAAGTATTAATATGAAATCAAATAAAAAAAAATTGACTAAACTTGATAGTGTCTTATATATTGAGACTTAAAGACGCAAAAAAATTTCGACTCACAAAACACTTTATTTTTAGTTATTTGAGGGTTTTTAATATCGCTGATCAATAATCAGTAAGTATTAATATGAAATCAAACAAAAAAAAATTGACGAAACTTGATAGTTTCTTATATATTGAGACTAATTGGCGCAAAAAATTTCGGACTCAGAAAACACTTTATTTTTAGTTATTTGAGGGTTTTTAATATCGCTGATCAATAATCTGTAAGTATTAATATGAAATCAAACAAAAAAAATTGACAAAGCTTGATAGTTTCTTATATATTGAGACTAATTGGCGCAAAAAATTTTCGACTAACAAAACACTTTATTTTTAGTTATTTGAGGGTTTTTAATATCGCTGATCAATAATCAGTAAGTATTAATATGAAATCAAACAAAAAAAAATTGACGAAACTTGATAGTTTCTTATATATTGAGACTAATTGGCGCAAAAAATTTCGGACTCAGAAAACACTTTATTTTTAGTTATTTGAGGGTTTTTAATATCGCTGATCAATAATCTGTAAGTATTAATATGAAATCAAACAAAAAAAATTGACAAAGCTTGATAGTTTCTTATATATTGAGACTAATTGGCGCAAAAAATTTTCGACTAACAAAACACTTTATTTTTAGTTATTTGAGGGTTTTTAATATCGCTGATCAATAATCAGTAAGTATAAATATGAAATCAAACAAAAAAAATTGAATAAACTTGATAGTGTCTTATACATGACGCCAAAAGTTTTCGACTCACAAAACACTTTATTTTTAGTTATTTGAGGGGTTTTAATATCGCTTATCAATAATAAGTAAGTATTAATATGAAATCAAACAAAAAAAATTTGACTAAACTTGATAGTGTCTTATATATTGAGACTTAAAGAGGCAAAAAAATTTCGACTCACAAAACACTTTATTTTTAGTTATTTGAGGGTTTTTAATATCGCTGATCAATAATCAGTAAGTATTAATATGAAATCAAACAAAAAAAAATTGACTTAACTTGATAGTGTCTTATATATTGAGGCTTAAAGACGCAAAAAATTTTCTACTCACAAAACACTTTATTTTTAGTTATTTGAGGGTTTTTAATATCGCTGATCAATAATCAGTAAGTATTAAGATGAAATCAAACAAAAAAAATTGACTAAACTTGATAGTGTCTTATATATTGAGACTTAAAGACGCAAAAAATTTTCGACTCACAAAACACTTTATTTTTAGTTATTTGAGGGTTTTTAATATCGCTGATCAATAATCAGTAAGTATTAATATGAAATCAAACAAAAAAAATTGACTAAACTTGATAGTTTCTTATATATTGAGACTAATTGGCGCAAAAAATTTTCGACTCACAAAACACTTTATTTTTAGTTATTTGAGGGTTTTTAATATCGCTGATCAATAATCAGTAAGTATTAATATGAAATCAAACAAAAAAAAATTGACGAAACTTGAAAGTTTCCTATATATTTAGACTTAAAGACGCAAAAAATTTTCGACTCACAAAACACTTTATTTTTAGTTATTTGAGGGTTTTTAATATCGCTGATCAATAATCAGTAAGTATTAATATGAAATCAAACAAAAAAAAATTGACGAAACTTGAAAGTTTCCAATATATTGAGACTTAAAGACGCAAAAAATTTTCGACTCACAAAACATTTTATTTTTAGTTATTTGAGGGTTTTTAATATCGCTGATCAATAATCAGTAAGTATTAATATGAAATCAAACAAAAAAAAATTGACGAAACTTGATAGTATCTTATATATTGAGACTAATTGGCGCAAAAAATTTTCGACTCACAAAACACTTTATTTTTAGTTATTTGAGGGTTTTTAATATCGCTGATCAATAATCAGTAAGTATAAATATGAAATCAAACAAAAAAAAATTGACTAAACTTGATAGTGTCTAATATATATTGAGACTTAAAGACGCAAAAAATTTTCGACTCACAAAACATTTTATTTTTAGTTATTTGAGGGTTTTTAATATCGCTGATCAATAATCAGTAAGTATTAATATGAAATCAAACAAAAAAAATTGAATAAACTTGATAGTGTCTTATATATTGCGACTTAAACACGCAAAAAATTTTCGACTTACAAAACACTTTATTTTTAGTTATTTGAGGGTTTTTAATATCGCTGATCAATAATCAGTAAGTATTAATATGAAATCAAACAAAAAAAAATTGACGAAACTTGATAGTTTCTTATATATTGAGACTAATTGGCGCAAAAAATTTTCGTTTCACAAAACACTTAATTTTTAGTTATTTGAGGGTTTTTAATATCGCTGATCAATAATCAGTAAGTATAAATATGAAATCAAACAAAAAAAAATGGACGAAACTTGATAGTTTCTTATATATTGAGACTAATTGGCGCAAAAAATTTTCGTTTCACAAAACACTTAATTTTTAGTTATTTGAGGGTTTTTAATATCGCTGATCAATAATCAGTAAGTATAAATATGAAATCAAACAAAAAAAATTGAATAAACTTGATAGTGTCTTATACATGACGCCAAAAGTTTTCGACTCACAAAACACTTTATTTTTAGTCATTTGAGGGGTTTTAATATCGCTTATCAATAATAAGTAAGTATTAATATGAAATCAAACAAAAAAAATTTGACTAAACTTGATAGTGTCTTATATATTGAGACTTAAAGAGGCAAAAAAAATTCGACTCACAAAACACTTTATTTTTAGTTATTTGAGGGTTTTTAATATCGCTGATCAATAATCAGTAAGTATTAATATGAAATCAAACAAAAAAAAATTGACTTAACTTGATAGTGTCTTATATATTGAGGCTTAAAGACGCAAAAAATTTTCTACTCACAAAACACTTTATTTTTAGTTATTTGAGGGTTTTTAATATCGCTGATCAATAATCAGTAAGTATTAATATGAAATCAAACAAAAAAAAATTGACTAAACTTGATAGTGTCTTATATATTGAGACTTAAAGACGCAAAAAATTTTCGACTCACAAAACACTTTATTTTTAGTTATTTGAGGGTTTTTAATATCGCTGATCAATAATCAGTAAGTATTAATATGAAATCAAACAAAAAAAAATTGACTAAACTTGATAGTTTCTTATATATTGAGACTAATTGGCGCAAAAAATTTTCGACTCACAAAACACTTTATTTTTAGTTATTTGAGGGTTTTTAATATCGCTGATCAATAATCAGTAAGTATTAATATGAAATCAAACAAAAAAAAATTGACGAAACTTGAAAGTTTCCTATATATTTAGACTTAAAGACGCAAAAAATTTTCGACTCACAAAACACTTTATTTTTAGTTATTTGAGGGGTTTTAATATCGCTTATCAATAATAAGTAAGTAATAATATGAAATCAAACAAAAAAAAATGGACGAAACTTGATAGTTTCTTATATATTGAGACTAATTGGCGCAAAAAATTTTCGTTTCACAAAACACTTAATTTTTAGTTATTTGAGGGTTTTTAATATCGCTGATCAATAATCAGTAAGTATAAATATGAAATCAAACAAAAAAAATTGAATAAACTTGATAGTGTCTTATACATGACGCCAAAAGTTTTCGACTCACAAAACACTTTATTTTTAGTCATTTGAGGGGTTTTAATATCGCTTATCAATAATAAGTAAGTATTAATATGAAATCAAACAAAAAAAATTTGACTAAACTTGATAGTGTCTTATATATTGAGACTTAAAGAGGCAAAAAAAATTCGACTCACAAAACACTTTATTTTTAGTTATTTGAGGGTTTTTAATATCGCTGATCAATAATCAGTAAGTATTAATATGAAATCAAACAAAAAAAAATTGACTTAACTTGATAGTGTCTTATATATTGAGGCTTAAAGACGCAAAAAATTTTCTACTCACAAAACACTTTATTTTTAGTTATTTGAGGGTTTTTAATATCGCTGATCAATAATCAGTAAGTATTAATATGAAATCAAACAAAAAAAAATTGACTAAACTTGATAGTGTCTTATATATTGAGACTTAAAGACGCAAAAAATTTTCGACTCACAAAACACTTTATTTTTAGTTATTTGAGGGTTTTTAATATCGCTGATCAATAATCAGTAAGTATTAATATGAAATCAAACAAAAAAAAATTGACTAAACTTGATAGTTTCTTATATATTGAGACTAATTGGCGCAAAAAATTTTCGACTCACAAAACACTTTATTTTTAGTTATTTGAGGGTTTTTAATATCGCTGATCAATAATCAGTAAGTATTAATATGAAATCAAACAAAAAAAAATTGACGAAACTTGAAAGTTTCCTATATATTTAGACTTAAAGACGCAAAAAATTTTCGACTCACAAAACACTTTATTTTTAGTTATTTGAGGGGTTTTAATATCGCTTATCAATAATAAGTAAGTAATAATATGAAATCAAACAAAAAAAAATTGACTAAACTTAATACTGTCTTATATATTGAGACTTAAAGACGCCAAAAATTTTCGACTCACAAAACATTTTATTTTTAGTTATTTGACGGTTTTTAATATCGCTGATCAATAATCAGTAAGTATTAATATGAAATCAAACAAAAAAAAAATTGACTAAACTTGATTGTGTCTTATATATTGAGACTTAAAGACGCAAAAAATTTTCGACTCACAAAACACTTTATTTTAAGTTATTTGAGGGTTTTTAATATCGCTGATCAATAATAATCAGTAAGTATTAATATGAAATCAAACAAAAAAAATTTGACTAAACTTGATAGTGTCATATATTGAGACTTAAAGACGCAAAAAAGTTTCGACTCACAAAATACTTTATTTTTAGTTATTTGAGGGTTTTTAATATCGCTGATCAATAATCAGTAAGTATTAATATGAAATCAAACAAAAAAAAATTGACTAAACTTGATAGTGTCTTATATATTGAGACTTAAAGACGCAAAAAATTTTCGACTCACAAAACACTGTATTTTTTGTTATTTTAGGGTTTTTAATATCGCTGATCAATAATCAGTAAGTATTAATATGAAATCAAACAAAAAAAAAATTGACTAAACTTGATTGTGGTGTATATATTGAGACTTAAAGACGCAAAAAATTTTCGACTCACAAAACACTTTATTTTTAGTTATTTGAGGGTTTTTAATATCGCTGATCAATAATCAGTAAGTATTAATATGAAATCAAACAAAAAAAAATTGACGAAACTTGATAGTTTCTTATATATTGAGACTAATTGGCGCAAAAAAATTTCGACTCACAAAACACTGTATTTTTAGTTATTTGAGGGTTTTTAATATCGCTGATCAATAATCAGTAAGTATTAATATGAAATCAAACAAAAAAAATTTGACTTAACTTGATAGTGTCTTATATATTGAGACTTAAAGACGCAAAAAATTTTTGGCTCACAAAACACTTTATTTTTAGTTATTTGAAGCATTTTAATATCGCTGATCAATAATCAGTAAGTATTAACATGAAATCAAATAAAAAAAAATTGACTAAACTTGATAGTGTCTTATATATTGAGACTTAAAGACGCAAAAAATTTTCGACTCACAAAACACTTTATTTTTAGTTATTTGAGGGTTTTTAATATCGCTGATCAATAATCAGTAAGTATTAATATGAAATCAAACAAAAAAAAATTGACGAAACTTGATAGTTTCTTATATATTGAGACTAATTGGCGCAAAAAAATTTCGACTCACAAAACACTGTATTTTTAGTTATTTGAGGGTTTTTAATATCGCTGATCAATAATAAGTAAGTATTAATATGAAATCAAACAAAAAAAATTTGACTTAACTTGATAGTGTCTTATATATTGAGACTTAAAGACGCAAAAAATTTTCGACTCACAAAACACTTTATTTTTAGTTATTTGAAGGTTTTTAATATCGCTGATCAATAATCAGTAAGTATTAATATGAAATCAAATAAAAAAAATTGACTAAACTTGATAGTGTCTTATATATTGAGACTTAAAGACGCAAAAAATTTTCGACTCACAAAACACTTTATTTTTAGTAATTTGAGGGTTTTTAATATCGCTGATCAATAATCAGTAAGTATTAATATGAAATCAAACAAAAAAAAATTGACGAAACTTGATAGTTTCTTATATATTGAGACTAATTGGCGCAAAAAATTTCCGACTCACACAACACTTTATTTTTAGTTATTTGAGGGTTTTTAATATCGCTGATCAATAATCAGTAAGTATAAATATGAAATCAAACAAAAAAAATTGAATAAACTTGATAGTGTCTTATACATGACGCCAAAAGTTTTCGACTCACAAAACACTTTATTTTTAGTTATTTGAGGGGCTTTAATATCGCTTATCAATAATAAGTAAGTATTAATATGAAATCAAACAAAAAAAATTTGACTAATCTTGATAGTGTCTTATATATTGAGACTTAAAGACGCAAAAAATTTTCGACTCACAAAACACTTTATTTTTAGTTATTTGAGGGTTTTTAATATCGCTGATCAATAATCAGTAAGTATTAATATGAAATCAAACAAAAAAAATTTGACTTAACTTGATAGTGTCTTATATATTGAGACTAAAAGACGCAAAAAATTTTCGACTCACAAAACACTTTATTTTTAGTTATTTGAGGGTTTTTAATATCGCTGATCAATAATCAGTAAGTATTAATATGAAATCAAACAAAAAAAAATTTACTAAACTTGATAGTGTCTTATATGTTGAGACTTAAAGACGCAAAAAATTTTCGACTCACAAAACACTTTATTTTTAGTTATTTGAGGGTTTTTAATATCGCTGATCAATAATCAGTAAGTATTAATATGAAATCAAACAAAAAAAAATTGACTAAACTTGATAGTTTCTTATATATTGAGACTAATTGGCGCAAAAAATTTTCGACTCACAAAACACTTTATTTTTAGTTATTTGAGGGGTTTTAATATCGCTTATCAATAATAAGTAAGTAATAATATGAAATCAAACAAAAAAAAATTGACTAAACTTAATACTGTCTTATATATTGAGACTTAAAGACGCCAAAAATTTTCGACTCACAAAACATTTTATTTTTAGTTATTTGAGGGTTTTTAATATCGCTGATCAATAATCAGTAAGTATTAATATGAAATCAAACAAAAAAAAAATTGACTAAACTTGATTGTGTCTTATATATTGAGACTTAAAGACGCAAAAAATTTTCGACTCACAAAACACTTTATTTTTAGTTATTTGAGGGTTTTTAATATCGCTGATCAATAATCAGTAAGTATTAATATGAAATCAAACAAAAAAAATTTGACTAAACTTGATAGTGTCATATATTGAGACTTAAAGACGCAAAAAATTTTCGACTCACAAAATACTTTATTTTTAGTTATTTGAGGGTTTTTAATATCGCTGATCAATAATCAGTAAGTATTAATATGAAATCAAACAAAAAAAAATTGACTAAACTTGATAGTGTCTTATATATTGAGACTTAAAGACGCAAAAAATTTTCGACTCACAAAACACTGTATTTTTTGTTATTTGAGGGTTTTTAATATCGCTGATCAATAATCAGTAAGTATTAATATGAAATCAAACAAAAAAAAAAATTGACGAAACTTGATTGTGTCTTATATATTGAGACTTAAAGACGCAAAAAATTTTCGACTCACAAAACACTTTATTTTTAGTTATTTGAGGGTTTTTAATATCGCTGATCAATAATCAGTAAGTATTAATATGAAATCAAACAAAAAAAAATTGACGAAACTTGATAGTTTCTTATATATTGTGACTAATTGGCGCAAAAAATTTCGACTCACAAAACACTGTATTTTTAGTTATTTGAGGGTTTTAAATATCGCTGATCAATAATCAGTAAGTATTAATATGAAATCAAACAAAAAAAATTTGACTTAACTTGATAGTGTCTTATATATTGAGACTTAAAGACGCAAAAAATTTTCGACTCACAAAACACTTTATTTTTAGTTATTTGAAGGTTTTTAATATCAATGATCAATAATCAGTAAGTATTAATATGAAATCAAATAAAAAAAAATTGACTAAACTTGATAGTGTCTTATATATTGAGACTTAAAGACGCAAAAAATTTTCGACTCACAAAACACTTTATTTTTAGTTATTTGAGGGTTTTTAATATCGCTGATCAATAATCAGTAAGTATTAATATGAAATCAAACAAAAAAAAATTGACGAAACTTGATAGTTTCTTATATATTGAGACTAATTGGCGCAAAAAATTTTCGACTCACAAAACACTTTATTTTTAGTTATTTGAGGGTTTTTAATATCGCTGATCAATAATCAGTAAGTATTAATATGAAATCAAACAAAAAAAAATTGACGAAACTTGATAGTTTCTTATATATTGAGACAAATTGGCGCAAAAAAATTTCGACTCACAAAACACTGTATTTTTAGTTATTTGAGGGTTTTTAATATCGCTGATCAATAATAAGTAAGTATTAATATGAAATCAAACAAAAAAAATTTGACTTAACTTGATAGTGTCTTATATATTGAGACTTAAAGACGCAAAAAATTTTCGACTCACAAAACACTTTATTTTTAGTTATTTGAAGGTTTTTAATATCGCTGATCAATAATCAGTAAGTATTAATATGAAATCAAATAAAAAAAATTGACTAAACTTGATAGTGTCTTATATATTGAGACTTAAAGACGCAAAAAATTTTCGACTCACAAAACACTTTATTTTTAGTTATTTGAGGGTTTTTAATATCGCTGATCAATAATCAGTAAGTATTAATATGAAATCAAACAAAAAAAAATTGACGAAACTTGATAGTTTCTTATATATTGAGACTAATTGGCGCAAAAAATTTCCGACTCACAAAACACTTTATTTTTAGTTATTTGAGGGTTTTTAATATCGCTGATCAATAATCAGTAAGTATTAATATGAAATCAAACAAAAAAAAATTGACGAAACTTGAAAGTTTCCAATATATTGAGACTTAAAGACGCAAAAAAATTTCGACTCACAAAACACTTTATTTTTAGTTATTTGAGGGTTTTTAATATCGCTTATCAATAATCAGTAAGTATTAATATGAAATCAAACAAAAAAAATTGAATAAACTTGATGGTGTCTTATATATTGAGACTTAGAGACGCCAAAAATTTTCGACTCACAAAACACTATATTTTTAGTTATTTGAGGGTTTTTAATATCGCTGATCAATAATCAGTAAGTATTAAGATGAAATCAAACAAAAAAAAATTGACTAAACTTGATAGTGTCTTATATATTGAGACTTAAAGACGCAAAAAAATTTCGACTCACAAAACACTTTATTTTTAGTTATTTGAGGGTTTTTAATATCGCTGATCAATAATCAGTAAGAATTAATATGAAATCAATTAAAAAAAAATTGACGAAACTTGATAGTTTCTTATATATTGAGACTAATTGGCGCAAAAAATTTTCGACTCACAAAACACTTTATTTTTAGTTATTTGAGGGTTTTTAATATCGCTGATCAATAATCAGTAAGTATTAATATGAAATCAAACAAAAAAAATTTGACTTAACTTGATAGTGTCTTATATATTGAGACTTAAAGACGCAAAAAATTTTCGACTCACAAAACACTTTATTTTTAGTTATTTGAAGGTTTTTAATATCGCTGATCAATAATCAGTAAGTATTAATATGAAATCAAATAAAAAAATATTGACTAAACTTGATAGTGTCTTATATATTGAGACTTAAAGAAGCAAAAAATTTTCGACTCACAAAACACTTTATTTTTTAGTTATTTGAGGGTTTTTAATATCGCTGATCAATAATCAGTAAGTATTAATATGAAATCAAACAAAAAAAATTGACAAAGCTTGATAGTTTCTTATATATTGAGACTAATTGGCGCAAAAAATTTCCGACTCACAAAACACTTTATTTTTAGTTATTTGAGGGTTTTTAATATCGCTGATCAATAATCAGTAAGTATTAATATGAAATCAAACAAAAAAAATTGACAAAGCTTGATAGTTTCTTATATATTGAGACTAATTGGCGCAAAAAATTTTCGACTAACAAAACACTTTATTTTTAGTTATTTGAGGGTTTTTAATATCGCTGATCAATAATCAGTAAGTATTAATATGAAATCAAACAACAAAAAATTGACTAAACTTGATATTGTCTTATATATTGAGACTTAAATACGTCAAAAATTTTCGACTTACAAAACACTTTATTTTTAGTTATTTGAGGGTTTTTAATATCGCTGATCAATAATCAGTAAGTATTAATATGAAATCAAACAAAAAAAAATTGACGAAACTTGAAAGTTTCCAATATATTGAGACTTAAAGACGCAAAAAATTTTCGACTAACAAAACACTTTATTTTTAGTTATTTGAGGGTTTTTAATATCGCTGATCAATAATCAGTAAGTATTAATATGAAATCAAACAACAAAAAATTGACTAAACTTGATATTGTCTTATATATTGAGACTTAAATACGTCAAAAATTTTCGACTTACAAAACACTTTATTTTTAGTTATTTGAGGGTTTTTAATATCGCTTATCAATAATCAGTGAGTATTAATATGAAATCAAACAAAAAAAATTGAATAAACTTGATGGTGTCTTATATATTGAGACTTAAAGACGCAAAAAATTTTCGACTCACAAAACATTTTATTTTTAGTTATTTGAGGGTTTTTAATATCGCTGATCAATAATCAGTAAGTATTAATATGAAATCAAACAAAAAAAAATTGACGAAACTTGATAGTTTCTTATATATTGAGACTAATTGGCGCAAAAAATTTTCGTTTCACAAAACACTTAATTTTCAGTTATTTGAGGGTTTTTAATATCGCTGATCAATAATCAGTAAGTATAAATATGAAATCAAACAAAAAAAATTGAATAAACTTGATAGTGTCTTATACATGACGCCAAAAGTTTTCGACTCACAAAACACTTTATTTTTAGTTATTTGAGGGGTTTTAATATCGCTTATCAATAATAAGTAAGTATTAATATGAAATCAAACAAAAAAAATTTGACTAAACTTGATAGTGTCTTATATATTGAGACTTAAAGACGCAAAAAATTTTCGACTCACAAAACACTTTATTTTTAGTTATTTGAGGGTTTTTAATATCGCTGATCAATAATCAGTAAGTATTAATATGAAATCAAACAACAAAAAATTGACGAAACTTGATAGTTGTTTATATTGAGACGAAAATTCGCAAAAAATTTTCGACTCACAAAACACTTTATTTTTAGTTATTTGAGGGTTTTTAATATTGCTGATCAATAATCAGTAAGTATTAATATGAAATCAAACAACAAAAAATTGACGAAACTTGATAGTTTCTTATATATTGAGACTTAAAGACGCCAAAAATTTTCGACTCACAAAACATTTTATTTTTAGTTATTTGAGGGTTTTTAATATCGCTGATCAATAATCAGTAAGTATTAATATGAAATCAAACAAAAAAAATTGACGAAACTTGATAGTTTCTTATATATTGAGACTAATTGGCGCAAAAAATTTTCGACTCACAAAACACTTTATTTTTAGTTATTTGAGGGTTTTTAATATCGCTGATCAATAATCAGTAAGTATTAATATGAAATCAAACAAAAAAAAATTGACGAAACTTGAAAGTTTCCAATATATTGAGACTTAAAGACGCAAAAAACTTTCGACTAACAAAACACTTTATTTTTAGTTATTTGAGGGTTTTTAATATCGCTGATCAATAATCAGTAAGTATTAATATGAAATCAAACAAAAAAAATTTGACTAAACTTGATAGTGTCTTATATATTGAGACTTAAAGACGTCAAAAATTTTCGACTCACAAAACACTTTATTTTTAGTTATTTGAGGGTTTTTAATATCGCTGATCAATAATCAGTAAGTATTAATATGAAATCAAACAAAAAAAAATTGACGAAACTTGATAGTTTCTTATATATTGAGACTAATTGGCGCAAAAAATTTTCGACTCACAAAACACTTTATTTTTAGTTATTTGAGGGTTTTTAATATCGCTGATCAATAATCAGTAAGTATTAATATGAAATCAAACAAAAAAAAATTGACGAAACTTGAAAGTTTCCAATATATTGAGACTTAAAGACGCAATAAAACTTTCAACTAACAAAACACTTTATTTTTAGTTATTTGAGGGTTTTTAATATCGCTGATCAATAATCAGTAAGTATTAATATGAAATCAAACAAAAAAAAATTGACTAAACTTGATAGTGTCTTATATATTGAGACTTAAAGACGTCAAAAATTTTCGACTCACAAAACACTTTATTTTTAGTTATTTGAGGGTTTTTAATATCGCTGATCAATAATCAGTAAGTATTAATATGAAATCAAACAAAAAAAAATTGACGAAACTTGAAAGTTTCCAATATATTGAGACTTAAAGACGCAAAAAACTTTCGACTAACAAAACACTTTATTTTTAGTTATTTGAGGGTTTTTAATATCGCTGATCAATAATCAGTAAGTATTAATATGAAATCAAACAAAAAAAATTTGACTAAACTTGATAGTGTCTTATATATTGAGACTTAAAGACGTCAAAAATTTTCGACTCACAAAACACTTTATTTTTAGTTATTTGAGGGTTTTTAATATCGCTGATCAATAATCAGTAAGTATTAATATGAAATCAAACAGAAAAAAATTTACAAAACTTGATAGTGTCTTATATATTGAGACTTAAAGACGCAAAAAATTTTCGACTCACAAAACACTTTATTTTTAGTTATTTGAGGGTTTTTAATATCGCTGATCAATAATCAGTAAGTATTAATATGAAATCAAACAAAAAAAATTTACTAAACTTGATAGTGTCATATATTGAGACTTAAAGACGCAAAAAATTTTCGACTCACAAAACACTTTATTTTTAGTTATTTGAAGGTTTTTAATATCGCTGATCAATAATCAGTAAGTATTAATATGAAATCAAATAAAAAAATATTGACTAAACTTGATAGTGTCTTATATATTGAGACTTAAAGACGCAAAAAATTTTCGACTCACAAAACACTTTATTTTTTAGTTATTTGAGGGTTTTTAATATCGCTGATCAATAATCAGTAAGTATTAATATGAAATCAAACAAAAAAAATTGACAAAGCTTGATAGTTTCTTATATATTGAGACTAATTGGCGCAAAAAATTTCGGACTCAGAAAACACTTTATTTTTAGTTATTTGAGGGTTTTTAATATCGCTGATCAATAATCAGTAAGTATTAATATGAAATCAAACAAAAAAAATTGACAAAGCTTGATAGTTTCTTATATATTGAGACTAATTGGCGCAAAAAATTTTCGACTAACAAAACACTTTATTTTTAGTTATTTGAGGGTTTTTAATATCGCTGATCAATAATCAGTAAGTATTAATATGAAATCAAACAACAAAAAATTGACTAAACTTGATATTGTCTTATATATTGAGACTTAAATACGTCAAAAATTTTCGACTTACAAAACACTTTATTTTTAGTTATTTGAGGGTTTTTAATATCGCTGATCAATAATCAGTAAGTATTAATATGAAATCAAACAAAAAAAAATTGACGAAACTTGAAAGTTTCCAATATATTGAGACTTAAAGACGCAAAAAATTTTCGACTAACAAAACACTTTATTTTTAGTTATTTGAGGGTTTTTAATATCGCTGATCAATAATCAGTAAGTATTAATATGAAATCAAACAACAAAAAATTGACTAAACTTGAAAGTTTCCAATATATTGAGACTTAAAGACGCAAAAAACTTTCGACTAACAAAACACTTTATTTTTAGTTATTTGAGGGTTTTTAATATCGCTGATCAATAATCAGTAAGTATTAATATGAAATCAAACAAAAAAAATTTGACTAAACTTGATAGTGTCTTATATATTGAGACTTAAATACGTCAAAAATTTTCGACTTACAAAACACTTTATTTTTAGTTATTTGAGGGTTTTTAATATCGCTTATCAATAATCAGTGAGTATTAATATGAAATCAAACAAAAAAAATTGAATAAACTTGATGGTGTCTTATATATTGAGACTTAAAGACGCAAAAAATTTTCGACTCACAAAACATTTTATTTTTAGTTATTTGAGGGTTTTTAATATCGCTGATCAATAATCAGTAAGTATTAATATGAAATCAAACAAAAAAAAATTGACGAAACTTGGTAGTTTCTTATATATTGAGACTAATTGGCGCAAAAAATTTTCGTTTCACAAAACACTTAATTTTTAGTTATTTGAGGGTTTTTAATATCGCTGATCAATAATCAGTAAGTATAAATATGAAATCAAACAAAAAAAATTGAATAAACTTGATAGTGTCTTATACATGACGCCAAAAGTTTTCGACTCACAAAACACTTTATTTTTAGTTATTTGAGGGGTTTTAATATCGCTTATCAATAATAAGTAAGTATTAATATGAAATCAAACAAAAAAAATTTGACTAAACTTGATAGTGTCTTATATATTGAGACTTAAAGACGCAAAAAATTTTCGACTCACAAAACACTTTATTTTTAGTTATTTGAGGGTTTTTAATATCGCTGATCAATAATCAGTAAGTATTAATATGAAATCAAACAACAAAAAATTGACGAAACTTGATAGTTGTTTATATTGAGACGAAAATTCGCAAAAAATTTTCGACTCACAAAACACTTTATTTTTAGTTATTTGAGGGTTTTTAATATTGCTGATCAATAATCAGTAAGTATTAATATGAAATCAAACAACAAAAAATTGACGAAACTTGATAGTTTCTTATATATTGAGACTTAAAGACGCCAAAAATTTTCGACTCACAAAACATTTTATTTTTAGTTATTTGAGGGTTTTTAATATCGCTGATCAATAATCAGTAAGTATTAATATGAAATCAAACAAAAAAAATTGACGAAACTTGATAGTTTCTTATATATTGAGACTAATTGGCGCAAAAAATTTTCGACTCACAAAACACTTTATTTTTAGTTATTTGAGGGTTTTTAATATCGCTGATCAATAATCAGTAAGTATTAATATGAAATCAAACAAAAAAAAATTGACGAAACTTGAAAGTTTCCAATATATTGAGACTTATAGACGCAAAAAACTTTCGACTAACAAAACACTTTATTTTTAGTTATTTGAGGGTTTTTAATATCGCTGATCAATAATCAGTAAGTATTAATATGAAATCAAACAAAAAAAATTTGACTAAACTTGATAGTGTCTTATATATTGAGACTTAAAGACGTCAAAAATTTTCGACTCACAAAACACTTTATTTTTAGTTATTTGAGGGTTTTTAATATCGCTGATCAATAATCAGTAAGTATTAATATGAAATCAAACAAAAAAAAATTGACGAAACTTGATAGTTTCTTATATATTGAGACTAATTGGCGCAAAAAATTTTCGACTCACAAAACACTTTATTTTTAGTTATTTGAGGGTTTTTAATATCGCTGATCAATAATCAGTAAGTATTAATATGAAATCAAACAAAAAAAAATTGACGAAACTTGAAAGTTTCCAATATATTGAGACTTAAAGACGCAAAAAACTTTCGACTAACAAAACACTTTATTTTTAGTTATTTGAGGGTTTTTAATATCGCTGATCAATAATCAGTAAGTATTAATATGAAATCAAACAAAAAAAATTTGACTAAACTTGATAGTGTCTTATATATTGAGACTTAAAGACGTCAAAAATTTTCGACTCACAAAACACTTTATTTTTAGTTATTTGAGGGTTTTTAATATCGCTGATCAATAATCAGTAAGTATTAATATGAAATCAAACAAAAAAAAATTGACGAAACTTGAAAGTTTCCAATATATTGAGACTTAAAGACGCAAAAAACTTTCGACTAACAAAACACTTTATTTTTAGTTATTTGAGGGTTTTTAATATCGCTGATCAATAATCAGTAAGTATTAATATGAAATCAAACAAAAAAAATTTGACTAAACTTGATAGTGTCTTATATATTGAGACTTAAAGACGTCAAAAATTTTCGACTCACAAAACACTTTATTTTTAGTTATTTGAGGGTTTTTAATATCGCTGATCAATAATCAGTAAGTATTAATATGAAATCAAACAGAAAAAAATTTACAAAACTTGATAGTGTCTTATATATTGAGACTTAAAGACGCAAAAAATTTTCGACTCACAAAACACTTTATTTTTAGTTATTTGAGGGTTTTTAATATCGCTGATCAATAATCAGTAAGTATTAATATGAAATCAAACAGAAAAAAATTTACAAAACTTGATAGTGTCTTATATATTGAGACTTAAAGACGCAAAAAATTTTCGACTCACAAAACACTTTATTTTTAGTTATTTGAGGGTTTTTAATATCGCTGATCAATAATCAGTAAGTATTAATATGAAATCAAACAAAAAAAATTTACTAAACTTGATAGTGTCTTATATATTGAGACTTAAAGACGCAAAAAATTTTCGACTCACAAAACACTTTATTTTTAGTTATTTGAAGGTTTTTAATATCGCTGATCAATAATCAGTAAGTATTAATATGAAATCAAATAAAAAAATATTGACTAAACTTGATAGTGTCTTATATATTGAGACTTAAAGACGCAAAAAATTTTCGACTCACAAAACACTTTATTTTTTAGTTATTTGAGGGTTTTTAATATCGCTGATCAATAATCAGTAAGTATTAATATGAAATCAAACAAAAAAAATTGACAAAGCTTGATAGTTTCTTATATATTGAGACTAATTGGCGCAAAAAATTTCCGACTCACAAAACACTTTATTTTTAGTTATTTGAGGGTTTTTAATATCGCTGATCAATAATCAGTAAGTATTAATATGAAATCAAACAAAAAAAATTGACAAAGCTTGATAGTTTCTTATATATTGAGACTAATTGGCGCAAAAAATTTTCGACTAACAAAACACTTTATTTTTAGTTATTTGAGGGTTTTTAATATCGCTGATCAATAATCAGTAAGTATTAATATGAAATCAAACAACAAAAAATTGACTAAACTTGATATTGTCTTATATATTGAGACTTAAATACGTAAAAAATTTTCGACTTACAAAACACTTTATTTTTAGTTATTTGAGGGTTTTTAATATCGCTGATCAATAATCAGTAAGTATTAATATGAAATCAAACAAAAAAAAATTGACGAAACTTGAAAGTTTCCAATATATTGAGACTTAAAGACGCAAAAAATTTTCGACTAACAAAACACTTTATTTTTAGTTATTTGAGGGTTTTTAATATCGCTTATCAATAATCAGTGAGTATTAATATGAAATCAAACAAAAAAAATTGAATAAACTTGATGGTGTCTTATATATTGAGACTTAAAGACGCAAAAAATTTTCGACTCACAAAACATTTTATTTTTAGTTATTTGAGGGTTTTTAATATCGCTGATCAATAATCAGTAAGTATTAATATGAAATCAAACAAAAAAAAATTGACGAAACTTGATAGTTTCTTATATATTGAGACTAATTGGCGCAAAAAATTTTCGTTTCACAAAACACTTAATTTTTAGTTATTTGAGGGTTTTTAATATCGCTGATCAATAATCAGTAAGTATAAATATGAAATCAAACAAAAAAAATTGAATAAACTTGATAGTGTCTTATACATGACGCCAAAAGTTTTCGACTCACAAAACACTTTATTTTTAGTTATTTGAGGGGTTTTAATATCGCTTATCAATAATAAGTAAGTATTAATATGAAATCAAACAAAAAAAATTTGACTTAACTTGATAGTGTCTTATATATTGAGACTTAAAGACGCAAAAAATTTTCGACTCACAAAACACTTTATTTTTAGTTATTTGAGGGTTTTTAATATCGCTGATCAATAATCAGTAAGTATTAATATGAAATCAAACAACAAAAAATTGACGAAACTTGATAGTTGTTTATATTGAGACGAAAATTCGCAAAAAATTTTCGACTCACAAAACACTTTATTTTTAGTTATTTGAGGGTTTTTAATATTGCTGATCAATAATCAGTAAGTATTAATATGAAATCAAACAACAAAAAATTGACGAAACTTGATAGTTTCTTATATATTGAGACTTAAAGACGCCAAAAATTTTCGACTCACAAAACATTTTATTTTTAGTTATTTGAGGGTTTTTAATATCGCTGATCAATAATCAGTAAGTATTAATATGAAATCAAACAAAAAAAAATTGACGAAACTTGATAGTTTCTTATATATTGAGACTAATTGGCGCAAAAAATTTTCGACTCACAAAACACTTTATTTTTAGTTATTTGAGGGTTTTTAATATCGCTGATCAATAATCAGTAAGTATTAATATGAAATCAAACAAAAAAAAATTGACGAAACTTGAAAGTTTCCAATATATTGAGACTTAAAGACGCATAAAACTTTCGACTAACAAAACACTTTATTTTTAGTTATTTGAGGGTTTTTAATATCGCTGATCAATAATCAGTAAGTATTAATATGAAATCAAACAAAAAAAATTTGACTAAACTTGATAGTGTCTTATATATTGAGACTTAAAGAAGTCAAAAATTTTCGACTCACAAAACACTTTATTTTTAGTTATTTGAGGGTTTTTAATATCGCTGATCAATAATCAGTAAGTATTAATATGAAATCAAACAAAAAAAAATTGACGAAACTTGATAGTTTCTTATATATTGAGACTAATTGGCGCAAAAAATTTTCGACTCACAAAACACTTTATTTTTAGTTATTTGAGGGTTTTTAATATCGCTGATCAATAATCAGTAAGTATTAATATGAAATCAAACAGAAAAAAATTTACAAAACTTGATAGTGTCTTATATATTGAGACTTAAAGACGCAAAAAATTTTCGACTCACAAAACACTTTATTTTTAGTTATTTGAGGGTTTTTAATATCGCTGATCAATAATCATAAGTATTAATATGAAATCAAACAAAAAAAAATTGACGAAACTTGATAGTTTCTTATATATTGAGACTAATTGGCGCAAAAAATTTTCGACTCACAAAACACTTTATTTTTAGTTATTTGAGGGTTTTTAATATCGCTGATCAATAATCAGTAAGTATTAATATGAAATCAAACAAAAAAAATTTACTAAACTTGATAGTGTCTTATATATTGAGACTTAAAGACGCAAAAATTTTTCGACTCACAAAACACTTTATTTTTAGGTATTTGAGGGTTTTTAATATCGCTGATCAATAATCAGTAAGTATTAATATGAAATCAAACAAAAAAAAATTGACAAAACTTGATAGTTTCTTATATATTGAGACTAATTGGCGCAAAACATTTTCGACTCACAAAACACTTTATTTTTAGTTATTTGAGGGTTTTTAATATCGCTGATCAATAATCAGTAAGTATTAATATGAAATCAAACAAAAAAAATTTGACTAAACTTGATAGTGTCTTATATATTGAGACTTAAAGACGCAAAAAATTTTCGACTCACAAAACACTTTATTTTTAGTTATTTGAGGGTTTTTAATATCGCTGATCAATAATCAGTAAGTATTAATATGAAATCAAACAACAAAAAATTGACGAAACTTGATAGTTGTTTATATTGAGACGAAAATTCGCAAAAAATTTTCGACTCACAAAACACTTTATTTTTAGTTATTTGAGGGTTTTTAATATTGCTGATCAATAATCAGTAAGTATTAATATGAAATCAAACAACAAAAAATTGACGAAACTTGATAGTTTCTTATATATTGAGACTTAAAGACGCCAAAAATTTTCGACTCACAAAACATTTTATTTTTAGTTATTTGAGGGTTTTTAATATCGCTGATCAATAATCAGTAAGTATTAATATGAAATCAAACAAAAAAAATTGACGAAACTTGATAGTTTCTTATATATTGAGACTAATTGGCGCAAAAAATTTTCGACTCACAAAACACTTTATTTTTAGTTATTTGAGGGTTTTTAATATCGCTGATCAATAATCAGTAAGTATTAATATGAAATCAAACAAAAAAAAATTGACGAAACTTGAAAGTTTCCAATATATTGAGACTTAAAGACGCAAAAAACTTTCGACTAACAAAACACTTTATTTTTAGTTATTTGAGGGTTTTTAATATCGCTGATCAATAATCAGTAAGTATTAATATGAAATCAAACAAAAAAAATTTGACTAAACTTGATAGTGTCTTATATATTGAGACTTAAAGACGTCAAAAATTTTCGACTCACAAAACACTTTATTTTTAGTTATTTGAGGGTTTTTAATATCGCTGATCAATAATCAGTAAGTATTAATATGAAATCAAACAAAAAAAAATTGACGAAACTTGATAGTTTCTTATATATTGAGACTAATTGGCGCAAAAAATTTTCGACTCACAAAACACTTTATTTTTAGTTATTTGAGGGTTTTTAATATCGCTGATCAATAATCAGTAAGTATTAATATGAAATCAAACAAAAAAAAATTGACGAAACTTGATAGTTTCTTATATATTGAGACTAATTGGCGCAAAAAACTTTTGACTAACAAAACACTTTATTTTTAGTTATTTGAGGGTTTTTAATATCGCTGATCAATAATCAGTAAGTATTAATATGAAATCAAACAAAAAAAATTTGACTAAACTTGATAGTGTCTTATATATTGAGACTTAAAGACGTCAAAAATTTTCGACTCACAAAACACTTTATTTTTAGTTATTTGAGGGTTTTTAATATCGCTGATCAATAATCAGTAAGTATTAATATGAAATCAAACAAAAAAAAATTGACGAAACTTGAAAGTTTCCAATATATTGAGACTTAAAGACGCAAAAAACTTTCGACTAACAAAACACTTTATTTTTAGTTATTTGAGGGTTTTTAATATCGCTGATCAATAATCAGTAAGTATTAATATGAAATCAAACAAAAAAAATTTGACTAAACTTGATAGTGTCTTATATATTGAGACTTAAAGACGTCAAAAATTTTCGACTCACAAAACACTTTATTTTTAGTTATTTGAGGGTTTTTAATATCGCTGATCAATAATCAGTAAGTATTAATATGAAATCAAACAGAAAAAAATTTACAAAACTTGATAGTGTCTTATATATTGAGACTTAAAGACGCAAAAAAATTTCGACTCACAAAACACTTTATTTTTAGTTATTTGAGGGTTTTTAATATCGCTGATCAATAATCAGTAAGTATTAATATGAAATCAAACAGAAAAAAATTTACAAAACTTGATAGTGTCTTATATATTGAGACTTAAAGACGCAAAAAATTTTCGACTCACAAAACACTTTATTTTTAGTTATTTGAGGGTTTTTAATATCGCTGATCAATAATCAGTAAGTATTAATATGAAATCAAACAAAAAAAATTTACTAAACTTGATAGTGTCTTATATATTGAGACTTAAAGACGCAAAAAATTTTCGACTCACAAAACACTTTATTTTTAGTTATTTGAAGGTTTTTAATATCGCTGATCAATAATCAGTAAGTATTAATATGAAATCAAATAAAAAAATATTGACTAAACTTGATAGTGTCTTATATATTGAGACTTAAAGACGCAAAAAATTTTCGACTCACAAAACACTTTATTTTTTAGTTATTTGAGGGTTTTTAATATCGCTGATCAATAATCAGTAAGTATTAATATGAAATCAAACAAAAAAAATTGACAAAGCTTGATAGTTTCTTATATATTGAGACTAATTGGCGCAAAAAATTTCGGACTCAGAAAACACTTTATTTTTAGTTATTTGAGGGTTTTTAATATCGCTGATCAATAATCAGTAAGTATTAATATGAAATCAAACAAAAAAAATTGACAAAGCTTGATAGTTTCTTATATATTGAGACTAATTGGCGCAAAAATTTTTCGACTAACAAAACACTTTATTTTTAGTTATTTGAGGGTTTTTAATATCGCTGATCAATAATCAGTAAGTATTAATATGAAATCAAACAACAAAAAATTGACTAAACTTGATATTGTCTTATATATTGAGACTTAAATACGTCAAAAATTTTCACTTACAAAACACTTTATTTTTAGTTATTTGAGGGTTTTTAATATCGCTGATCAATAATCAGTAAGTATTTATATGAAATCAAACAAAAAAAAATTGACGAAACTTGAAAGTTTCCAATATATTGAGACTTAAAGACGCAAAAAATTTTCGACTAACAAAACACTTTATTTTTAGTTATTTGAGGGTTTTTAATATCGCTGATCAATAATCAGTAAGTATTAATATGAAATCAAACAACAAAAAATTGACTAAACTTGATATTGTCTTATATATTGAGACTTAAATACGTCAAAAATTTTCGACTTACAAAACACTTTATTTTTAGTTATTTGAGGGTTTTTAATATCGCTTATCAATAATCAGTAAGTATTAATATGAAATCAAACAAAAAAAATTGAATAAACTTGATGGTGTCTTATATATTGAGACTTAAAGACGCAAAAAATTTTCGACTCACAAAACATTTTATTTTTAGTTATTTGAGGGTTTTTAATATCGCTGATCAATAATCAGTAAGTATTAATATGAAATCAAACAAAAAAAAATTGACGAAACTTGATAGTTTCTTATATATTGAGACTAATTGGCGCAAAAAATTTTCGTTTCACAAAACACTTAATTTTTAGTTATTTGAGGGTTTTTAATATCGCTGATCAATAATCAGTAAGTATAAATATGAAATCAAACAAAAAAAATTGAATAAACTTGATAGTGTCTTATATATGACGCCAAAAGTTTTCGACTCACAAAACACTTTATTTTTAGTTATTTGAGGGGTTTTAATATCGCTTATCAATAATAAGTAAGTATTAATATGAAATCAAACAAAAAAAATTTGACTAAACTTGATAGTGTCTTATATATTGAGACTTAAAGACGCAAAAAATTTTCGACTCACAAAACACTTTATTTTTAGTTATTTGAGGGTTTTTAATATCGCTGATCAATAATCAGTAAGTATTAATATGAAATCAAACAACAAAAAATTGACGAAACTTGATAGTTGTTTATATTGAGACGAAAATTCGCAAAAAATTTTCGACTCACAAAACACTTTATTTTTAGTTATTTGAGGGTTTTTAATATTGCTGATCAATAATCAGTAAGTATTAATATGAAATCAAACAACAAAAAATTGACGAAACTTGATAGTTTCTTATATATTGAGACTTAAAGACGCCAAAAATTTTCGACTCACAAAACATTTTATTTTTAGTTATTTGAGGGTTTTTAATATCGCTGATCAATAATCAGTAAGTATTAATATGAAATCAAACAAAAAAAAAATTGACGAAACTTGATAGTTTCTTATATATTGAGACTAATTGGCGCAAAAAATTTTCGACTCACAAAACACTTTATTTTTAGTTATTTGAGGGTTTTTAATATCGCTGATCAATAATCAGTAAGTATTAATATGAAATCAAACAAAAAAAAATTGACGAAACTTGAAAGTTTCCAATATATTGAGACTTAAAGACGCAAAAAACTTTCGACTAACAAAACACTTTATTTTTAGTTATTTGAGGGTTTTTAATATCGCTGATCAATAATCAGTAAGTATTAATATGAAATCAAACAAAAAAAATTTGACTAAACTTGATAGTGTCTTATATATTGAGACTTAAAGACGTCAAAAATTTTCGACTCACAAAACACTTTATTTTTAGTTATTTGAGGGTTTTTAATATCGCTGATCAATAATCAGTAAGTATTAATATGAAATCAAACAAAAAAAAATTGACGAAACTTGAAAGTTTCCAATATATTGAGACTTAAAGACGCAAAAAACTTTCGACTAACAAAACACTTTATTTTTAGTTATTTGAGGGTTTTTAATATCGCTGATCAATAATCAGTAAGTATTAATATGAAATCAAACAAAAAAAATTTGACTAAACTTGATAGTGTCTTATATATTGAGACTTAAAGACGTCAAAAATTTTCGACTCACAAAACACTTTATTTTTAGTTATTTGAGGGTTTTTAATATCGCTGATCAATAATCAGTAAGTATTAATATGAAATCAAACAGAAAAAAATTTACAAAACTTGATAGTGTCTTATATATTGAGACTTAAAGACGCAAAAAATTTTCGACTCACAAAACACTTTATTTTTAGTTATTTGAGGGTTTTTAATATCGCTGATCAATAATCAGTAAGTATTAATATGAAATCAAACAGAAAAAAATTTACAAAACTTGATAGTGTCTTATATATTGAGACTTAAAGACGCAAAAAATTTTCGACTCACAAAACACTTTATTTTTAGTTATTTGAGGGTTTTTAATATCGCTGATCAATAATCAGTAAGTATTAATATGAAATCAAACAAAAAAAATTTACTAAACTTGATAGTGTCTTATATATTGAGACTTAAAGACGCAAAAAATTTTCGACTCACAAAACACTTTATTTTTAGTTATTTGAAGGTTTTTAATATCGCTGATCAATAATCAGTAAGTATTAATATGAAATCAAACAACAAAAAATTGACGAAACTTGATAGTTGTTTATATTGAGACGAAAATTCGCAAAAAATTTTCGACTCACAAAACACTTTATTTTTAGTTATTTGAGGGTTTTTAATATTGCTGATCAATAATCAGTAAGTATTAATATGAAATCAAACAACAAAAAATTGACGAAACTTGATAGTTTCTTATATATTGAGACTTAAAGACGCCAAAAATTTTCGACTCACAAAACATTTTATTTTTAGTTATTTGAGGGTTTTTAATATCGCTGATCAATAATCAGTAAGTATTAATATGAAATCAAACAAAAAAAATTTGACTAAACTTGATAGTGTCTTATATATTGAGACTTAAAGACGTCAAAAATTTTCGACTCACAAAACACTTTATTTTTAGTTATTTGAGGGTTTTTAATATCGCTGATCAATAATCAGTAAGTATTAATATGAAATCAAACAGAAAAAAATTTACAAAACTTGATAGTGTCTTATATATTGAGACTTAAAGACGCAAAAAATTTTCGACTCACAAAACACTTTATTTTTAGTTATTTGAGGGTTTTTAATATCGCTGATCAATAATCAGTAAGTATTAATATGAAATCAAACAGAAAAAAATTTACAAAACTTGATAGTGTCTTATATATTGAGACTTAAAGACGCAAAAAATTTTCGACTCACAAAACACTTTATTTTTAGTTATTTGAAGGTTTTTAATATCGCTGATCAATAATCAGTAAGTAATATGAAATCAAACAAAAAAAAATTGACGAAACTTGAAAGTTTCCAATATATTGAGACTTAAAGACGCAAAAAACTTTCGACTAACAAAACACTTTATTTTTAGTTATTTGAGGGTTTTTAATATCGCTGATCAATAATCAGTAAGTATTAATATGAAATCAAACAAAAAAAATTTGACTAAACTTGATAGTGTCTTATATATTGAGACTTAAAGACGTCAAAAATTTTCGACTCACAAAACACTTTATTTTTAGTTATTTGAGGGTTTTTAATATCGCTGATCAATAATCAGTAAGTATTAATATGAAATCAAACAGAAAAAAATTTACAAAACTTGATAGTGTCTTATATATTGAGACTTAAAGACGCAAAAAATTTTCGACTCACAAAACACTTTATTTTTAGTTATTTGAGGGTTTTTAATATCGCTGATCAATAATCAGTAAGTATTAATATGAAATCAAACAGAAAAAAATTTACAAAACTTGATAGTGTCTTATATATTGAGACTTAAAGACGCAAAAAATTTTCGACTCACAAAACACTTTATTTTTAGTTATTTGAGGGTTTTTAATATCGCTGATCAATAATCAGTAAGTATTAATATGAAATCAAACAAAAAAAATTTACTAAACTTGATAGTGTCTTATATATTGAGACTTAAAGACGCAAAAAATTTTCGACTCACAAAACACTTTATTTTTAGTTATTTGAAGGTTTTTAATATCGCTGATCAATAATCAGTAAGTATTAATATGAAATCAAACAACAAAAAATTGACGAAACTTGATAGTTGTTTATATTGAGACGAAAATTCGCAAAAAATTTTCGACTCACAAAACACTTTATTTTTAGTTATTTGAGGGTTTTTAATATTGCTGATCAATAATCAGTAAGTATTAATATGAAATCAAACAACAAAAAATTGACGAAACTTGATAGTTTCTTATATATTGAGACTTAAAGACGCCAAAAATTTTCGACTCACAAAACATTTTATTTTTAGTTATTTGAGGGTTTTTAATATCGCTGATCAATAATCAGTAAGTATTAATATGAAATCAAACAAAAAAAAAATTGACGAAACTTGATAGTTTCTTATATATTGAGACTAATTGGCGCAAAAAATTTTCGACTCACAAAACACTTTATTTTTAGTTATTTGAGGGTTTTTAATATCGCTGATCAATAATCAGTAAGTATTAATATGAAATCAAACAAAAAAAAATTGACGAAACTTGAAAGTTTCCAATATATTGAGACTTAAAGACGCAAAAAACTTTCGACTAACAAAACACTTTATTTTTAGTTATTTGAGGGTTTTTAATATCGCTGATCAATAATCAGTAAGTATTAATATGAAATCAAACAAAAAAAATTTGACTAAACTTGATAGTGTCTTATATATTGAGACTTAAAGACGTCAAAAATTTTCGACTCACAAAACACTTTATTTTTAGTTATTTGAGGGTTTTTAATATCGCTGATCAATAATCAGTAAGTATTAATATGAAATCAAACAAAAAAAAATTGACGAAACTTGAAAGTTTCCAATATATTGAGACTTAAAGACGCAAAAAACTTTCGACTAACAAAACACTTTATTTTTAGTTATTTGAGGGTTTTTAATATCGCTGATCAATAATCAGTAAGTATTAATATGAAATCAAACAAAAAAAATTTGACTAAACTTGATAGTGTCTTATATATTGAGACTTAAAGACGTCAAAAATTTTCGACTCACAAAACACTTTATTTTTAGTTATTTGAGGGTTTTTAATATCGCTGATCAATAATCAGTAAGTATTAATATGAAATCAAACAGAAAAAAATTTACAAAACTTGATAGTGTCTTATATATTGAGACTTAAAGACGCAAAAAATTTTCGACTCACAAAACACTTTATTTTTAGTTATTTGAGGGTTTTTAATATCGCTGATCAATAATCAGTAAGTATTAATATGAAATCAAACAGAAAAAAATTTACAAAACTTGATAGTGTCTTATATATTGAGACTTAAAGACGCAAAAAATTTTCGACTCACAAAACACTTTATTTTTAGTTATTTGAGGGTTTTTAATATCGCTGATCAATAATCAGTAAGTATTAATATGAAATCAAACAAAAAAAATTTACTAAACTTGATAGTGTCTTATATATTGAGACTTAAAGACGCAAAAAATTTTCGACTCACAAAACACTTTATTTTTAGTTATTTGAAGGTTTTTAATATCGCTGATCAATAATCAGTAAGTATTAATATGAAATCAAATAAAAAAATATTGACTAAACTTGATAGTGTCTTATATATTGAGACTTAAAGACGCAAAAAATTTTCGACTCACAAAACACTTTATTTTTTAGTTATTTGAGGGTTTTTAATATCGCTGATCAATAATCAGTAAGTATTAATATGAAATCAAACAAAAAAAATTGACAAAGCTTGATAGTTTCTTATATATTGAGACTAATTGGCGCAAAAAATTTCGGACTCAGAAAACACTTTATTTTTAGTTATTTGAGGGTTTTTAATATCGCTGATCAATAATCAGTAAGTATTAATATGAAATCAAACAAAAAAAATTGACAAAGCTTGATAGTTTCTTATATATTGAGACTAATTGGCGCAAAAAATTTTCGACTAACAAAACACTTTATTTTTAGTTATTTGAGGGTTTTTAATATCGCTGATCAATAATCAGTAAGTATTAATATGAAATCAAACAACAAAAAATTGACTAAACTTGATATTGTCTTATATATTGAGACTTAAATACGTAAAAAATTTTCGACTTACAAAACACTTTATTTTTAGTTATTTGAGGGTTTTTAATATCGCTGATCAATAATCAGTAAGTATTAATATGAAATCAAACAAAAAAAAATTGACGAAACTTGAAAGTTTCCAATATATTGAGACTTAAAGACGCAAAAAATTTTCGACTAACAAAACACTTTATTTTTAGTTATTTGAGGGTTTTTAATATCGCTGATCAATAATCAGTAAGTATTAATATGAAATCAAACAACAAAAAATTGACTAAACTTGATATTGTCTTATATATTGAGACTTAAATACGTCAAAAATTTTCGACTTACAAAACACTTTATTTTTAGTTATTTGAGGGTTTTTTATATCGCTTATCAATAATCAGTGAGTATTAATATGAAATCAAACAAAAAAAATTGAATAAACTTGATGGTGTCTTATATATTGAGACTTAAAGACGCAAAAAATTTTCGACTCACAAAACATTTTATTTTTAGTTATTTGAGGGTTTTTAATATCGCTGATCAATAATCAGTAAGTATTAATATGAAATCAAACAAAAAAAAATTGACGAAACTTGATAGTTTCTTATATATTGAGACTAATTGGCGCAAAAAATTTTCGTTTCACAAAACACTTAATTTTTAGTTATTTGAGGGTTTTTAATATCGCTGATCAATAATCAGTAAGTATAAATATGAAATCAAACAAAAAAAATTGAATAAACTTGATAGTGTCTTATACATGACGCCAAAAGTTTTCGACTCACAAAACACTTTATTTTTAGTTATTTGAGGGGTTTTAATATCGCTTATCAATAATAAGTAAGTATTAATATGAAATCAAACAAAAAAATTTGACTAAACTTGATAGTGTCTTATATATTGAGACTTAAAGACGCAAAAAATTTTCGACTCACAAAACACTTTATTTTTAGTTATTTGAGGGTTTTTAATATCGCTGATCAATAATCAGTAAGTATTAATATGAAATCAAACAACAAAAAATTGACGAAACTTGATAGTTGTTTATATTGAGACGAAAATTCGCAAAAAATTTTCGACTCACAAAACACTTTATTTTTAGTTATTTGAGGGTTTTTAATATTGCTGATCAATAATCAGTAAGTATTAATATGAAATCAAACAACAAAAAATTGACGAAACTTGATAGTTTCTTATATATTGAGACTTAAAGACGCCAAAAATTTTCGACTCACAAAACATTTTATTTTTAGTTATTTGAGGGTTTTTAATATCGCTGATCAATAATCAGTAAGTATTAATATGAAATCAAACAAAAAAAAATTGACGAAACTTGATAGTTTCTTATATATTGAGACTAATTGGCGCAAAAAATTTTCGACTCACAAAACACTTTATTTTTAGTTATTTGAGGGTTTTTAATATCGCTGATCAATAATCAGTAAGTATTAATATGAAATCAAACAAAAAAAAATTGACGAAACTTGAAAGTTTCCAATATATTGAGACTTAAAGACGCAAAAAACTTTCGACTAACAAAACACTTTATTTTTAGTTATTTGAGGGTTTTTAATATCGCTGATCAATAATCAGTAAGTATTAATATGAAATCAAACAAAAAAAATTTGACTAAACTTGATAGTGTCTTATATATTGAGACTTAAAGAAGTCAAAAATTTTCGACTCACAAAACACTTTATTTTTAGTTATTTGAGGGTTTTTAATATCGCTGATCAATAATCAGTAAGTATTAATATGAAATCAAACAAAAAAAAAATTGACGAAACTTGATAGTTTCTTATATATTGAGACTAATTGGCGCAAAAAATTTTCGACTCACAAAACACTTTATTTTTAGTTATTTGAGGGTTTTTAATATCGCTGATCAATAATCAGTAAGTATTAATATGAAATCAAACAGAAAAAAATTTACAAAACTTGATAGTGTCTTATATATTGAGACTTAAAGACGCAAAAAATTTTCGACTCACAAAACACTTTATTTTTAGTTATTTGAGGGTTTTTAATATCGCTGATCAATAATCATAAGTATTAATATGAAATCAAACAAAAAAAAATTGACGAAACTTGATAGTTTCTTATATATTGAGACTAATTGGCGCAAAAAATTTTCGACTCACAAAACACTTTATTTTTAGTTATTTGAGGGTTTTTAATATCGCTGATCAATAATCAGTAAGTATTAATATGAAATCAAACAAAAAAAATTTACTAAACTTGATAGTGTCTTATATATTGAGACTTAAAGACGCAAAAATTTTTCGACTCACAAAACACTTTATTTTTAGGTATTTGAGGGTTTTTAATATCGCTGATCAATAATCAGTAAGTATTAATATGAAATCAAACAAAAAAAAATTGACAAAACTTGATAGTTTCTTATATATTGAGACTAATTGGCGCAAAACATTTTCGACTCACAAAACACTTTATTTTTAGTTATTTGAGGGTTTTTAATATCGCTGATCAATAATCAGTAAGTATAAATATGAAATCAAACAAAAAAAAATTGACGAAACTTGATAGTTTCTTATATATTGAGACTAATTGGCGCAAAAAATTTTCGTTTCACAAAACACTTAATTTTTAGTTATTTGAGGGTTTTTAATATCGCTGATCAATAATCAGTAAGTACTAATATGAAATCAAACAAAAAAAAATTAATATCAAATCAAACCAAAAAAATTTTGATAGTTTCTTATATATTGAGACTAATTGGCGCAAAAAATTTTCGACTCACAAAACACTTTATTTTTAGTTATTTGAGGGTTTTTAATATCGCTGATCAATAATCAGTAAGTATTAATATGAAATCAAACAACAAAAAATTGACGAAACATGATAGTTGTTTATATTGAGACGAAAATTCGCAAACAATTTTCGACTCACAAAACACTTTATTTTTAGTTATTTGAGGGTTTTTAATATCGCTGATCAATAATCAGTAAGTATTAATATGAAATCAAACAACAAAAAATTGACGAAACTTGATAGTTTCTTATATATTGAGACTAATTGGCGCTAAAAATTTTCGACTCACAAAACACTTTATTTTTAGTTATTTGAGGGTTTTTAATATCGCTGATCAATAATCAGTAAGTATTAATATGAAATCAAACAAAAAAAAATTAATATGAAATCAAACCAAAAAAATTTTGATAGTTTCTTATATATTGAGACTAATTGGCGCAAAAAATTTTCGACTCACAAAACACTTTATTTTTAGTTATTTGAGGGTTTTTAATATCGCTGATCAATAATCATAAGTATTAATATGAAATCAAACAAAAAAAAATTGACGAAACTTGATAGTTTCTTATATATTGAGACTAATTGGCGCAAAAAATTTTCGACTCACAAAACACTTTATTTTTAGTTATTTGAGGGTTTTTAATATCGCTGATCAATAATCAGTAAGTATTAATATGAAATCAAACAAAAAAAATTTACTAAACTTGATAGTGTCTTATATATTGAGACTTAAAGACGCAAAAAATTTTCGACTCACAAAACACTTTATTTTTAGGTATTTGAGGGTTTTTAATATCGCTGATCAATAATCAGTAAGTATTAATATGAAATCAAACAAAAAAAAAATTACAAAACTTGATAGTTTCTTATATATTGAGACTAATTGGCGCAAAACATTTTCGACTCACAAAACACTTTATTTTTAGTTATTTGAGGGTTTTTAATATCGCTGATCAATAATCAGTAAGTATTAATATGAAATCAAACAAAAAAAATTTGACTAAACTTGATAGTGTCTTATATATTGAGACTTAAAGACGCCAAAAATTTTCGACTCACAAAACATTTTATTTTTAGTTATTTGAGGGTTTTTAATATCGCTGATCAATAATCAGTAAGTATTAATATGAAATCAAACAAAAAAAATTGACGAAACTTGATAGTTTCTTATATATTGAGACTAATTGGCGCAAAAAATTTTCGTTTCACAAAACACTTTATTTTTAGTTATTTGAGGGTTTTTAATATCGCTGATCAATAATCAGTAAGTATAAATATGAAATCAAACAAAAAAAAATTGACGAAACTTGATAGTTTCTTATATATTGAGACTAATTGGCGCAAAAAATTTTCGTTTCACAAAACACTTAATTTTTAGTTATTTGAGGGTTTTTAATATCGCTGATCAATAATCAGTAAGTATAAATATGAAATCAAACAAAAAAAATTGAATAAACTTCATAGTGTCTTATACATGACGCCAAAAGTTTTCGACTATATTTTCGACTATATTGAGTCTTATATATTGAGACTTAAAGACGCAAAAAATTTTCGACTCACAAAACATTTTATTTTTAGTTATTTGAGGGTTTTTAATATCGCTGATCAATAATCAGTAAGTATTAATATGAAATCAAACAAAAAAAAATTGACGAAACTTGATAGTTTCTTATATATTGAGACTAATTGGCGCAAAAAATTTTCGTTTCACAAAACACTTTATTTTTAGTTATTTGAGGGTTTTTAATATCGCTGATCAATAATCAGTAAGTATAAATATGAAATCAAACAAAAAAAAATTGACGAAACTTGATAGTGTCTTATATATTGAGACTTAAAGACGCCAAAAATTTTCGACTCACAAAACATTTTATTTTTAGTTATTTGAGGGTTTTTAATATCGCTGATCAATAATCAGTAAGTATTAATATGAAATCAAACAAAAAAAAATTGACGAAACTTGATAGTTTCTTATATATTGAGACTAATTGGCGCAAAAAATTTTCGTTTCACAAAACACTTTATTTTTAGTTATTTGAGGGTTTTTAATATCGCTGATCAATAATCAGTAAGTATTAATATGAAATCAAACAAAAAAAAATTAATATGAAATCAAACCAAAAAAATTTTGATAGTTTCTTATATATTGAGACTAATTGGCGCAAAAAATTTTCGACTCACAAAACACTTTATTTTTAGTTATTTGAGGGTTTTTAATATCGCTGATCAATAATCAGTAAGTATTAATATGAAATCAAACAACAAAAAATTGACGAAACTTGATAGTTGTTTATATTGAGACGAAAATTCGCAAACAATTTTCGACTCACAAAACACTTTATTTTTAGTTATTTGAGGGTTTTTAATATCGCTGATCAATAATCAGTAAGTATTAATATGAAATCAGACAAAAAAAATTGACAAAGCTTGATAGTTTCTTATATATTGAGACTAATTGGCGCAAAAAATTTCCGACTCACAAAACACTTTATTTTTAGTTATTTGAGGGTTTTTAATATCGCTGATCAATAATCAGTAAGTATTAATATGAAATCAAACAAAAAAAATTGACAAAGCTTGATAGTTTCTTATATATTGAGACTAATTGGCGCAAAAAATTTTCGACTAACAAAACACTTTATTTTTAGTTATTTGAGGGTTTTTAATATCGCTGATCAATAATCAGTAAGTATTAATATGAAATCAAACAAAAAAAAATTGACGAAACTTGAAAGTTTCCAATATATTGAGACTTAAAGACGCAAAAAATTTTCGACTCACAAAACACTTTATTTTTAGTTATTTGAGGGTTTTTAATATCGCTTATCAATAATCAGTAAGTATTAATATGAAATCAAACAAAAAAAATTGAATAAACTTGATGGTGTCTTATATATTGAGACTTAGAGACGCCAAAAATTTTCGACTCACAAAACACTATATTTTTAGTTATTTGCGGGTTTTTAATATCGCTGATCAATAATCAGTAAGTTTTTAGATGAAATCAAACAAAAAAAAATTGACTAAACTTGATAGTGTCTTATATATTGAGACTTAAAGACGCAAAAAATTTTCGACTCACAAAACACTTTATTTTTAGTTATTTGAGGGTTTTTAATATCGCTGATCAATAATCAGTAAGTATTAATATGAAATCAAACAAAAAAAAATTGACGAAACTTGATAGTTTCTTATATATTGAGACTAATTGGCGCAAAAAATTTTCGACTCACAAAACACTTAATTTTTAGTTATTTGAGGGTTTTTTATATCGCTGATCAATAATCAGTAAGTATTAATATGAAATCAAACAAAAAAAATTTGACTTAACTTGATAGTGTCTTATATATTGAGACTTAAAGACGCAAAAAATTTTCGACTCACAAAACACTTTATTTTTAGTTATTTGAAGGTTTTTAATATCGCTGATAAATAATCAGTAAGTATTAATATGAAATCAAATAAAAAAAAATTGACTAAACTTGATAGTGTCATATATTGAGACTTAAAGACGCAAAAAATTTTCGACTCACAAAACACTTTATTTTTAGTTATTTGAGGGTTTTTAATAATTCTGATCAATAATCAGTAAGTATTAATATGAAATCAAACAAAAAAAAATTGACGAAACTTGATAGTTTCTTATATATTGAGACTTAAATACGTCAAAAATTTTCGACTTACAAAACACTTTATTTTTAGTTATTTGAGGGTTTTTAATATCGCTGATCAATAATCAGTAAGTATTAATATGAAATCAAACAACAAAAAATTGACTAAACTTGATATTGTCTTATATATTGAGACTTAAATACGTCAAAAATTTTCGACTTACAAAACACTTTATTTTTAGTTATTTGAGGGTTTTTAATATCGCTGATCAATAATCAGTAAGTATTAATATGAAATCAAACAAAAAAAAATTGACGAAACTTGAAAGTTTCCAATATATTGAGACTTAAAGACGCAAAAAATTTTCGACTAACAAAACACTTTATTTTTAGTTATTTGAAGGTTTTTAATATCGCTGATCAATAATCAGTAAGTATTAATATGAAATCAAACAAAAAAAAATTGACGAAACTTGATAGTTTCTTATATATTGAGACTAATTGGCGCAAAAAATTTCCGACTCACAAAACACTTTATTTTTAGTTATTTGAGGGTTTTTAATATCGCTGATCAATAATCAGTAAGTATTAATATGAAATCAAACAAAAAAAATTGACAAAGCTTGATAGTTTCTTATATATTGGGACTAATTGGCGCAAAAAATTTTCGACTAACAAAACACTTTATTTTTAGTTATTTGAGGGTTTTTAATATCGCTGATCAATAATCAGTAAGTATTAATATGAAATCAAACAACAAAAAATTGACTAAACTTGATATTGTCTTATATATTGAGACTTAAATACGTCAAAAATTTTCGACTTACAAAACACTTTATTTTTAGTTATTTGAGGGTTTTTAATATCGCTGATCAATAATCAGTAAGTATTAATATGAAATCAAACAAAAAAAAATTGACGAAACTTGAAAGTTTCCAATATATTGAGACTTAAAGACGCAAAAAATTTTCGACTAACAAAACACTTTATTTTTAGTTATTTGAGGGTTTTTAATATCGCTGATCAATAATCAGTAAGTATTAATATGAAATCAAACAACAAAAAATTGACTAAACTTGATATTGTCTTATATATTGAGACTTAAATACGTCAAAAATTTTCGACTTACAAAACACTTTATTTTTAGTTATTTGAGGGTTTTTAATATCGCTTATCAATAATCAGTAAGTATTAATATGAAATCAAACAAAAAAAATTGACGAAACTTGATAGTTTCTTATATATTGAGACTTAAAGACGCAAAAAATTTTCGACTCACAAAACACTTTATTTTTAGTTATTTGAGGGTTTTTAATATCGCTGATCAATAATCAGTAAGTATAAATATGAAATCAAACAAAAAAAATTGAATAAACTTGATAGTGTCTTATACATGACGCCAAAAGTTTTCGACTCACAAAACACTTTATTTTTAGTTATTTGAGGGGTTTTAATATCGCTTTTCAATAATAAGTAAGTATTAATATGAAATCAAACAAAAAAAATTTGACTAAACTTGATAGTGTCTTATATATTGAGACTTAAAGACGCAAAAAATTTTCGACTCACAAAACACTTTATTTTTAGTTATTTGAGGGTTTTTAATATCGCTGATCAATAATCAGTAAGTATTAATATGAAATCAAACAACAAAAAATTGACTAAATTTGATATTGTCTTATATATTGAGACTTAAATACGTCAAAAATTTTCGACTTACAAAACACTTTATTTTTAGTTATTTGAGGGTTTTTAATATCGCTTATCAATAATCAGTGAGTATTAATATGAAATCAAACAAAAAAAATTGAATAAACTTGATGGTGTCTTATATATTGAGACTTAAAGACGCAAAAAATTTTCGACTCACAAAACATTTTATTTTTAGTTATTTGAGGGTTTTTAATATCGCTGATCAATAATCAGTAAGTATTAATATGAAATCAAACAAAAAAAAATTGACGAAACTTGATAGTTTCTTATATATTGAGACTAATTGGCGCAAAAAATTTTCGTTTCACAAAACACTTAATTTTTAGTTATTTGAGGGTTTTTAATATCGCTGATCAATAATCAGTAAGTATAAATATGAAATCAAACAAAAAAAATTGAATAAACTTGATAGTGTCTTATACATGACGCCAAAAGTTTTCGACTCACAAAACACTTTATTTTTAGTTATTTGAGGGGTTTTAATATCGCTTATCAATAATAAGTAAGTATTAATATGAAATCAAACAAAAAAAATTTGACTAAACTTGATAGTGTCTTATATATTGAGACTTAAAGACGCAAAAAATTTTCGACTCACAAAACACTTTATTTTTAGTTATTTGAGGGTTTTTAATATCGCTGATCAATAATCAGTAAGTATTAATATGAAATCAAACAACAAAAAATTGACGAAACTTGATAGTTGTTTATATTGAGACGAAAATTCGCAAAAAATTTTCGACTCACAAAACACTTTATTTTTAGTTATTTGAGGGTTTTTAATATTGCTGATCAATAATCAGTAAGTATTAATATGAAATCAAACAACAAAAAATTGACGAAACTTGATAGTTTCTTATATATTGAGACTTAAAGACGCCAAAAATTTTCGACTCACAAAACATTTTATTTTTAGTTATTTGAGGGTTTTTAATATCGCTGATCAATAATCAGTAAGTATTAATATGAAATCAAACAAAAAAAAATTGACGAAACTTGATAGTTTCTTATATATTAAGACTAATTGGCGCAAAAAATTTTCGACTCACAAAACACTTTATTTTTAGTTATTTGAGGGTTTTTAATATCGCTGATCAATAATCAGTAAGTATTAATATGAAATCAAACAAAAAAAAATTGACGAAACTTGAAAGTTTCCAATATATTGAGACTTAAAGACGCAAAAAACTTTCGACTCACAAAACACTTTATTTTTAGTTATTTGAGGGTTTTTAATATCGCTGATCAATAATCAGTAAGTATTAATATGAAATCAAACAAAAAAAATTTGACTAAACTTGATAGTGTCTTATATATTGAGACTTAAAGACGC